>VDFB02373365.1:61183617-61206558 GCA_007258455.2 Sequoia sempervirens | reverse complement strand
TTGGACTCGGGTATGGAGGAAGTCTTTTGGGCAAAAAATTTATGTTGGAGCAAGGATTGTTTACCCAAAGCTGGTACCTTTGCTTGGTTGGCAGTAAAGGGTCGAATTCTTTCTGGGGAAAGAAGAAAGCGTTTGGGATTTGCTGGGCCAACGAAGTGTGTCCTTTGTGATGAAGCTGAGGAATCAATTGACCACCTACTTCTACAATGCAAAATAGCTGTATCGTGCTGGGATGATCTCCGTTTAAAACTTGGGTGGCATGGCCCTTGGCAAAACTCATTAAAAGGTGTTTTTGAAGGGTGGCCGCTGATCAAGGGTGCTTCTTTCTTCTCAAGTGTTTGGGTTGTAAGTCCATCTATAGTGATCTGGGAACTTTGGAAGGAACGGAATAGAAGAATTTTTGAGGATAAGAAGGATTCTGTCCCAAGAATCAAAAACAGAATTGATCTAGCTATTACGGAAGTGGTAAATGCTGCGGTTTCTCGTTCCCAGCATCGAAAGCTCTCCTTTACAGGAGAAGATAGCAGAATTCAAAGAATGTGGCCTGGTCTCAAGATCCACTTTGGGAATATGAGAGTGGAACAAATTACCTCACAGGTTTTACAGGAGAGGGTTGTTTGGGAAAAACCGAAGGAAGGCTGGTTTAAGGCAAATTTTGATGGTGCTGCAAAAGGCAACCCTGGGCCTTCTGGAGCAGGGGCTATCATCCGAGATAGTCAAGGAAATTTAATAGCCTTTGGGGCTCGGAAGTTGGAAGTTGGCTCTAATAATTTGGTGGAGGCAAAGGCAGCCCTCCTGGCTGTTGAATTAGCTCTCTTTTTGGGAATTAAAAACTTACGTCTGGAAGGCGATTCACAGGTTATTGTTCAGGCAATTGTAAATGGGGGAGCACTGGCTTGGCATTTACAAGTAAATGTTAGGGCCATACTAAATGCTTTAAAGTCCTTTGATCACTTTGAAGTCAGTCATATTCAGCGTTCGGGTAATTGTGAAGCTGACTCTTTGTCCAAGTCGGCAATCTCTTTTGCAGAAACCGGAGAATTAAGGTGGGAGGACTTCCGCCACGTGGAGTAATTTTTATTTAACTTTCCTTTTCCCTTTTGTTTGCTTTGGTGCTTCGGTATCTGCCGTGGCAAGTTGACATCCTTTGTGTTGGGACATTGATGTATCATGTACTTTGCATAAGGATGAGATATCATGAAGGTACAAAGGTATTTATCATTGACAGTGCGTTTTTATTGTGGTGAGGAGTGTGCGTTTGGTTTTGCATCGGTAATGGCTCAGCACCGGCGTTTGCAAGCTCTGCCTGAGGTCATCTACGATGGAAAGGACTGGAAATTAATGTTATTCTGGTACGTGCTTTGGTGTGGGAGGTCGCAAGTTGAAATTAGAGACAGGGGAAGGACGTTTAAATCTGTTTGTGGTGTCTTCCGATACAAAGGTTTTGTCTGTTTCATAAAAGCTTTGTTTGGCTTTCCTTTCGGTATCAGTCTGGTTTTTCTTTGAAGTGGGTTGTGTGTGAAAGCGTGGTGTGAAGTTGTAAAAATGGAAGCTATGTATGGCTTTGACACAAAATTGCAACAACAGGGTTTTTTCGGTCCTGTTTCAAAATTTAGGCTGTGGTATTTGCTAAAAAACCCGCAGGAGGAGATAATTGAAGCGGTTTTGGAAACTCTGGGGCCGCACTTCATGGAAGCAACTCATCGTGGTCGTCTAAATACAGACATTGCCTCGATGCTATTTGCTTGGGGAATGGAGTTGAATGAAGAGGTTGAGATAATCAAATGGGTGATGAGATCTCTTTTTGAGGAGGAACTGTTGGGGAAACTGGATTCTTTGGTGGAATGGGCAGTCCCAGGGCAAGGTTATGATGTTTCTGAAGGGATAGAGGACATGGATGAAGCGACGGAGGAGGGGTTACTACCGTTTGTGAGATGGCGGAGGCGTGTGGATAGGGAGGAGTATAAGATCTCAATCTTCACGGCGTGGGAGCACTTAAAGTTTGTTCTGCGTCAACAAGCTGAAGAAGAGAGACGAGGGAATGGTGGCCAATCGAGCAGCTCAGCAAGGCGAAGAAGCTTTAGAGGCAGGGGTCGTGGCAAAAGAGGAAGGAACGCTAGATAGTTATCCCTATCTGAGTGATGTATATGGTTTTTTGCTGGTGGAGCTTTGTTGCGATGGTGTCTTGCAAGAGCGGTTTTGGTGGGGAAAGACTCTGGTGTGGGTATGTAGGTTTCTGCCTGTTTGTGATATGAGCGCCTTTAACTGCTGCTAATGGTAACAGCGTAATAGGTGGTTTCTCATGAAATGCCTCTTTGTTGTTTTTTTTTTTTCCTTCGAATGTAATATGGGTTTGGCGGTTTTTTGTTTCTCCTAGTTAGTGCTCGCTGATAGTATGGCGTGAGCAGTGGGTGCTTCTCTTACAGGGGTATCCTGTTACAGTCGATGTAATCTTTTTGTTATTATTAATAATAATATACTAATATTGTACCGACCAAAAAAAAAAATTATCCAAAGGACAAACCAATTTACCCATAATTCCCGTCTTTTCCATCTCCATGTATAATTTGGCAGCATCGTTGATTTTTCTACATCTAGGCTTGCTTTAATAAAGGTGTTATGAAAACATTTGGTGTCATACATTATGTCATTCTCATGAGTCTTCTGAATAAATTCCTTGGCTTCTCTTAAGAAAATTCATAATTTCAATCATAGACATTTGTGGAAGCTCATTTTCCATCCAACAAACTGAACTCAAGCCCTATTTAAATGGATGCTTATAGGCCACCTTAATGCTCTGATGCATGAAAAATTCAAGAACCCTATCGAGAATCAAAATAGGTTCTAAAAACTTTTCAAACTTAAATGATTTAAACATGACATAACACTAACAAATTTCTATTTGGTATTTCCTAGCTCAAGTTATTGCCTAGATGAA
This sequence comes from Sequoia sempervirens, assembly GCA_007258455.2. Classification (NCBI taxonomy): domain Eukaryota; kingdom Viridiplantae; phylum Streptophyta; class Pinopsida; order Cupressales; family Cupressaceae; genus Sequoia; species Sequoia sempervirens. The sequence continues at coordinate 61,203,620 of VDFB02373365.1, read as the reverse complement.
TTTTAATGTGCATATTCTAGACCATGTATAACATTAGCCTACGTGTCTTTCCATGGATATGAACCACTCAAGACCTTGTCATTTGGATCACTAGCAAGTGCAGTGTCCTCCAAAGCTACCAAAATTCAAGTAACTAGTGAGAAATATAAAGGCATTTGAAACTTGAATTTGTACATGTATTGTCCACCCTAAATTTCCTAATAAATATCCAAAGTTTATGTTTTAAACTCCCTTACCACATTTTGTTTGATGGATATCGGTGTTCTATTGTATATTGAAGGTATAAATGATTTACAAATTGAAAACAAATATGATGATCTACAGATCATCTACACATGAAAATAAAACTCTTGTATTCATCAAAGGCCAGAAATAAATATTTATACATGATGATATAAAACTAACTTCTACCTAATCGGACAAAACTATCCTCTAAACAATGTTTATTATCCAACATTCTCCCCCATAATAAACATTGGAGAAAAAAATGGTCATTGTTCCATATTCTCCTCCCCATAATGAACATTTTGAAGAGAAAAAATGCTCCAAAAGACATGTTGCAACATGTTAGCCATCTCCAATCATCAATGCATTCACTCTGCAATCTCAATCCTAAGACCTGTCACACAATCCAACCACAAACCTGCAACTTTCCTAATTTCTTACAAGACAACATCTGTCACTCTTCACAAACTGCCAAACTTTGCTTGATTACTCTCATCTTTGACAAACAAATATTGATGTGTGTACAACCTTTTCAACATACCTGTAATATTTTCCCAACCTAATCCAATACTCCATCCATAGTTCATTTGTATGCATTTTTTTGCTTTATATACCAACACAACTTTTTAGAATGATTTGTTAAACCACAAATATGACAAGGATGTATATCCCAATACCTATCCATTGTATGTCCATTCCTGTGACAATGAACACACTGCACATGTTGCATTTTTTGAACAATTTTTTTTAGAATCTATAACATTAAAGTAACATCATTCCCTTTTCTTGTGACATAACCCAAACCTTCATACTTTGGCCTCCTAATTGGTTCAATTGGTTATGTAATTCCTTGTGCATGTTTACCTAATCCTTGACCTGTATAGCCCATTCTTTACATGATTTTGAAACCAATATTTTTCTCGGTAGAACTAACATGATTTTCACATTCAAGCATATGATCATGTTCATCTTCACACTTTTCATTAGAAACAACTTGAGTGATATTACACAAACCAGCTGATTTATCAAAACACAAATATTTTGTGCTACATGAAACATCACAAACTAATGCTTTGGATTTCAAACATTGATTTTCCTGTTGACATGATTCAAACAATTGATCTAATTGACTGTTTTGTGCCTTCAATCTAGATATCTCATCATTTTGCAATCTATTTTTCTCTTCTAACCCTTTCAATTGTTCTTCCAAATCAACATTCTTCTTTTGAATTTCTTCAAACAATTTCAATTTAGCTTCTAATTCATCATTTTTTGTTTGGAGATCTTAGAATTCGTCTCTAAGATTAATAATTTCACACAAATGTTCATATTTTCTCTTCTAAACTTCCTTAATACCTGCTATCAGTTGAGAATTAGATTGTTTAACTTCCAATAATTCTTCTTCTAAAACAGAATTAGAGTGTTTAACTTCCAATAGTTCTTCTAAAATAGAATTTTCCTTCTTAATTCTTTTACCAGTTTTACCCATTTTACATACAATACACCCTTATTAACAATATTCCACAAACCTTTGAAAAAAAATGGATATATATCTTCTGTCTTTAACATACAATCAAATCTAAACTCTTATTCTCCTTATATCTCCTATTCCAAAAACAAACATCATAAACTGTAACAAAATATTACAAAATATTGTGAAAAACTCACAACCTCTGCCTTGAATCTGTCTATGCACTTGTTTTGTGGCTGTTAAAGAAAACTTTCAGAAGACCATTCTAAATACAACTCATACGGTGCGTTCAAATCTCAAACACTACAATCAATCTGCGCTTTTTGTTGAATCTGATGCCAAAAATAAAACAAAGCAAATGACAGTAATAAAAATAGCAAAAAAAAAATCCTTACTCCAATTTATTTGTTTGGAAATCTGAGCATCTCCCTCCTCAATGGATTCAAAACAACCAACAAACACTTTAGTTCTGGTCAACTTGTATACTAGAAAATGGCACCTCTTTCCATCAATCCTTCAACAGTAATCATGCCTTTTGGAAAACTTCAAAAACCAAAGTTTATCCAATACAAATAACTACAAATAATATTACATAATGTAACGCCTTATTCTCCCATACTTCTTTGTGAAACAAACAAACAAACTCTGACTACACAAAAAATATCACATGATGCAAACCTTAAAACATTTCTCTGCCTTCGGTGCTAAGAAAACTCAATGAAGATCATAATGTGGATTCCTGCTCCCTTTGTTGAATGCTGATGTTAGTATTTTGTGGATAACCTGCAATTATAACATGCCCCAAGACCACATTTCTTGGAGGCAACTTTCTAAACAGGTTCATGTGCCATGTTAATGCTCACACATTTTGCATACATGTTTACTATAGTGTTGCAATAAAATCTTCATTATGTCATGTATTTGATGAATGTCCATGCATTGCTCATTATGGTACGAGGCAGGGGGAACACTGGCGAAGGACGTGGAATTGGACTTACACCTGCAAATTGCATTAGAGTGGAAGTTTCTGAAATCATTTCCACATATCTATTTTATGCATATTTTGTAGTCATGGTATTCCATGAAATGAGGCCTCTTTGAGGCATTCTTTCAGATAGTTCATGGTCGTTGTCTATGTTTCCACGTTTCGTAAACATATCTACTCTGGCACTTGCAACTACAACATCTGATTAAAATTTCCTTGATGTTCTGCTCTGATGGATGTCCCTTCATTATTGTTGGATATCTGAAATGGCACGCATTATTATAGTAATCACTAGTAATCTTCTCGAGAACATTGTCCCTGTTTAAAATGATGGAATCAGTTCACATCTCTCAGAACAATTTCCTTTGCAACAATGTAACTTGAAGGTTCTTAACAGTTCTAACCATTGTTCTATAAGTAAACACTGCCCATACTGAAGGATGAGTGATATGTACAGATTCTGCAATATTAACCCGCTTCGAGGAAATCGTGTTTAAATTCTCGGACCTCTTGCATCGGTGGTGCCTTGCGCTTTATCCATGTTTTCTTCACTTATTGTCGGCAAGATGGAGAGGTTTTAAAACCTCTTTCGCCTCTGAAGCTAATTTCGAAACAAACAAACAAAAAAACGTTGATGACCTTTCAAACTTTCAATTTCGCCTTACCTTTTAAACGAATCGTGGATAGTTGTCGGTCTTTTAAGTGGTTTTCTGATAACTATTATGGGAGTCGATGGGAGTTTTAAAACTATGTAAAGTCTCCTGCCGATGTCTATGCAGCCCATAAAATGGGCTTGATTTGACTATTTCATGGTATTAATTAATTAATTAAAAATAAATAATACAATATCATGAAATAGTCAAATCAAGCCCATTTTATGGGCTGCATAGTCAATTCGTGTCTCCTCTCTAGTAATATAATTTTTCACTTTTTTCTTTCGACAAAATATATATATATTATTTTATTTTATTTTTTTCTTGTCTTCAAAGTGATTGTCATGAATTTTGGTGACAAGGTTGTGACAATCTGATTGGATTCCAACACAAAATTTGAACTTCATAAAATTTTAAAATTCAATTGATTTTTTTAATCCAAATATGATTTTTGAAGGATTTTATGATATATATATGAGTCAAAATATCAAAACTAAACCTTGAAACTTCATAAACACAACGAGCAAAAAATGGAAAACTCTATAACTCCCAAATGGAGACTCATTTTCCTGTAAAAACTTAACCAAATGATGCATAGTAACTCCAAAGTAAAACCCATCACTTGTTTTTGCTCTAGATATCTCAAACTCATATTTTACCTAATTCCATAAACCGGGTTGCAAAAAAATTAAACTTTAAAATCTCCCAAACAGTAAGACATTTTGACATGAAAGTTTTCCACAATGTCTGACTATATCAAGAACATCCCTATGAAATAATTTCCTTCTATCTCTTACAGATCTTCAAATTTAATCATTTTCTTGAGTCAACGAGTTAAATTACATAGTGGCCTCTGAGACCATGACTAAAAAAGATAGGTAATCTGGTTCAACCATCTAATTAGTATGAGGGATGTTAGCCTTGGCATCATATGATATCTAGAAAGCACAAGAAAAGTTTAAAATTTTGAGCAAGTTCAAAAATGTGAACAATGAGAAAACACCTAAGCAAGCTTATCCTATGTGCATGATAGACCTAGATAATAAAAGAAATATGTATAAATATAATGCACTCTAATAACATATTCAGACTTCTTGAAATTAAAAAGACCTCTTATATTCAACTTTAGGGTTGTTCATTCCCAAGGGGAGAAATGTTGTTTGGCGAGCATGAACCATTTTTAACATTTAGTATTAAGCATTTGTTGTCAATACAAAAAACTACATATTAAGGGGAGTGGTTGTTTCTTTTGAAGAGAGTTTTTCCTTGCATGGGATTTTATCCTTCTCATTCTTTTAAAAAGATCATTTTGTACATGGGTACCTAACATAGATACACACTTATTAGACCAACTTCACCCACCTAAGCTACGCTCATGAAGGTGTTAGTGCATATTTATCTTCTTGCATTTAGTTAATTAATTTATTGTATCTGTGTGGACCTGTGATGAGCTTACTTAGATAGATATATATTTTTTTTATGAATACTTCATAGTAAACTTTATATTAATGAAAAAGTAAATAGTACAATATTTACAGAAAAAAGGGAGGGTGGTAGATGACACACCTACAAAGTCTAACAAAAGGACTAGTGCAAAGGAGCCAAGCCCAAAAACATAATTAAGTAGTCATGGCTATACCAAGCAAAGGAGGAGGGTCTTAATCATCATGCTTTCCCCAAACATCATCAAAGGTGGTATCTTCAATCCACCCTCAACCAATGACATCTTATTTTTTTGGTAAATATATATTTGAATAATATCTTCCTTAAACATAAATAAACATCTATTTAAAAATATAATCTGATTTAATAATAAAAATTATACTTTACCAATATAGTGGACTTACCATCTCCATTGTCCCACATTAATGTCATATCTTAGAAATACCTAACTCAAAAACTCACTCTTAAAGGTCTGATTGAATTGGCTCTCTCGTCTTACATAACTATTCATACATAAAGGACAATCATCTCATTGTTAGATGGTGTTACACCGCCTTTTTAAAGAAAGTGATAGTTAAGTCTCAAATGGGACATAGTTAAGTCTCAAATGGGACATACATTAATGAAACTCTAACATGATGTCAACAATTATTTGACAAAACCCTCATTGGTAAGAGGGTACCTTAAACATATTCCAAACATCCAATTGAATCTGTTTGGCCTCTCCCTACAAAGGGTTTCTTAATCCAACTTGGCAATTTTGTACTAAAATACAATCCAAATGGATCAATTTAGTTGGCACCGATCTACAGCACAAGTGAATTTTTGAAACGTGACATATGAGATATAGTCACAACTACCCTCCAAACGAATAAAAGATGAAATATTTAATAACAAAGATGAATAAAATTTTACTTGGAAATTTCAAATCATTCTATTTAGAAAGAGGGTCCAATATTTGAGTACCTTAACTCAAAATTTTATTTGAAATTTTCAAATCACTCTCATTTTTTTCCATTTTTTTACAGCAGCTTACTTGGCAAGTCCCCTACTTATAACTAGGGTTTCATGGCTGCATCATCAAATATAATGTCACATCAACATCTATTTTGTTGAGGTGTAAAACAGACCCAAAAAAAAGTTAGACCAATGGTTGTGCACTAAGTCATGTTTTATTAGTGCGTTGATGTGACAATCACATGACTTGTTTTTTGGATCTAAGAAATACATTTAATTCAGTTATGGATACTCATTGTCAATACTAACAACTTTAAAGTCACAATTATTGATGCAATAATGTTACAAATATCAGACATTAAATCAACAAATGCTATAACAACTATTGGAACATGCTGAACTACTGGATCCTTTCACCTAATAGAAAACCCATGTAATCTCCATTTCATGTAACAAAAACATGATGAGCATTCAAATTAGGACCGTGATGTGGCATATCAAAACCTACATTTGACTAATGATTCTGCCTGTCAAGTACATTTCTAATGACTATTATTTCTTGAAAATTACTTATATATCTTATTATAAATAAAATTATACATAAACTAAATATATATCTAAATAATCTTATATAAATTTTGATAATTTACCTTTGATCTCCCCCTTTCAGTTAATATAATGTCAATAAAATTTAATTGTATTCTACACTCAAATTTAAACCCTGTTGGTCATTATTTAGTATAGCATTGCCTTTCTGATTGAACGGATTTAGTAGCACTGTATTAAGTAGAAAGTTGAATTTGAGAGTTCAAAGTTATTTTAAAAAAAAATTAATTGTCAATAAAATTATATTAATTATATATTCATTAAATTATTTATTATTATATAATCAATTATTTCTTAAATAGAATTTCATAAAGGAACCCTAAAAAAGAGCTTATAAAATTTGTAAACGGCACTTAAAAACAATCTAGGAAGCACCTTGAATGAAACCAGGCTGTTTGTATAGGAGTCTATAGTATATTATAATGGAAGGAATGCTACTGTGCGCAAAAGAATCGATTAGCACCAGAAACGAATATTGGAACAGCCTTAAACAAGGTTCTCTAACATTTCCACTTAAGGCTATAACCACATCAAATTAATTGTAAATCTAATCGTCTCTTGTGTAATATAAACCAAGCGAAAAGCCGCGGACGCCCCCTCAAAACAGGGGAAAAACATCCTGAGCAAATTGTACATCTCAGAAGGGAAAAGCATAACAGTCGTAGCGAAAATCAGCCATTTCGGGAAAACCAAATCTTCTCCTGCCATTTTTTCCATTTGCAAATCTCGACATGTCGAAATCGCCTGGTCTGCGATGTTTGGGCCCATGTCTGTTTCTGTTGCGCACACAAGTGAAATGGTCTCTATCAGACGCATGACCCCTCCGATCATTCGCCTCTTGAATGAATTCTTCTTCTTCCTCCTCCTCTGTCATCGACTCCGAATGTGGCATGGGCGCTTCCCCGCTACAATCAAAACAATCACTTGACATCCTCACGCGCTCATTCATCAGCATATCCTCTCTAGCCTGGACTGAAGATTTAGTAACAGCACCAGATTGGGCTCCCATGTCATCTAAGGAATCAAGTAATGTCACCAGCTCCTTGCCCAATGACCTCCGAGCCTCCCTTACCATTAGGTCAGAACCCTGCGTATCAATAACAGTTCAACATCAGTATCTTCCAAATCACAATTACTTTTGTTTCTTTTGCTTTCAACAGCTGACCTTTCACTGGCACCTAATGTAGACCAATCTATCAACCGATCAAACCCTTAACCCACCACTAACTGTTCTTGCCCCGCTAATGCAACAAATTTTTATTTTTTTTGGGAGAGATAATAGTTATATATTGATTCTTCTCCAAGTTTTTAGTTTTTGGAATCATTACATAATCGATTATGGTTAAACTGAACAAGGATTAGAGCAAGTTCTTCAACAATTAATCAAAGAAAGGAAAAGGCAATGTAGCCCCTCCTGAGCTGATGGATAGCGAGTAGAGATTAAGAATAACATGATTCTGGATATTTTCGTGGAAAAAACAGTAGCTTAAGGGGATGCTGGTTCTATGCAGAGGGCTACTTGTTTAACAGAATCATTTCTCAACAACATCATTTATTTAAAACTTCATTAATAAATGAAACCAGGTCTATACATAAACAGTCGTAATTCTCTGCGATGGGGTTGTTTCGAAACCTTTATGCAGCTTCAGGGTACGACTCCTATTTATCATTTTCTTGGTGAAATCCCAATGAAGTTGCTATTGTCTCGTATTTTTGTTTTGTTTTTGATACAGACAGCTAAATGTTTGCTCATTGAAAGTAAGAAATCAGTAATCTCAACCTCATGTAAACAGAGAATGTTCAGACCTAGAAAATGGAGTTAAGCATTACAAATGGCATACATCTTTGGGAGATCAGTCCTCTTTCTTGTGTTGGGATTGCTTTAACTGTTCAGTGTTGTTAAATTTTTTGTCTGTCCCACCTAAACTTTTAAGATGTACTTCTAAACCATCCGGCCTTTTGTAAAAATGCAATTGCCACAGACAAGGGTAACAGTTAATTTATAATTTCACGCAATTGAAAAAGGCAGTGGGTTGCCCACTGAATAGCTGAACAAGCCATTTCTGATTTGAACTAATAGATTTCGTATATTTCCACAGCCCATGTAAACAAATTTCTATGGTTTTGAAGAGATTTTTACAGAGCTGTTACCAGAAGCATTCAAATCAAATTTTGTACTAACTTTATCATAATTATTATCTTAAATTTATTTCCTTTTTTTTAATTTTTGACACAGGCGGTAAATGCAACATTCAAAGACACAAAGAGGGTTAAATTAGAAATCAACCTATAGAGGTAGCAAATTATAATTTTGAAAAAAGTGCAGGGCAATAACAGGAAGCAAATTATAACACCAATAACTCTTCCTGTTAATGCCCTGCAGTTTTTTCAAAACGAAAGAAAAGGAAAAAAAGGTACTAGTTGAAACTTTGTGTTATTATTGGAGATCTACAACATAATCTCACAACAGCAAGTTATACAACAATTGATTCCATATTATACACTTAGACAGATCCTAGATATATTGCAGGAACAATGATCCATCAAGTGTGAAGGGCTGATTTTTTGGGGGGTTTTTACCTGAACAGAATCGACCTCGAGCAGAAGGGCGGTTGCCTTTTCAGAAAAGCTGTTGCGTTCATCTGCATCACGGCACATAAGTCGTTTGAAGCGCGCATCGGAGAACAAGGTGTTCAGCTCTTTGAGGCTCATCTTGAGCACGGCCAGATGTCTAAGATGCCGCAGACTCTGCGACCTGCGGACGAGGTAGGCTCGAAACCGTGACTGTATCACCACCGCCGCCTCCTCACAAGTCATCGTACTCCTCTCCTCACTTAACCTCCTCTTTATGGCACCGTGATACGCTTCAGCGCCGCGGTTAGGAGAACCGTCGGCTGCGTGTTTCGATCGCGCGACGCATCGGCCGCCGCGTCTGCGCTGCGGCTTTTGGGGAGGCGTGGGACCGTTTCGAGCTCTGGTGAGGCATTTCATTCCCACCTCCAGCGCCTCTAAACGGTCGATCAAAGTCTGTGAAAGCTCCTCTTGCTTTTCTTTTTCTTTCCCTTTTCCTGCGCAGCTTCTGCAAGCGTCGACCCTCTTCTTCCGATGCTGAAAAGGGGCTTCATAGCTTTCTTCTTCCTCCACTCTGCGAAGCCATCTTGATCGCCAGGCGTGCGAGCCGTGATGATGGTGTTGGTAATAGAGGGGCTGTGGTTCATAGTGGTCGTGTTGCTCTACAAGCACAGGCACGGGCACAAAATAAAACCCTCTGCCCCTTTCTAAACTTGCTCGCTGCACGCAACAAGCGCAATACGGGTGAGCCTCCATTGTTGAGCGACGGTCCAAGCCAAGTCTTTCCCTTGATTGAAGTCTAGCAAACGCTATACCTATCTCATTTGTCAGCGCACACAAGCATTTTAAAATTTTTTTTTTGGGCAAACAGCGGGATTCCTGTCAGAGATGAATTCCAGACGTCACGTGCTACCCGAGGCTTTATGGATTTAATAATAGAAAGCTGAGCAAGGTTAAAGAAAGCTTAAACATAGATGCTTTAAGGATTGAAAGGCCGCATCGAACCGAGCATAAGAAGTGAGAGATGCAGAGTACGTCTTAAAAATAAGTTGGAAACGTCTACCCCTAGTTGATTGTGATGTAGATAACTTGGAAATATGGGTATATGGGTCAATGAGTTTGATTCTAGGGTTAAATCTTGATAGCAATATCACAATTTGACACACTCTAAAATACCTTCTACTTACCACATCTCTTTTAGATTTTCTTCATTTTTTTTTTATGACGAAGTTGGACTTTCGTAGGGGATTGCCCCACCATCACACATTACCCAATAGCTGGCCACTAGATGGGCTTTGACATGGGTTTTCTTACACTAGAAGACCCATGTAGTCATTATCTTTGTTTTTTCAGATCAAATGTATTTAGTTTAATAATTAAATAATATTTTAGAATTTCGACATGAATTTGAATTTCATAAGCATTAAGATTAAGAAATAGTTAGATGATAGATTGGTTATCGTTTTGGGATCAAAATGTTATCTATAGCAATCTTTAATCATGTAAATGTTTCTAAAATGATTATGTAAAGTCAAATTTCTTTTAGAGCATCATTTCAAGTGTGTAAATTGAATTATTTGTCTCTATGATTTGATGATCCCTTGATGTCTAAAACAAATGGCTCTACAAAAAGAACATAGAAGCATCTTGTGCAAACTCATGTTTAGTTGAAACTACTTGTGGGAAGAGTAAAGGTGATAAGTTAGTCAATTTTGAATTAGGGCAAGACAAGTCTACCAACTATGAGAATGACTTTGTGATTGCAAACTAGTCTCGGGATGGAAAAGGGACTAGATCTTGGTGAATGGTGTGTGCATGGAAATAAGTATACTCATATGAATGTTAAATAAGTGGACATGATGAATGAATAAGGGCATAAGAACTTGTGAAAGGGGATAGGTGGTAGGTGTATAGAAAGATGTGTAATAAGGTAATGGATAGCATGGGTCAAGAGATCTAACTTTGAATGAAGTCACATCATTTGTCAATATCTCTATGTATCAAAGCAATCCCCTCAAAGTAGGCACAAAACTAAATGGGAAATGTCATGGATATGCAAATTTTACCATTATATTTTCCCCCCTTTAAGGTGCATATGAATCCTAAATTAATCATCCATCACAAGTATGTGGCACTTGCAAACATGCATGCAAAGTAAAAATTCACACTCAAAGGATATTTACAAAGAGTTCATATAAAGTAATAGACCCTACAAGGGTATGATCATTTGTGTTCACCTTTTGTGTATGTATTTTGCATAAGATGATTCTTTCTAAGCTCTTATAACTATTTGCATATCTAAACATAGGAATGTGAGTGACAAGATATGCCCCCTAATTATTGATTATATCCATAGGATACAAGAATTTTTAGAAGAGGGGGAAATAGTGTATGAAAGGTAAATGTAATCTAAGCATGTATGCATATAATCATGTAATCATATAAGCATATAATAATGTAATAGTACTTATAAGCATATGATTCTATAGTAATGACTATAAAGATTGCATTGACATAAGTTGGTTATGTTATTGATGAATAAGAATATTACCCTTGGTGTGGACAATAAAATGGTGGTCATCCTTAGTGGCCAAGCACACCTATGGAAGTATAAAATGCACTAAAGATACACATATTCCCACCATGGCATCTAAGAGCATGAGCACACAAAGATCAATATGGTAATAATTGCCTACTTGTATGGAACCAAAACTATGGGAAAGGGAAAAAAATAAGGCATAAATATAAAATATAAGCATAAATTCATGGTAAGGGACAAGGACCCACAATTAGGAAGGGGGCACTTGTAATAATAAATCTAAATGTAATTAAAATTTATCAAGGGAGTGCAATAATAAAAATGTAATAATGAAAGTTCAAATAAGGGACTCCATATAGAAAGATAAAACAATAAAGTGTAACAATGTATAAAGGGGTACGGTGACCAATTCCTCCCATGTCAAAGATTATGCCAATAATATCACAAATGTGAAGGGGAGAATGTGTGATAATTCTAATGTGAAAAAGATATGGTATATGATTGTCCTAATGTGAAGGAGGGAATGCATGATGCCCCTATGTGTAACTTGAAAGATGCATTGATATAAGTTTATAGATAATGAGATAATATCAATAGATAAGCATGAAGGAAAAAAGTAATATGTAAGGATGTGATCATTTAAGTACATATATAGATGGGTACCCTTACATGTGATCAATAAATATCACAAGGAAACTCATAAATGATGTGGGGAAGGGGTGATGACTTATAATATAAATATATATCAATAAAGGAATAAGATGTAGATAAGTGAAACATGCTACCCCTGTTAGAGTTGCCAATATACTCAAGCCTCCAGAATCACTTGCAATACCGAAAGATGCCTTCCATAAGACAACAAGAGCAAAAATATTGTTTGATTATGGGTGCAATGGATTTGATTAAACTCCAATATGATTACTTGGATTACATGACTTGAATTAATTCAAATGTACATATGATGCCTTGTTTATATAGGCAAGGTTGAGAGATAAGATAAGACAAGATTATGACAAGTGTTTTAATTATAACATGAGACAACTAACATAAAAAAAATTAAATGACCTATAACACAAGAATTAAATGAGATAAGATAATATCTCTTTGATAATTGACTTCTAGAAATATTCCTAGGACCTAAGTAAGCTTAGCATGTGAATACGACCTACTAGGTGAGTTGTCCTTGGTCAGAATAATTATGAAAGGATGAGTTGCATAGCCCAGTATTATAACAATGATACACTCCTCGAATGAGAAAAGTAGAGATCAAAACATATTATGTGGTTGAAATGAAGTGATTTGATTAAAGAAAAACTTGTCCAAGTGTTAGCATGTCCAACTAATCCTCTAGAATGCAAATATGAACAAATTTGAGTAAAATGTACCTTTAGATAAATTTAGAAAATTACATGGATGGCTTGATATAGATCCTCAATACCTTTCTAATGCCATGAGAATCACAAAAATTGAAGATCTAGGAAAAAATTTATGAGCTCGGGAGCCCAAAATGAATATTTGACTTCAAACAATAATAAAATATGATACTAGTAAAAACATGACAATGAAACCTACACCACTAAAAAGTGCTTAGAACCAATTTTTTTATGATATGACATTTTCTAAAATTTGATATCTAAGTCAAAAGTTATCATGATTTAAAAAGTGCCCAATTAAGGCTTGAGGGGTCAAAATTAAGCCCCCTAAGAGTTGGCGAGCAATTGCCCCATGTGACCAGAGGCTGGAGGACTAGGCTAAGTGTTGGTATGATGATGGTTTAACCATCAAATTTAACACAATTTTCCTTGACGATTATTTGTCCATCAAATTGATAATAATTGCTTGAAATTTTAAAAAAAATCCAAAAAAAATGCTAAAATATGAAGTATTAAATATGAAAATGGGATTTTTTGGGCCTTTTAGACTTAATGGTGAGATCCTTTTTGCCCCAAAATTACACCTAGAAAAATCTCATACTTGATTATCTCCCAAATTTGAGAAGGGGCTTGCAGATCTAAAGCTTTGGTACCATGTTAGAGTCACCAATAGACTCAAGCCCCTAGGATCACCTATAGAACCAAAAAATGCCTTCCACTAGAGAGAAACAAGAAAAAAAATATTTCTTGTGTACCATCGTAAATTGTCACCCTGGACAATTTCACAATATATTTTTCTCCCCCTTAAGTGATTGAACCTAAGTATACATTCCTAATTTCCTAAATTATGCATCCCAAGCCCCATTTTAACATTTATCAAGAAAATAAATGTGCAAGACCCAAGTATACATTTAATAATTTTTGCTCCTAGCACTTTGGATCCAAAAATTGAGGGATCTAGACTAGGGTGTCCTTGCATCCCACTCCTCTTAATGTGGCCCCAAAATTCAAAGTGTTGGTGGTAGTAATTTAATGTTTGAAATTTAAATTTTTATTGTCAATCATCGGTATTTAATTTTTGGGAAATTAGAGGAATTTCATATAAATACCTAGTCATTTCACCATTCAAAAACTAAGTGAGCAAGAATTGGAAGCAAGATCATTGTCAAGCAATTATTATCAAGTCAAGAACATTCAAGAGCAAGATTATTGTAGCATTTCAGCACCAAAGCATCATGTCAAGTTTTATGTGAGTTTGTTCATGTTTGTGCATACATTTTGTTTGTGAGGACTAACCCTTGTAGGTCTTCAAAGCAATCCAAGCCAAATTTTAATCAAGACTTGTGGAGATGTGCATGAATTTAGTCCTTCAAGGATATCGGATCTGAGTGGTGAGTTACATCCAATTGTTGATTCATCATTCATTTATCATTAGCCTTTATCCCTCAAAAGGATAAGCTCTCTTTATCATCAATTTTTCCATTATGGAGGTGGAAACACCAACACGAGGTTTGACTGAGGAAAGCCCCTATATGGAATAACCCTTCCTCTCCTTTTGAATGTGCAAGTACAAATATGAAGAGGATTGATGGAAGATTTGAAGATAATTCACTCATTCTATCCCTACAACTTGAAAAGACACGAAAACTACAATACCTCAACAACAGATGAAGATACGACAACAAGATCCAAAAGGAAGAGGCTATAGACTAAGGATCTAAGGACTGCAAAATTAGATTAAAGTTTCAGACACTTGGACTAGGGTGTCCTTGCACCCTAGTCCACCAAAAATCAGCTTAGATTTGGACCACAGGTGCATAGTACTCTACTCTCTTTAGATCTGGTCTCAGAATTTGACTTTTAGTTTCTAGATTTTTTGTATTTGTATCAGAACAGTGCATTTTCATAGTCATTTAGTAGCATCATTACATCTCATCAAAGATCAATTTTCCAAGGCATTAAAGGATCATATCCAACATTGATTGACTCACCTTCAAGGTTGGAAGTCAATCTAATTTCCTTGTCGATTTGCATCCTAATGTTCTTTGAAAAAGGATTGATGTTAGTGATCTATGCATTAGACCTAGGATCCCTTATTCAACTAAAAATCTTGATTATGGGCACAATGGATTTGATTAAACCCCAATATTATTGTGTGGACTACATGATTGTAATTGTTTCAAATGTGCATATGATTCCTTGCTTATATGGGCTAGGTTGAGGGATGGGATAAGAAAATATTATAACAAACTGTGACATGTCTTAATCCTATAACACAAGAAACTAACATAAAAAATATTAAATGGCCTAGGAAACAAGAATTAAATGAGATAAGATAATATCTCATTGACAACTAAGGCTTCCAAAAATATTCCTAGGACCTAAGTAAACTTAACATGTGAATAGGACCTACTAGGTGAACTAGTTAGGTAAAATACCTAATTCACACCAACAACCCTAAGTGTAATAAAAAAGGGAGTGCTTAGAAAAATTCCCCAAAATGGCATACAGAGGGGAGTGCCTAGAAAAATGCCTCATTATAAAAAATCAATAGGAACACACAAGGCATGTAGGGAAAGACATTATGCCCTCAATGTGTAGATATGGAAAAGTAAGTGTGACTCTATAAGTGAAATATGGTAATGTAGGATCTAGAGGTAAGGCTCTAGAAGCATGATTTAGTAAAATATGTGCAATGTCGTAACTTTACCAAGTAAGATGTATCAATATATAGGCTATGTTTATGTGACAAGGTACTTTACCTAACTAGCTTCACTTTAGGAACTATTCATGTCTTATTACTTCAGCTTACTTAGGTCATTTAATTTATGTGTCTCATGTCATATGGTTAAGACACTTGTCATGATCTTAGTTTATCTTAGGGTTTCATTTATTATTTGACAAACTAGCCTTTATAGAAAGTTCATCTCATTATTTTGGATTCATTTCATAACTCTATATTCAACATTTTCTAGCAATATAGTAACTATTTTCTATTGCACCTCTCTATAGAATGCAATTGTTCTTGCTAGTTAGATTTCTATTTCTATGAGTTCCTCCATTTCTCCAATAGGATCAATGTGTAACTCTTAAGAATAAAGATGTATTGTTTAATTCCAAAGTATAGGCTTTAATCACTATGTGTTACACCCCGTTGTGTTACTACCTATTTACTTTTACCTAGTTGGGTGAAAATGCTTTATATGAATGTATTTAAGCTTTATGTGTTTTTAGAAATATGAAGAATAAATGTTTGATTAAATTTGATGATATAGATGATTCTAATTGTGAAATATATGATGTAAATGAATGTATTTGTTTTTGGCTAACTACTGTTTCAATGTACTAAGTTGGATGCAGGAATAGAATCAAGCCTCTAAAAGGGAGGGGAAGTATCACTCAAGAGAACTTGGTGTGGTAACCTTTAATAAGACCTAAATTGAGCTTTCACACACTCACTTCTAGTTTGGTCAAGTCGAGATAATAGCTTGGGGAATAGTAAGTTAACTTTAGTCTTGCTTGTGGTTTTATTTGTGAATGTTCTTGTCTTAGGGGTTAAAAGTGTTGAGTCTCTTTGTAATGTTTGAGTTCTTTATGTGTTTATATTTAATTGATGGGATATATACATAAAATATATATGTATATATGTATGTGTCAATGATAAACTCATACACATGAGTAAATACGTGCATGATTATACACAAATAGACATATCTATGCATGCTCATGGACGGATTACCCATATGCATGGGAAAATCAATCGGACAAAGGTGACATATATATACATATATATACACTTCGTGTATACATGTTGATCGATGTGACTGTGAATATATGTGTTTAAATATCAAGGCATGATATATATATAAACATACGTGTATGTATTGATGAAAAAGAAATGCCCATACTAGTATATATATATATATATATATATACATATGTATATGTATATATACGCATGCACCAATATGTGAAATATGAGAATATGTGTATTTGTATTTGTATATTGAATAATATATTTTATAAACTTGTAAGTTGAGATATATATGTATATATACATATTATGTTATGTATATATATTATATATATTTTTTAAATATGTATGTTAATAATATCAAATAGCCTTGAAATATTATTAAGCGCATAACTTATATTTGAATAGCATACAATATGAATAATGTGCAGCATATACCTATGGCATATGGCGTATATATAAAAGGAATTGTGCACCTTTATGAGTAGCGCATAAACATTAAACATTATGGCAAGTATTTAAATGTTGAGTAAAATGAAACATTGGTAGTGCTGAGTGAAGTGCATGGAATCTAATGCAAACCAACGTATTGGATAATCTGCCAAGACTAAGTCAAACTTGAAGGAAAAGTAGATATACAACACATAGGAAAATTTGACTTGGTCATTAGCAAACATCAACCAAAGGAATAGGGCGTGTAAGGTATAATGTGGTGCCAACTTGTGAATAGTATGAACCAGATAGAAGTCTAAACTATAATATGAATTCCAACTTATAAATCAAATTGAAATATGAGAAATGATTAAAAGAGAATTTGGCCAAATAGAGTCGACCTATAGAGGCCAATAACCTTGCATTTCTGATTGTTACTCTTGTTGTTCATTTGAATAAGCGACTCATTCTTCATAGAGAAATTCAACAATGATTTTAGCTGTCACCTTTTCTTTTTCTTGCTAAGTCGAACCTTTTGGATTGAGAAGTGTCATCTTGGATAGCTTTTTTCTAGCATGTTGTTGTTCACATTTGTGTATAAATAGAGGTGCTTTCTCCCTCATTTCAGATGCATTATGCACTCTTGATGCTTATTTTATGAGTTGTTATTCTGATTTTCTGAGTTTGAGAGTTTTGTGAGAAGTTTTTGAGAGTTTGAGAGATTTTTGAGAGTAAGTTTTTGGTGAGTGGAAGAGAGCTAGTTGGGAATTACTTGCTGATTTTGGAAGGGTTGAGCTAGGAATCTAGTTTGATCATTTGGAGCTTTACATAAATAGGCATGTTGATTTCTACTCTTTTATACTTAATATGTATTCAAAAAGATTGTGTGGCATTGTTTTTTTTGTTTAGTAAATTTGTTTAGTTGTTTATTAGGGAAAGTTTATTCTCTTCTTTATGTGAAAGGGAAAGACTCTTGATAGTATAGGGATCTTTATTTTTTGAGTGTATGTATTTATTCCATATCAAGGAATGGGTGTTTATAGAGGGTTTAAATACTATATTATGGATAGAGATTGTATAGTTGATGCTTAGCTTAAGTTGAGTCTTAGAGTTACTTTGATTTACTTAGTAGAAGTGTCTTAGTTAACATAGAGGTTATAGGTTATTCATGGGGTTAAGGTTACTCCATGGCATAAGGGGATAGCCTATGCATAGGTTATGAATGGTCAATACAAATCGATCTAGGAAGGCAGGTGAAGTATATGATGTCCACTCTAAATTCTGGGTGATGAATGCTTTGGCCAAAGTAGTGTAAGTTGCCATTGTTTACACTGTCAGTTCATTGTGATCCAGGTTTACATACTAGGGAGGGATTGCCATATGTGTAGGTTGTAGCTACTATGTGACAAATCTAGATATGTAGCACACAACACCAAGCTTAGGGAAGTTCAATTTTATTATGAGGATACCAAACCAATCTCTTCGTCGAAACGTAGGGCCATTTAATAGTTTGGTAGATGTGCAGGGACCGTAGTTATTCCAAGGTTGGTGGAAAAGTGCTTGAGTGATACTTCTCCTCATCAGTAGGCAACCAATATTTGATGGAGGATACCTAGACCATCTGTATATCTATTGTCAATAAGCTCAATGGAGCCTTGTATGTGTATTTTGTATCCATATCTACATAAATATTGTAAAAGAGAAATGTTATCATGTTATCATGTACTATGTATTAAATACATTAGAAAGTTATAATACTTTGATATAATGCAATGGGAAAGTTTAGAAAGATGTTTATTTCAATGTACATGCTATCTTTATAGATTTGAAAGGAAAAAAAATATTACTCATATTGGTGAGATGCATAAACAATTTACTTAAGGTTAAAACATAGGGAAGTTACTGTGTAGAACAATGGGAATGTTACACATGGTATCAGAGCTACTAGGTTTAGCTCTAGAACCTATGTGCTCGCTATGTTTTCCCCTCCAAAATTATGAGTATAATGTTTGTAAATTCTTGTGTTAGGATGGTGCATCTCAGGTTAACTGCAAGAAAGTCAGTGATCGAAAATGAGTGCTACCTACAAGACAAGAAGGAAAGAGAAGCCCTTGTTTGTACCATAGAGGGAAACAATCATGAAAATTCCATTTGGCTAAGCGATATTGAGACTACCAGTCATGCTCTTTCAAGAATTATTCAAGAGAAGAGAAGGATGAGAGATGAAGCCAACTTCAACTACTTACCATCATTTTCTTTGTCCAAGTCAGACTCATTACCTCTTTCTAGGTATATTCCCTTGAAATGTAGTGTTAGTACAACAATAATATTTAGGGACCTTCGAGTTATACCTATGGCTGAAGTTATTGTTATAGCCTCTAGTGGTGAATTGGAGGGATATGTTCCCCGAAGCTATGTATCAGAAGATAAATCTAAGGGATATTATCCTTTTTGGGATAGAAATGAGCAAAAATTAGAGGGTTACATCCCACATAGTTAGGTATCTGAGAGCGAATCTAATGGATACTCTCCTCTTGACTATTTAAATAGTCATTCTATGTAAAAGAAAGTATATTGAAATCCTTATGAATAAATGGAAAGTTATGTTTTATCAAAACTTGTGTAAGAGATCCTCAATTAAATTTCTCATGTATGAATATTTTTCTCTTTTGGAATGTTTAAAATACCTACAGGAATTCATGCTAGGATCTAATTAAAGATGAAACTCTAGGCATAACTTTTACTTGAGACAATGGTTAAGACAAGAACTAATCCTGGAGGGAGTCAAGAAGTTGGACAAGGTCCAAATAATGTCGAAGCTAAGTTGAACCGTCTTCTAGAAATCATGGATGAAACAAGAGCAAGGATAGGAAACCTTGAAAAAGAAGTGAGGGGAAAATAAAGAGAGGAAGAAGAAGTCCCGCACAATGAAGAAGTTCCCAATAATGAAGAAGGGGAGGATTCCCGAAACCATCCTAAATCTAGTGATCAAAG
>VDFB02373365.1:61139077-61183517 GCA_007258455.2 Sequoia sempervirens | reverse complement strand
AAAGGTGCTGAGAATATGGGGAAAGACTTCCTTAGGAACTATTACAACTGAATGGGCATATTCAAAACCTATATTTTGGAATCCTGTATGGCAGGAGACTTGGCCAGTCCCACCAATCATTGACGATGGTTTAACACACTGTCAACCCTTGCCATTATTGTCCTCAATTTGCTCCTCCGTTTAGGCATTTCAGACAGTTAGAGCAAGCTGGGCACAAGAAAAGGTGGGCTTCCATCATCACCCGATGACAACTCCATCCTTTTACTTGGCTGATAAACAATAATTGTCTCTCTTCCTGGGCTTCAAAACAGTATGGTTTGATTTAAATTTTTTAAATTTATCATCATTTTTTATGTATTGTACATCATAGACCACCTTTGCAACACACCTCCATCCTTCATCACTGACAACTCCATTCTTGGTTGTGTTGCTGAGTTTTAATTTGGAAGTTTGAAACCCTATTGCTTAGCTGAGTGAAAAAGTATGTGTGCATTACTAAGAATGCATTTTGACCTTCAAGCTGCATTCCATCCTTCCCTGCATATGGCTCTGTCCTCACTCATATTGTGGACATGTTTTGGTGAAATCCTCCATGTAAAAAAGCAGTGAAGACTGAAGCAATCTGTCCAAGTTAAAAGAAGGCCTTCTTTTGGGTGAGGAACAATAATTGAACGCCCTTTTCACCTTAGGCTAATGGTTTAAGGACCTATTTTTTTTCTCTGAATTGACTGAGCAAACCAAAGATAAAGATTTTTTCAATTAATTGAGAAATTATAAATGCTGGAAAATTCATAATAACAGAGAAAATTTGCAGTTTTTTTAGTTTCATGCCAAATTTGGATTAATTGCGATTTTGCAGATAGAATCGGGAATTTCTTGTGTTTTTTGATAAAATCACATTTAAATAGTGAGTTTTCTGTTCCTTTGGGCATTGGAGTTTGTGCCTGGGTATGGGGAAAAATTGGTGACCCAATTCAGATCAGATCAGATCAGATTGGTTTAAGTTTTGCTATTAAGCTTTCAAGAATTTTGAAACATATACAGGAAAAGCATACCGGTGTGCATATGAAAGAAGAAAGTACTTGTCCAGAGATGTAATTCCAAATAGAAGTGCAGAAAAGCAAAATAACATTATAAGAACCCAATTTTGAGAATTTCACATCCTATTTAAAAAAAAAAATCAGCATCATATCCTCCATCTTGAATTCAATGAAAGCTATATTAAGTTTGCATACTGCTCCAAGCCCAAAATAATGATAAAGCAAATTATTCTGTTGGGCCTATATACAAAATATCTCGTACAAAGTTTCATATAACTTTGTGTGGAATCAGAATCATCACAACTTGGTGTCTTTCAAGTTCCATTAAACCTACATTCATCACTCCTGGACATAAAATGTACTTTTCATTTAGTCAACAAATTTGTTTATCTATTTTAGTGCATTCTAGAGGTTGGTATGATACAAATGCCTGTTCAAATGAAGTTGAAGATGCTTGGCCTTTCTATGAATGGAATATTTCCTTGAACCCCACATCTACCAATAAGGATCTCGAAGCACAAAACTTGTAATTGTTTGTATATCAATACATGATAAATTCTCATCATTGCTTGATATGCTTTACTGCACCCAAAAGGACATTTTCTAGGCACTGTTGCATGCTAATTTATCTCATTTCAGACCAATTCTTTCTATCCTAATAAGAAAAGCTATAGTGAAACATTTTGAGATTCCTGAAGGCTAGTCAATTCTGTTGTATTCATTTCTTGGTAGGCTCATATAGAACATAAAGAAAATGCAAATTCAGGCCTTCAACATGGCAGTACCTAGCAGATTTAGAACGGAATTCCTTAAACATACATAACTTAAAGATGATAGAGTGAAGTCACTCCTGGAATGCATTGCAAAATCTTTACAGCTAGCTGCAAATGTGATTTAAAAATCAGTTTCTACAGTAATGAATCATACTATTCAATTGTCTGGCAGAGAAATGCAGCTAGGTTTAATGTGGAGAACGGTGCCAACAACTGGGATACTTGAGAAGTTGTTACTACAGTCAAATGAAAATGAGATTGTCACATAAATCTATAATCCAAAACAGAGAATGAATCAAACTGCTCATGCCTACAGCTGACCGCTCATTGGGTTGATTGGCAAGTTGGACATAGCACCTATGGACAAACTCAGACCAAGGTGGTTTATTGAAGGCCTCCTTCTAAAGTTGCGGAAGAAGATGACCAACACCATACTAGGAGGCATGTGACAACATGACGAATCCAGAAACTCAAGATAAAACAATCAATAACTAAAGAATGAAAAGTGATTCTACTAAAGATGCAAAAGATTAAATTGCATTAGTGGATGCACAATGAAAGGATATGGTGCAAATGTTCACCAAGTTCTAGAAAGAGAACAAGGACACATGGAGGTCTTGTATACGACCTATCAAATAAAATTTTAAATTAGCACAAATTGTACAAGGAATGTCTTTTGTTATTGTTCGCAGATGGTCAGTGCTCCTCTCGGGATTTGTGACATGACTTAACCGCCTCCTATGGATCCGTTAACTCTGGTGGTTGTATGCATTAACAGGTGCATCTTTTGGTGCAACAACAATTGTGGGGCCAACAATTGGTATTAGAGCCAAAGGTGCTGGGTTCGAATCCCCTCGGATAACGTTGAGGGGGAGATTGTTGGCAAATGGTTAACGTCCCTCGGGATTTGCGACATGACTTAATCGCCTCTAGTGGATCCCTTAACGTTGGTGGTTGTATCGGGCATTAACAAGTCGATCTTTTGGTGCAATGACAACCATGGGGCCAACAATTATACTGTCAAGCAAGTAGACATACCATTAAAGATTAGTTGTTCAGGAGGACAAATAACAAAGCTTATTGCTCCCTTGGCTCCAATGGGAGATCCACCCTCTTCTTCAATCACTCAACTTTCTAGGCCTTTGGCTTTGAAACTACGCCAACCTTCTAATGTGGTGGATGTTTAGTTAGTGTACAATGTCTATTATTATGCTTTAGTGATATTGGTTACTCGACTATGTATTAATTGGTTGTCGGTTGTGGGTAGTTATAAGCATTGGTTGGTTGATGATTATGTTCTTCTTGGCAACTGTCAAGTCCTTTAAGTACATTGTGTATCGTCAAGGAGAGTAGTATAATCTAGTCGGATTGGCTTTGATCCTTGGTTGACCATCTTTGGTCTTTTTCTGTAATGATTTCATGAGTGAATAAAGATATATTTTATGCATGTATTGTCATCTTTGTTATTAATTCATGTATTTACTTTATCAAATAGATCAACAAACATTTGGCATCATTGCCTTAAAGAAATTGGGTCAGATTTGAGAGATTCACGCCCTTAGACCCCAATAAAGGTGAGAAGAGACCACAATGTGGCCAAGATCAAGAGATCAGGCGACCTTTAATGATCGTCAAATAGAGAATGAAGGAGATGATTGGGAGGTGAAGTTGAAGAAGGCGAAGGGGTTCTAAGGGAAAGCTCGAGTCCAACTGAGAGCAGAAATCAAAGGGTAAGCAGAAGCCATAGTCGAGATAGAAAGAGAATTGTCAGGACAAGAGAACGCATGAAGGGAGAGCAGGAAGAAATAGCACGACACCTATTGCTCCCTGATGAAGCATGCACAGATCTTTCCGATCTCACCAACCAAGTTAGAGAGCTGTCTGTACCATCATCGTCAGACAAAGAACAAAGCGAAAGAAAACCCACCAATCTTGCCATCAACAAACCATATGGACCATCATCGTCGGATGGAGGAGGTTCATCGTCGTGCGAAAGGGAAGGCGAGGGAGAACCTACCAACTCGGCTGTTGGAAAACCGTTCATACCATCAAAGTTGATCGAAGGGGAAGGTGAGGGAGAACCTACCAATGGTTTGGTATAGACCATACATTGACGAAAGAACTAAACATTGGAAGATTAGATCCAAAAACACCAAGATAGAGGGAGCATCCAAAAGACCTTGAAGGCAGCCTGGAGGTGACAAACATTGATGAAGGACAAGTAGAGGACTGCAACATGTTTGAGAGTACAAGAAAGGCACCAAGTACGAATCAAAATTCCCCAAGTAGGTCACTGTCGCATAAGGTGAATCAAAGAGGCAAGATGGTGACTCCCCTAGCAAGTCGAAATGTGGAGTTGCATAAACTCCCGAAGTTCACCGAAAACATGTTAGAGGACTCTATACGACATTGTAAAACTTGTGAAACAATCTGGGTAGCGAATGGTCAAGACGTTAGAGCATATTGGCTGAGAGCATTTCTAGCAACTCTCAAAGGCATAGCGATCAATTGGTATACAAAATTAGATGCAACACACAAAGCCACATGGGATGCATTAAAAAGAGCATACCAGGAAGAATTCAAACTTCTGAGAGATGACAACAAAATCGCAGCAGAGATGCACAACACAAACCAGGGAAAACATGAAAATGTACTAGCCTATAATTGTAGGTTGAAGGAGTTACTGGTGAAATTAGAATCTAGCCAATTGATGGACTAAAGAAAAGATGATTCATTGAAGGATTGGTTCCCTCGCCGAGGAAGAAAATGAAAGTAGTGCCTCTGTCATCATACATCGAAGCCTACAATAGGGTAATAGACATAGAAAGGGAAGATAAAATATCCTCACAATAAAAAAAAAATCAAAGTTTGGATGACAATAGTGACGATGAATTAGAAACAATACAAGCACTTTAGAGGGACATGCTTTAGATGATGAAAGAATTGAAGGCGAAGAAAGAAACCAACAAAGAAACTAATGAATTGTGGTGTACTGAGTGCAAAATTGAGGGGCACACAAAAGGTAATTGTCCTAAAAAGAGGTTTTGTGAGATTCACTAGGTTATGGGCCATTCAATAAGGGAGTGCCCATACAATTTGAAGACCAAGAGTACACAAGCACTCTTTACGCAAGGAGAGGAGTCCACTCCATTGGTGCCACATAATACATCTCCAGGCGGTTATCAAAATCAAAGAGGAGGACAAAGCCAAATACAATATAACCCCAAAAGACATCCTATTATACAATATCGAGAATGTAGCAAATGGGGAGACTTTTACCAGAGACTGCCATAACAAGCAAGATAAAGTGCAATTATTGTGCAAATGGTGTGGACTTGGAAACCATGAAGACATTAGATGTCCAAAGCAAAAGGCTAGTGTTAATATGATTGATGTAAGGCAGAATGAAATATTGGCCATTACTCGTGCCCAAGCAAAGAAAGCTATGTATTTGGATCCACGTACAAAAAAAGAAAGGCTTCGTGAAGTAAGGGCCAAAGTGGGGAATGCTATGGACAATGAATGACGCCACTCAAATGCAAATGAAAGTAGGGTAACAAACCAATTACAATTCAAGAAAAATATTGCACAAGTACTTCAAGCTATTGTACCAGTTAAAGTAGTGGATTTATTACAAAGTATTCTTGAACTTCAAAATGTTATTGTATCGAGGTAGAATGAGAGGGTGAATGCTATGACCCAATTAGAATATGGTGAGAATGGATAACCAATAATTGAACCTTTGCTCTTGGGTGACCAAGTGATTGATCCATTGTTATTGACAGTTAACACGACAAAGAAACCAACAGTGGTGAATGTGGAGATCCTTGGAAGGAATCTCACCAATACAATTATTGATGGTGGGTTAGGTGTGAATGTACTTCCAAAAGACACTTGGAGAAGTCTTGGCAAGCTAACTGTTTGGCCGCCAACTTTTCAATTGGTGGGTGCAGATCAACAAGGTATTAAGGTACTTGGAGTTTTAATGGGACAAAAGGTAATTATTGGAACTCAAACATTTTTGTTGAACTTTGTGGTCATTTCATTAAGGAAGAAAGCATACAACACATTGTTAGGTTAGGGTTGGCTAGTGGTAGCCAAAGCCGATCACAACTGAAAAAAGAATACAATATTGTAAAGGTAATCAAATCTTCTATCAAATTGAGAGACTAAGGGTTCTAAAGAGATTCTAATTGTAAGAATTCTACTAAAAATTCTAAGTCAGATTTTCAATTTCCAGATTTTATTTATACTGAATGTGTTGATTGCAAAACATTAATAATTTCGATGTTTGCATATCAAGAGTGGAATCGCCTTTTGTATGTAAGGAGACTTGCCTCCAATGGATGCGTCTCTTGAGAGGACGTGTCTCCACACGTGGAGACACGTCCGCTCAAGGGACGTGTCCCTTTGGGCGCGCGGGTTTCTCTTACAACCGATAATCATTCGGTTTAAACAAACTTAGCATATATATACACCCTCACACATGGCGGATATATTATATGAATTCTGAATTTTATCCAATGCGAATTTTGAATATCATTTATTTAAATTCAATTTTATACATGCTTTATAAAATTCGATTTTTACTTATTTCTAGAAATATTAAACATGAAGAGCAATTGATCTTATATAAATGATGATGATGCTTATAGCAATCATCGTTTATATCTAACCTAAGCTACCATTCATCAACAAATATCCATTGAGAATAAGGGTTAGAAGTATATAATTGATTTGAAAAACCAAGCCGTCAGTGAGGAAGCAACCTCCTTGGATTCATTAGATTCAAACTCTAGAGAAGAATGGATGGAGATTCAAAGTCTGATAGAACCAAACGATGAAGACATTTTGGAGTTACAATCATGTTCGAATGATTAAACAAATTCTCTTCGTGGCCTATTTTGTAAGAAGCCAAGTGCAAATTTTGATATAAATTTTCTAATTTTTTAACTTTGGGAATTTCGTCAAACAGTTTGTGCGTAAACTCTTCAATTGTTGTTTGTGGTTTCTTTTGATATTTTCAATGCATCAAATGATATCATAGATATAAAGGCTTCTAAATGCAATGTCCTAATGACTGAAATGATATGGAAATGCAAAGCACTGTTTCTTTTGACTTTTCAATAATGATAGATGACTGAAATTGACAACTACAACTAGTAGACAATATAGCAAACACTTAGCATGCATAATGTTTATGCAAATATGAAGTTACAACAACTAAACATTTTGTCAAACACTTTCAAGGCAACCTATCTATGCAAATGATTACTTGCAACAAGTAGACATTTTAACAAACAAATGCTATGCAAACTCCAAACTCCTTTATTTGCTAAAGTAGACATTTTAACAAACAGATGCTATGCAAACTCCAAATTCCTATCAACCCAAAGTAAAGACAACTATATTTATCTTTTGACCTACACTTGCAATTTTGCTGGATCAGTGATATGCAAAGACTAAATGCAATCCCAAATTGCTGTATATGACAACGATAATTATTTCATGAAGTCAATGATTTACAAAGTCTGAAATGCATATGCAAACCCTAAATACATAATGAACTAGGAACTTGGATTAGACGCCAATTTGAGTGATGAAAATGTAGCAGCGTAAACTCAATTGATTGCTTCCCAAAGTCGTCCCTTCTTCTACTGGCAATGATTGTTCACCTTGAAGCTGTGCAACTCATTCCCAACCAAAATCCGAATTTATTTTGCCTCCTTCAAAATCGTAGCAATAAATGGTTTGCCCAGATTTGCTAATAAAATCTCATAAATTTCCTTCCCAAGAAATCGTGCCCAATGTGCTGGAGTTACCACAATTTCACTGAGATTAGAATCGTTTGTCTTGTGGCCCGAAAATGATGTTAATCAACAAGTTTGACTTCTTCAAATCTGCCAATGGACTCTTTAAAATCTGCAAATATTTCTTTTCTCAAAATCGGATTTCTCCCAGCTGAAAATGAACACAAAAATCTACCAATGCCTCCTTCCAAAATCAACTTATCCAATCTCTCAAAATTTGGTCAAGAGACCATTAAATTTTGAGAAATCAATCCAACAAGAAGGAATTCCCTTTTCAAATGAAATTATCAATTGCAACAATAAACCAACTATTGCAAACCTGCATAACCTTCAAGAATTGCAATAATAATCCAGCTATTGCAATTGTGGAACTCTTCAAATAAATGCAATAATAAACTAGCTATTGCATCCAATCAAACTCCGCAGCAGAAGGGCAATAATACATCAGCTATTGCACTTAAAAAACTTCTCTAATGAAGCATCTATAGAAACCCTGGATGGATTTCTCAATAATTCTAGCTAGGGTTGATCTTTCACAACTGAACTTGGTAGTTTAGAGTCTTCAAACCCTCAAATAAGCAAAGCATTCAGCTTCTTACCGAACTGGTAATGAGAAATGAGATTCAAGTCAAGCATGCCCAAATGCTAAGCCAACAACTCCTTATATAGATTTCTCATTGCTTCTAGAAATAATATTATTTTATTCCCTTAAGTGACTTTTATAATTTATTATTTTATTTTAAGTCACTTTATTAAATTAATTAAATATAAAGTCATCTTTTAATTTTACTTTATTGAAATAACTTTATAAATAATTAATTTAATATTTATCCCCTTATTTCTCCTATTTAGCCTTCGGAAATAAATAAAGGCTAAACAATCCTCAAGGTGGCTATCGAAAAGGGGACATTACATATTTTGTTGGAAAATGGAGGACTATGAGGTATTTATGTTGACTTGTAGTTTTCTCGAAGCTACGACTCTTAGTGAAAAGCAACCGATGAAAAATAATTTTGGAAAGTTGGATAGTTTATGTGCGTGAGAGGCAGTCCATGGTTGGAAAAAGATGGAAGTTGCAATAGAGGTATTCGACTTTGTAGAAGAATACAAAATAACGGACAAGGGGACATCGTACGATAGAGAGGACACATCATATGACTTGCAAAGGGAAAAACAAAGTACAACGTACAACTTGGGAAAGCATTGTACACTGTATGGTGGCGAAGAAAATATTTCAGAGTATAGATTTGCATGGTACGGTGTGGGAGAGAACAAAAGGTATGGTGTCAAGGTGTTAGTGTCTACAACACACAATATAATGAGCAACCAAGCAAATTTATCCTTATGGTACGATCAAACCAAGATGACATTGTATGATCCGTGGAAGGACCAAGGCTGGTTGTACACCCAATATATATCATACGCACAATAGAAAGACAAGGAATCGTACGATCAAAACAGTTAAAGGAGACCGTACAACAGTTGGAAGACCTTACGGTGAACAAAAAGTTCACATTGGCATTGTATGGCAACATCAGAGGATTGGTAACAAACGGTTTGGGGGAAGCATTATCAATTGCATCGTATAAAAGTGACTAGAAATTAGAGGGGTTTATTGTAGTGTACAATGAAGGAGTATCAACATTGTACGATCAAGTGGGAGGAGCAAAAGCAAAGGGATGAGCACCACGTACTACCAAAAAAATTCAAGTACTGTACAACATAGAAGAAACATCATACGACGGGGGGAGTGCACCACACAAAGAAGAATCATCAATGGGTAGGCAATACAGAGGAGAAACCACATTCAACAGATGGTATGAAGGAAGGTACGGGTGATTATATATCCTTGCACATGGTAGACCAATGGCAACACTTACGACTACATCCCATACGACCAACAATAGGCTTGACAATACAGAGAAAGAGGGATACAGTATAAACGAGGATAGAAGTTAATGACATCATTGTATGCCATTACTATCTCAACAATGTATGATCTAGGAAAAACTCAGTGAAGTTTAATGTCATATGACCGACATTGATGAACTACACGACACCATTTCCGTCCATCTTACGCCAAATATTAAAGTCATACATTGTACAAGATATATTCAAGTCTTACATCCTACGACACACAAACATTCGAGCGTACAAGTTGAGAATTCCTAGGTTGTACAACATGCAAATGAGGCGATCTTGCACCATACGGAATGTAGAGTTAAACACCGTATGACAAAACCATGTACATCAGTTAAACAGTGCAAAATATGTATTTTCTAGCTTTGCCAGCATTACTTTTTGTCTCTTAAAAACCACGAAAATGAGGTGCATCATGAAGTTTTGTGTGGTTTTGAAGGTCTTAAATTGTGCTAGGAAGTGCGCCAGGTGTGCTACCTTGGACCCTACAAGGGGTGTTGCCCCTCGACCCCACTGGGGGCACTGCCCCTTGACCTTGTCAGGGCACTACCCTTTGACCTCGTTGGAAGCATTGCCCCCAAACCTCCATCACACTCATTTGCGTTGCCCAATACACTCCAAGTTCGAGTTTGCAAAATACACTCCCTAGCTTGTCTACAGATCCTTGTCTACACTCTCATCATCAGTTTGGCAAGTCTTCCCTAATGTTACTTGATGCTTACTTGTCGTTTAGAAGACAACTTTTTATTTTAGGGGGGATGATGTAGTCGGTGTGCAATGTCTATATTATTATGCTTTGGTAATATTGGTTACTTGACTATGTATTAATTGGTTGTTGGTTGTGGGTAGTTATACGTGTCGATTGGTTGATGGTTGTCTTCTTCTTGGCAATCGTTGGTTCCTTTAAGTACATTATGTATCGTCAAGGAGAGTAGTATGATCTAGTCTGATCGATTTTGATCCATGGCTGACCATCTCTAGTCTTCTTCTGTAATATTTTCATGAGCAAATAAAGATATATTTTACGCATGAATTGTCATCTCTGATATTAATTCATGTATTTAATTTTTCAAATAGAGAAGCAAATAGTGGAGGTTCATCGCTTAGCTTCAAATTCAGTTTAGCCCAATCTTGTGGTGATGTGTGTTTGTGCCACCTTGACATACCAGTGTTCCCTTTATGCACCTTGTTGGACCCTTTGTGGAGGAATCCCCTCCACCTTGTTATATGGGTTTGAATGATAGTATTACATGGACTATTATACAAAGGCATAAGAAAGGTCTTCCCAAATTTGTTTTCCAATCACACTAGAGTGAGGAGTGTGAGATTGAATAGGGTTAGGTTTAGCATTGTCTAGGTTGGACCATAGTGTTCTTTGTTGTTGTTGTTGTGGTGGTGGATGGTAGCTAGGCTACAATTGCATCTCTCTCTACTTTGTTCTGTTGGGTTTGTTTGGTCCCATATCTCATGGCACTTGTTCCATTTGCCTAATGGCTGATTTGTTGTACAAGGGTTCATGCCCTTCCAAAATTTGTTTTTACTAATATAAAAAAAAAGCCTAAGTGCTTTGGGTGTGTGGTTGGTGAGGCATGTGCTTGGTGTTGTGTAAGTCGTCGATCCTTTAGCCGTTCTTGGGTTAGCTATTTTTGTGGGGTCTCTATTTTTTGGGGGCAACTTAGCTACAATTGTACTGTCTAGCTTTTGTGATGTTAGTTGGCTATTTTAAAGGGTTTTGGGGCCCTTTCAAAACTTCTTTCACCCTTTTAATAAAAATCAAAGCCTAAATGCTACTAACACATGAAGAATTAACAACATGCTCATTGAAAGGAACCAATGATAGTGTTATAAAAATCTTAGATACAATAACCAACATTAGTGTGAAAAGAACATACTTTAGTAGTACATGAGTAGGGCACAAATTATTATGTTGGAAGTATGACAAGTGAGGTAATTTTTCCCATAGTTCTGGCTAACTAATTATGGAAATTCTTCACATCTATGTTGATGGTGTGAACAAATCAATTATGATGAGAACAATTGACCAAAGAAAGTAAGGGACAATGTCAACATGGTTGAAGTTGAGGAAATTATTGCAATGACTATTTTTGTACACCTATGACCATAGAATTGTGATGCATGAG
Organism: Sequoia sempervirens; assembly: GCA_007258455.2. Taxonomy (NCBI): domain Eukaryota; kingdom Viridiplantae; phylum Streptophyta; class Pinopsida; order Cupressales; family Cupressaceae; genus Sequoia; species Sequoia sempervirens. The sequence continues at coordinate 61,171,833 of VDFB02373365.1, read as the reverse complement.
ATTATGGAGTATTCAACTAATTACTAGTTATAACTTATTCAACAAATTATCATATGATCCAATATTACCCCAAATTAAATTTATCCTCTCCAAACATAGATTTTATGCATCAAAAAACATGCATAGTACCATGACCCTTGGTTTATAATATTCCAACTTAAAATTGTTAATAAGTAGAATCATAGTAGGGAAGAGGAAGCATTGCATCAAGGACCACCGCCCATCAAGATCACTTATGGTGAATATATGATTATGGTATCAAGTGTACACAAATTTATGGAAATCTCTTACATGATGGTTTCTTCCCATGGAGGAGGACAAAACACATAAGGGATTTGCAATGTCATAAATCTAGGCACAAGGCCTTGTGAGGTATACGAGGTTGTGGAGTAGCCAAATTGTGGCAAACCTTACCCTTGGGAAATTGTATTAAGTAGCTTCAACTCAATGGGCCCAATTTGTATCTTGTGGGTTTCCCAACTGTTATTAGATGACTAATTATAAATAGTAGGTTCATATGTTTCTAAAAGTAGCATGAATCACTTAGTTTAATTTAATACCAAGGACATATAGTTAGTAGGTTTGACTCATACAAATTGAAGTCTCTTGGAATGGTTCAAGGGATATTCTATAGTATAACCTTGTCTAATGGGTAGTTCTATTTTGAGTATATTGAATGCTAGCATATTTTTCTTATAATTTTAACTTTTGATTCTTAAATGTGACCACCAACTAAAATTTAAGAATATAGATATATATCTGTTCTTTAAAAATGATTTAAGAGAAAAGTTAGCAAAATATGAAGCAAACAATTTAAATTTGACCTAATAGGAAAAACAAATATCATATTAAAATTATGTCTTACTTTGAATATTTCAATAAGCCTCAAATTTCATCCTATGGCTATAGATGCAGCTCAAAACCATCTTTCCAACACCTTGGAAATGGCTCTAATAGAATTTGTATGCTAATATTATTATCTTAATAATGATAAGTTCAAAATTTTCCCTATGATGGTTAAATGGATGTTGAATTCAAAATAAATAGATAAATTCAAATTTGGTAGGGAGAGAAAAATGAAACCATAACAAATCATTACATGGAATTTAGTATGACAATTAGAAATTATCCTTTCCTTATAAATTTTGTTTGATCTCATACATTTCTAGGAAATTGACCCTGTAGAGAAGAAAAATTGTAAATTGACAAGCAATGAATTAATACCACACCAACTTATAATAAGAAAATGACCAAGTTTTAGGGATTTTAAATCTCTAATCTAAAATACAATTTGAAATTATACTAGTAGGTCTATATTGAACACAAATATTAACTCAAGGAAAGAGAAGAAAAGCACCACTGTGTAGCTTGACATCAAAAGACAACAAAGACATTATATATTTATATAATTGGACTAAAATGGTATAAGACATTGCCTTTATATATGTTTCACACATATGGTATAAACCAATCCAACAATATCACTAGTCTCAATATAATGATGCATATTAAAGATGTAGGCCTCTTCATACAAATAAATTCACTAAAAAAATTAAATCTATACACAAGGTATGCAATACCCAAATATGATGAATAAAACCTAAAAGTATACCATGAGGATAGGTAACTCAACAAGACTTGGCAAGATAGGTTTTACATATTATAACAAAATGATATCAAATTAGAGATTAGCTATCCATGAATGACAAATTACAACATACATTTTCTCCATGTAAATGAATGAATGGGTAGCCCACAAATTGTAGTTTATCCCATTATCATTACATATATCTTATGTGATGTGGGAACATCATGGGGGTAGTGCGATCTTGCATCACTCAAAAAGAACTCGGTGATAAAAAAGTGTAGGTAGGTGGGAATGAAATATTTAATCTTTAGTCATTTGGTCATGTTTCAGCTCAAACAAATGTTTTGAATGTGCCATAACAAGGAAAGCTTAAGACATGTTTTTGCATAACTTTAGGCAATGAAAAATTGTTTGAAGAGGGATAAGGGTGAAGTTTCTCAACAATAGAGCTACAATTGCTATAGAAGTCATTCTACAACAGTCACATAATTATTGTAGAAGTTATTTCACAATAGTTATGTAGTTGATGTAGACACTATTTCACGATAGTTTTGTAGTGGCCTCAACGTGGATTTGGAGAAAAAAAAATGTTCTTACCATTGGTCCTACTAGTTGAGGTAGGCTAGGTAGGAGAAGATTAAATTTGCATAGACTTCTATGGCTACCATGTTTAATGTTTTATTATTTTTGGAAGGCATTGTGTATATTGATGAAATTGACAAGCTTATAAAGAAGACATGAAAACTACATGCCAATATGGATATGTTTTAATCAATAGGTAAAATTAAAAAATGTTAGGAGGAATAGGCATAACCATTTTAGAGAAGGGGCATTTGTGGATCTAGAAAGATGCAAAAAGCTTCTTCTATTGACTTGGGGGCACCTTTGCATACAACCATTATGTCCAATCACTTGGCTAATATAAAATTATATAATATTTATTGGAGGTTTTGAAGTGTCATAATGGTTTAAACCCAAGATGTTGAAGAATGTGAAGAGTTAGAAGGAATGTGAAGAGTCAATGGGAATAGGAAACCAAACATTGGAAAATATCTATAAATTGGGTTTCCAAGTTTTTTTGGAGGAGGAATGTGACAAGACAAGTCTTGAGATGGGTTCTTGATAGAGAGGATAAAGGGAGACACTAAAGTGAGTGAGAGTTTGTAAATTTTCCTACAACAAGTTTTAATTTACAATAGTTAGTAAAATTTGAATGTAAGTCATGTTGTTTGTTGTTTGAATGTATTACATGTTTTTTATTATAAGGGTAAAACAAGTTTTTAAGGGGTCCTAGAACCATTTAGAATAAATTTCCACTAGTAGAAAGCCAAACCATTTTTAAGGGGTCCTAGAACCCTTTGTAACAAATGTCCACCAACACAAAGCCAACTTATAGTGAAATTGCAAACAAGTTGCAAACCCACATCAAAACTAGACTAGTAGGTTTTGAAAGGACCTAATACCTTTAACAACATTGCAACCAATATATCAACACAAAGATGGTTTTGAAGGGACCATAAATAGGTTGTATAATGAGGCTACAACTTAGCTTCCAAACAAAACATACTTGTAAGGCAACCTATAGAACCTTAGGCCTCAACCTAGCATTTTGAGCATCCATGACCTGAGTGTGGGAAACATAAGCATGTTTAGGAAGACCTCTCTTCCTTATTTGAACAATATTTTATAAGACATGATCCTCCAAAGACTCAAAACAGGGGGAGAGGGGAGTGCTAGCCTCTATTAAAGACCCAAATTGAGCCCTCACAAGCATAAAAAAGGGGTTGAATGTTACACCAAAACCTCTAGTAGAGTAGGATCAATAGACTCAACACCTAGCAATAAGAGGTCCAAAGTTGGAGCTACCAATATTGGGCCTTAATAAGAGGACCCATTAGGAGAAATATTTGAAGTCTCAACATCCTTAGGGAAAACCAATTTTGGAATAAGGACCACCAGTGACACATCATCCTTAGCATCAGAATAACTAATAGTCAAATGGTCAAGGAGGTCATTCTTCCACCAAGTCACCTCATCATTCTTACGATGAGAATAAGGGTTTTTTAAAGTGAAAGGTGTCCAATAGTGAAGCATCTCCTATAGTGAAAGGGAAGATCCTCATAGTCAAGTGTCCAAATCCACAATCTATCCCCAGCAAGCAAGACAATATCCCTGGGCAAATCCTTAGAGGTGTCAATGTCCACAAAAATGTGGGCATATGTAGTATGGCCAAAGTATGATGATGCTACATCCTCTTGTAAAAAGTGACCAAGAGAATTAACAATAGATTCAAACATGAAAGTTCCCAAAACTGGAGACGGAGATTGATTAGTTTGACCCAAACAAGCATGATACTTAAGGATTTTGATAAAGGGTTTAAGGAGGGAAACCACAATTTAAGTGAGAGGGAGTGTTATCCCCACATCCTAATCCCACCCTCTAGCACTCACATCCTATAATCTTCCATTAAAAAGGACACATAGAAAATCCCCTACCGTATGGATATAGTTTAATCTTGCCATCAATGAGAGGCCTCTAGGATTCCAAAACCCATTTGCTCAATTCTAGAAGGGAAGGTAAAAAATGATTGAATTTGCAAATGAGGGCCAAATATTTAAAATATTCTTCATTATCCAACATCTCCTTACCATAGATGATGCCAAGGGAGGAAGGACAAAACAAAATGTGTTGAGGTATACACCCTAGAGATTGACGAGCATATATTCTCGAATGACATGACCTAGGAGCACTAGTAGAAATATTTTCCCTAGCAATATTTGCATAGGTTTTTTCCATTGCACCAAGCACAACAGAAGAGTCATGACCATGAGAAGGCTACATGAAATCATAGTTGGCAAGAATAGTTAGGATTCAAAGAAGCAAGGATAGTGCCCATGACCAAAGAGGGCATTGAACTCAAAACAATGAGATTTATGGCAACATTGGAACACATGACCATAAACGGTGACACATTAGGCATGTTGATACTAGTATTGAGTGGTGAAAATTCCTCTTTCCCAAGGATACACAATTGGAGAGTGGTAGGCAAGTGACAAGTTAGGAGCAACATAGTTATTGAAATGTTATTGAAAACCTAAATGTATTATAAATTGATTTGGATAATAGAGAAATCTCAAACTCTTCATAATTGGATGGTGTATGTCTACTAATTGCATTGGGAACATAATTTCCAAGAGACACCTATCATTAATTTTATTCCCATTCCTTAACTACATAATTGTGCATTTAATCAAAGTTGTGTGTATGTCACATCAATCAAGATAAAGTCACTTAACACCAATATACATAGGAAAATTAGGAAGCTTCAAAGAGTTTTAAGGTTGGAAAAACATTAGAGAAAAAAATATAAAATGTAATTAGAGTTGTAAGAATCAAATCTAATTGGAGGACAAGGTTGAGAAGGTATCCACCCAAAAACATTGGAAATATTGTAGAATAAACTAAGTAGAAAAGTTGTCTTTATATAGTGGAGACATACATCTTTAGCTACAATGAGCTCTTTTAGTTTAAAGAAAATCCTATCCAATTTTGTATATTTGTGATCTAGTCATTAATGCATGCTAATTTCATGGATAGCTTGATCCATGCAATGTTTAAAATCATGATGTCTCTATTTGAGCCAATTTTTTACTAATCTTTTGTATACTTCCTTATGTTTGTAATGAAAAAAAATTATTAGATAGTTTACTTAAACAAGGTAGTTTAATTTCTCAAATGACCAATAGATATTAGTTAGATTCCACTCTATGAAGTTAACACAAAAATGTTTCATGCCATAGGACTAAAATTTGGTAAATGTGTGGTAGTGAGAGATCTAGAGCACTCAAAACTACAACAATTTGACATATATATCCAAGAAGAAATATAATATTTAAAGGTTGAGATATTGTGAGAATGTATGCTATCAATATTTAAGAAAGACTTAAATGTAATGTGAAGAAATAGATTACTTTTAAGAAGGGAAAGCATGAGGTAGAGTTAGATAATAAGTAATGAGACAATAAATTTTGTGAATCAACTAACTTGCCTCCTTTATAAATTTTGTCTTGGAGAAAGTTGAAGGATCCAACATATTGTGTGAGGTCTATAAGAGCATAGATAACTCAATTGAAAAGTGTTGTACATTGAAATCATTGTTTTATTATCATCTCCTAACCCATTTGTGCCCAAATTAAAGGGAAAATATTAAAGAAGATTGAGGAAGGTTATATAAAGTGGCTCTCCCATTGGAAGAACCCTTATTGAGAGAAAATGCTAAGAAATCTTTATTTTTATTAATGTAATTGGGAAAACATTAGAACACCAAGTTATCATTAGGAAAGTTGGAGGATAAGACATTATATGCTAGAGGTGAGAAGTAGAACATTGAAAAGAGGCAATTGAAAGCATGAAAGAAATAATTAAACAAACTTTAGATCAAGACCTTTATCACTTGCATTGTAAGCTAACTATTCTTATTGCCCAAAATATATTGATAGGAATGGCTCAAAAAATAGCCTATATAGATCTATGATTATATTTGTGTTGTATTTGATAGAGTAAGGTGACAAGTTTACTAGGTGACAATCTTGTTGTGACAACACTAGTACATATAGGTGTATATAACAATTTTGTGGGAATTCTGAAATCAATATAATATTTTTTACTTAAATAAATGCACATGACTCTTTTCTATCTTTTTATCTTGTTTATAAATGTTAAGGGGCATGTTATCAACCCTATTCCACTAAAGGATGTCTTTGGAAGAGTACTTAAAGGTGATTATGTATATTATTATTGTAATCTAAATGTTATGATGTATATTATAAACATGAGATTAAGATAAATTAAAATCTAATCGATGGTGCCCTTTTTAAAAATTGCTATATTTCACTTAAAAAGGTTATCATTTTTTCTTGAAGCCTTCATACATTTTTGGCCCATAAAACATAAGAGGTTCCATTATCATTAGAACCCACCAAATTTATTTAATTTCACTTAATGCCATTCCAATGTTTTCTAAAAATTGAACATGTGTTGGAATTTAATAAAATACTCAAAAGAATATTTTACAAAAATTCAAGAAAATACAATGACTAATTTTACATGCTCATGTAACATGTCATTGGCATTGAATTACAAGATCATGAATGAGAATTCACTTCATTACAAGCTCTGTATTTGAGAGGAGAGAATAGTAAAGCCCATTTGCTGAGATTATGCCTACTAACATTGATTCTCTTCCACACCATTTGCCTCACAATATCCCAATTCTGTCAAGAAATCAACATCATTTTTTTAAAAATCCATTCTATATACTGTTTAATTCCTTATTTTCTTATATATAAACCATTAATTAAAATTTCACTTACCCTACTAAATTGTGTTCTTGATGAGCAAGTGCCTTTGATGACAAACAATCTTCCATCTTTTTTAGAGGCATGACCACAAGAGTATGGATTATATTGCTCACTCTTATGGTTCATCTTCATACTTTCAACAACCATATTTGCTGTATCAATGCCTGCAAGTATAAATCCATGAGACTTATACAATGATAGTCATGTTATAGTTGATACCTACTTATCCATGTCATTAGAACATTGCGACTAGGACACATGGTGAAGGAAGTCGTTCATTAACTATTATTTATAAATAAAAAAAGAATTTAGGTAAGTTAAATACCTGAAAGGTATGCACCATGTACATATCCATTGAATTTTTCAGAGGTATGTTCACCTGTGAAGTAAATGGGGCCAACTGGTGCCTATATAGAAGAAGAGTTGGCCAATTTCAGAAACCTTTTCTAAAAGTATTTGGAAGAAAAAAGTAACCAAATTTCAGGCATCTTACCTTAATTTGTTGGAAGTATTTTTTGTTAACAAAATTTGGATAGTTTGAGTAACTTCCACGTTGAAATCGGTTGTTCCACCATCTTGGAACTAGAATTTCTTGGGCTTGAGGAATGTCATGGCCAAACATGACCCTCAAAACAGACATTGCTTCTGCCATTGTCATCTCATCACTTTGTGCTTCTATCCTCTTTGATTCCTCATCTGTCACTGTGACCATCAAGATGTTTGATCCTGGATATGCATTTTCCATGTGCTGTAGATACAAACATGAACATGGTTAGATATTATTTCCTTTTTTAACTATGTAATTTTTAGTTGAGAGAACTGCCAATTAGAAATACCTGCCAAAAAGTGTAGTAGCCTCGTTTTTCATGAGCAAAGAGAAAGAACTCTGTGCCTTCCCCAGTGGGCCAGAACTTTTGTGGAAATTTTAAGAATATTTTAGTGTAAGTTCGAATGTCACAATCAAAGAACAAATTCCTCTTCCATCTCTGCAAAAATATATACAAATTAAAATATAGGAAAAACCAATGAAGCAAACAATGATGGAGAGATGTAAATGTAGATGCTTACAGGTAACTCAGGCTTAAACTTGATAAGATCACTCTGGAGGACACCAAGGCTGGCAGACACAATGCAATACTTTGCATTATAAATTGAGCCTTCTTCTGTCTTTACAGTAACACCTTCCTTTGTGTATTCTACTTCTTTGACCACCTAAAATAAATAACATTTAAAGGTTATCATTTGTCTTTTCTTCCATGTATTGTAAATAAAACTATTAATACGTAACACTTCTTTGGTCATGCTTTATGAATTATATTATACCTGGCACAATTTTAGTCGATCATCTATGATATGACCATTTTGAGATTGAAGGAATTGCTGGGCTTGTTTTTGGACAATATAATCATAACCTCGTTCATCTGCAACCAGGAACTCCCTTGTCCCGAATTCAGTGTAAGTAGGAATTGGTTCTACTTCTGCAACATTCCAAACATTCCATAAATACATTTTAAAAAGTTAACTGACCAGCAAACTGTAATCATAATTACATTAAAGAAATTATATTTTGTCATCCATGACTAGAATAATCAAAAGCTCACAAAGAAACTAATTAAGAAATCTGTCAAATGTAGTATAAGTATACCTGCCATCTCAAAATCATACAAGATGTAGTCGATTGCAAATTCTAATGGCGTTGATGGGACACTGCAAGAGCAAATATATATTTTCATATGAAACAAAAACCCATAGCATAAAAACATAAACACAGCCAAAATTTGTAAGAACTTTTTATCCCTACAAAGATTGATGAAGAAATAAAAGATGAGGCATGGTGGGGTCACAGACAATTGGGGCTCAACATCTTCTTCCCCAGAAGATTCAATGGCTAGTTCACGATTTGCTGCATTTACTGCCAAGTCATAAGAAGCCCCAGCAACACATCTAGGGACTACGTTTCCACTGCCGTGCCATGCCAAATTTACAGTCAAAAACTTGTTGAATTGCATTATATCAAGCACTAACAGAAACACTGTTATTTAGTTTTTTCTCTAATTTTGTTTATGTTACCTTTGATCATAAATGTTGAATCGGGCATTACTGTAATCAGAATAACAAGTGCGGAGATTGTATTCATTGGCGAGCTCCCAGATGGGATTGACATGGCTGCCATTGCCATTACCAACTCCCTGAATCCACACTGCTCCAACATCCACCGTAACACCGCCAAATTTTGTCTTCATCATCCTCCCACCGATCTGATCCGTTGCCTCCAAGATTACAATATCTTTGACTCCTTTCTCCGCCAGAACTTTACCCGCCATTATACCTGCATAAATTTAGTTAAATTACAACACATCAATCTTTCTCTGTCAAACCAAACCCAAATTACACACTCCTGTAAAAGACCAATGTACTTTTTCTTATATTACCTGAAATGCCTGCACCTATTATTATGACACTGCAAGAATTAAGAGCCGCCATGAATTGGAGTTTGTGTAGCCTGGTTATAATGCAGAGCAGACTTGACTTGTGGATTGAGAATGAGGAGACATTGGCGGGCGGGAGTTTATTTATAATGAGTAAGCGGAAAAAACGAATAATGGTCAAGTCAACGTAACGTCAAAAATGCCACATGAATGCAATTAGTTTTTTCAACACCAATGTGGAATGAATTGTGCCGACACGGAATGAAATGATTGTTAAATAGTTGACACCAAACTTTCCACTATACAAATGAAGGGAAAAGATTTTTTATTTTGGTGTGCACACGTTTGCTTGCTTTAGTCACGCCATAAATATCATCCAATGAGCTTAGCATGTGAGTTTTGTTGTTTGTGGGTTGTGAGAAAGAATAGATATGCTTTCATTTCATCTCTATGTTTATCTACTTTCTCTAACTATGATAGTGATTGATGTTGCACAACATAAAAAAAGAAGTGTTTAATGTTGGTGGTTGTGCATGTGCTTCGTCAATGATTTGTTGGGTTAGGTTTAAATATGATGTTCATTTAGAATGACATTTTTTTTAATAGCATATTATTGTAATGGAGTGATCTTACAATTGTGTGTTTCATGTCACTTAAAAGGTAATCGTCATATGTCAAATTGAACATTGGACATTGACGAAAGAATTGAATATTGAAAGATTGGAACCAAAAACAACAAGACAGAGGGAGCATCCAAAAGACCTTGAAGGTAGCTTGAAGGTGACAAACGTTGATGAAGGATGAGTAGAGGATTGCAATGTGTTTGAGAGTGCAGGAAAGGCATAGGAACGCACAAAACAAAACCCCCCAAGCATGTCACTATCATAGAAGGTGCATCAAAGAGGCAAGATGGTGACTCCCCCAACAAGTCAAAATGTGGAGCGACAAAACCTTTCAAACTTCAACGAAAACGGGTTAGAGGACCTTGTATGACACTGTAAAATTTGTGAAACAATTTGGGTAGTGAATGGTTAGGATGACAAAGCATATTGGCTAAGAGCATTTCCAACGGCTCTCAGAGGCATAGTTATTGATGGAATTATAAATCTAGCCAACTGATGGACTAAAGAAAAGATGGTTCATCGAAGGATTCATTCTCCTGCTAAGGAAGAAAATGAAAGTAGTTCCTTTGTCATCGTACGTCGAAGCCTAGAATATGGCAATGGACAGAGAAAGTGAAGATAAAATGTCCTCTCATAGTAAAAGAAAAATAGAAGATGGAAGTTCAAATGACAATAGTGACGATGCATTAGGAATGGTACAAGCACTTTGGAGGGACATGCTCCAGATGATGAAAGAATTGAAGAAGGAGAAAGAAACCAACAAAGAAACTAACGAGATGTGGTGTATTGAGTGCAAAATTGAGGGCCACACAAAAGGTAATTGTCCTAAAAAGAGGTTTTGTGAGGTTTTTTAGGTTATGGGTCATTCAATAAAGTCCAAGTGCCCATACAATTTGAAGACCAAGAGTACACAGGTACTCTTTACGCAAGGAGAGGAGTCCACTCCATTGATGCCACATAATACATCTCTGGGCGGTTATCAAAATCAAAGAGGAGGACGAAGCCAAATACAATATAACCTCAAAGGACACCCTATCATACAATGCCAAGAATGTAGCACATGGGGACACCATGCAAGAGACTGCCAAAATAAGCATGATAAAGTGCAATTATTGTGCAAATGGTGTGGACCTGGAAACCACGAAGACACCACATGTACAAAGCAAAAGGCTAGTATCAATATGATTGATTTAGGCATAATGAAGTATTGGCCATTATTCATGCCTAAGCAAAGAAGGTTGTGTATACAAACCCACACACAAAAAAATAAAGGCTTCATGAAGCAAGGGTTGAAGTGGAGAATGCTATGGACAATGAATGACACCACTCATATGCAAATATAGGTATGGTAACAAACCAATTATAATCCAAGAAAAATATTGCACAATAAGTACTTCAAGCTATTGTATTGGTTAAAGTAGTGGATTTATTACAAAGTATTCCTAGACTTTGAAATGTTATTGTATCAGGGGAGAATGAGAGGGTGCATGCCACGACCCAATTAGAATCTGGCAAGAATGAAGAACCAATAATTGAACCTCCGCTCTCAGGTGACCAAGTGATTGATCCATTGTTACTAATAGTTAACACGAAAAAGAGACCAACGATGGTAAAAATATAGATCCTTGGAAGGAGTTTCACCAATACAATTATTGATGGTAGGTCGGGTGTGAATGCACTTCTAGAAGACACTTGGAGAAGTCTTGGCACATTGACCATTTGGTTGCCAACTTTTCAACTGGTGGGTGCAAATCAACAAGGTATTAAGGTACTTGGAGTTTTAATGGGACAAAAAGGTAATTATTGGAACTCAAACATTTTTGTTGAACTTTGTGGTCATTTAATTAAGGAAGAAAGCGTATGACACATTGTTAGGTTGGGGTTGGTTGGTGGCAGCCAAAGCCGATCACAACTTGAAAAAGAATACAATCTCCATTGAGAATAAGGGTTAGAAGTATATAATTGATTTGAAAAGCCAAGTTGTCAGTGAGGAAGCAAGCTCCTTCATTTTTTCAGATTCAAGCTCCAAAGAATAATGGGCAGAGAGTCTAAGTCCAATAGAACCAAACAATGAAGGAATTTTGGAGTTACAATCATGTTCAGACAATGAAACAAATTCTCTTCGTGGCCTATTTTACTGACAAATGGAAGAATATTAAGTATTTTTAATGGCAATGTTTAAAACCATGATGTCTCTAAATTTGAGCCAATTTTTTTAATAGTATTTGATCTCTTTTCTACTAATCTTTTGTATACTTTCCTTATGTTTGTAATGAAAAAAAATCATTAGATAGTTTATCTAAATAAGGTAGTTTAATTGCTCAAATGACCAATAGATATTAGTTAGATTCCACTCTATTAAGTTAACACAAAAATGTTGCATGACATAGTACTAAAATTTGGTAAATGTGTGGTAGTGAGAGATCTAGAGCACTCAAAACTACAACAATTTGAGTTATATATATCCAAGAAGAAATATAATATTTAGAGGTTGAGATATTGTGAGAATGTATGCTATCAATATTTAAGAAAGATTTAAATGTAATGTGAAGAAATAGATTGCTTTTAACAAGAAGGGAAAGCTCAAGAAATATAAGGATGAGGTAGAGTAAGATAATAAGTAATGAGACAACAAATTTTGTGAAAAAAATCATCAACCAAAGCCTCCTTTATAAATTTTTTATCTTGGAGAAAGTTGAAGGATCCAACATATTTGGTGAGGTCTACAAGAGCATAGTTAACTCAATTCAAAAGTGTTGTACATTGAAACCATGGTTTTAGTATCATCTCTTAACCCATTTGTGCCCAAATCAAAGGGAAAATATTAAAGAAGATTGAGGAATGTTACATAAAGTGGCTCTCCCATTGGAAGAACCCTTATTGAGAGAAAATGTTAAGAAATCTTTATTTTTATTAATGTAATTGGGAAAACATTAGAACACCAAGTTATCATTAGGAAAGTTGGAGGATAAGACATTATAGGCTAGAGGTGAGAAGTAGAACATTGAAAAGAGGCAATTGAAAGCATGAAAGAAATAATTAAACAAACTTTAGATAAAGAACTTGATCACTTGCAATGTAAGCTACCTATTCTTATTACCCAAAATTTATTGATAGGCAAGGCTCAAAAAATAGCCTATATAGATCTATGATTATATTTTGCTTGTATTTGATAGGGTAAGGTGACAAGTTTACTAGGTGACAATCTTGTTGTGCCAACACTAGTACATATAGGTGTATATAACAATCTTGTGGGAATTCTGAAATTAATATAATCTTCTTTACTTACATGGCTCTTTTCTATCTTTTTATCTTGTTTATAAATGTTAAGAGCCATGTTATCAACCCTATTCCACTAAAGGATATATTTGGAAGAGTACTTAAAAAGTGTTATTGTAATCTAAATGTTATGATGGATATTATAAACATGAGATTAAGATAAATTAAAATCTAATGGTGGCCTTTTTAAAAATTGCTATATTTCACTTAAAAAGGCTATCATTTTTTCTTGAAGCCCTTCATACATTTTTGGCCCATAAAATATAAAAAGTTCCATTCTCATTAGAACCTACCAAATATTTAATTCACTAAATGCCATTCCAACGTTTTCTAAAAAATGAACATGTATTGTAATTTAATAAAATATTCAAAAGAATATTATACAAAAAATATAAGAAAATACAATGATCAATTTTACATGCTCAATGTAACATGTCATTGGCATTGAATTACAAGATCATGAATGAGAATTAGCTTCATTACAAGCTCTGTATTTGAGAGGAGAGAATAGTAAAGCCCATTTGCTGAGATTATGCCTACTAACATTGATTCTATTCCACACCATTTGCCTCGCAATATCCCAATTCTGCCAAGAAATCAACATCATTTATTTTAGGAATCCATTCTAAATGCTTTTTAGTTTCTTATTTTCTTATATATAAATCATTAATTAAAATTTCACTTACCGTACTAAATTGTGTTCTCGATGACCAAGTGCCTTTGATGGCAAACAATCTTCCATCTTTTTTAGAGGCATGACCACAAGAATCTGGATTATATTGCTCACTCTTATGTTGCAGCTTCATATTTTCAACCACCATATTTGCTGTATCAATGCCTGCAAGTATAAATCCATGAGACTTATATAATGATACTAATGTTATAGTTGATACCTAGTTATCCATGTTATTAAAACATTGTGACTAGGAAACATAGTGAAGAAGTAGTTCATTAACTATTATTTATAAATAAAAATGAATTTAGATTGGTAAGTTAAATACCTGAAAGGTATGCACCATGTACATATCCATTGAATTTTTCAGAGGTATGTTCACCTGTGAAGTAAATGGGGCCAACTGGTGCCTATACAGAAAAAGAGTTGCCCAATTTTAGAAACCTTTTTCCAAAATTATTTGGAAAAAAAAAAAACTAAATTTCAGGCATTTTACCTTAATTTGTTGGAAGTGTTTTTTGTTAACGAAATTTGGATAGTTTGAGTAACTTCCACTTTGGAATCGGTTGTTCCACCACCTTGGCACTAGAATTTCTTGGGCTTGAGGAATGTTTTGGCCAAACATCACCCTCAAAACAGACATTGCTTCTGCCATTGTCATCTCATCACTTTGTGCTTCTATCCTCTTTGATTCCTCATCTGTCACTGTGACCATCAAGATGTTTGATCCTGGATATGCATTTTCCATGTGCTGTAGATACTAACATGAACATGGTTAGATATTATTTCCTTATTTAACTATGTAATTTTTAGTTGAGAGAACTGCCAATTAGAAATACCTGCCAAAAAGTGTAGTAGCCTCGTTTTTCATGAGCAAAGAGAAAGAACTCTGTGCCTTCCCCAGTGGGCCAGAACTTTTGTGGAAATTTTAAGAATATTTTAGTGTAAGTTCGAATGTCACAATCAAAGAACAAATTCCTCTTCCATCTCTGCAAAAATATATACAAATTAAAATATAGGAAAAACCAATGAAGCAAACAATGATGGAGAGATGTAAATGTAGATGCTTACAGGTAACTCAGGCTTAAACTTGATAAGATCACTCTGGAGGACACCAAGGCTGGCAGACACAATGCAATACTTTGCATTATAAATTGAGCCTTCTTCTGTCTTTACAGTAACACCTTCCTTTGTGTATTCTACTTCTTTGACCACCTAAAATAAATAACATTTAAAGGTTATCATTTGTCTTTTCTGCCATGTATTGTAAATAAAACTATTAATACGTAACACTTCTTTGGTCATGCTTTATGAATTATATTATACCTGGCACAATTTTAGTCGATCATCTATGATATGACCATTTTGAGATTGAAGGAATTGCTGGGCTTGTTTTTGGACAATATAATCATAACCTCGTTCATCTGCAACCAAGAACTCCCTTGTCCCGAATTCAGTGTAAGTAGGAATTGGTTCTACTTCTGCAACATTCCAAACATTCCATAAATACATTTTAAAAAGTTAACTGACCAGCAAACTGTAATCATAATTACATTAAAGAAATTATATTTTGTCATCCATCACTAGAATAATCAAAAGCTCACAGAGAAACTAATTAAGAAATCTGTCAAATGTAGTATAAGTATACCTGCCATCTCAAAATCATACAAGATGTAGTCGATAGCAAGTTCTAATGGCGTTGATGGGACTCTGCAAGAGCAAATATATATTTAATTTGTAAGATTTCTTTTCCTGATGAATAAATGTCTATATTACTATTTAAGAAATAGTATAACACATAGTCAAAATTCATATGAAACAAAAACCTAAAGCATAAAAACATAAACACAGCCAAAATTTGTAAGAACTTTTTATCCCTACAAAGACTGATGAAGAAATAAAAGATGAGGCATGGTGGGTCCACATACAATTGGGGCTCAACATCTTCTTGCCCAGAAGCTTCAATGGCTAGTTCACGATTTGCTGCATTTACTGCCAAGTCATAAGAAGCCCCGGCAACACATCTAGGGACTACATTTCCACTGCCATGCCATGCCATGCCAAATTGTTAGTCAAAAACTTGCTGAATTGCATTATATCAAGCACTAACAGAAATACTGTTATTTTTTTCTCTAATTTTGTTTATGTTACCTTTGGTCATAAATGTTGAATCGGGCATTACTGTAATCAGAATAACAAGTGCGGAGATTGTATTCATTGGCGAGCTCCCAGATGGGATTGACATGGCTGCCATTGCCATTACCAACTCCCTGAATCCACCCTGCTCCAACATCCACCGTAACACCGCCAAATTTTGTCTTCACCATCCTCCCACCGATCTGATCGGCTGCCTCCAAGATTACAATGTCTTTTACTCCTTTCTCCGCCAGAATTTTACCCGCCGTTATACCTGCATAAATTTAGTTAAATTACAACACATCAATCTCTCTCTGTCAAACCAAACCCAAATTACAACTCCTGTAAAAAGCCAATGTACAATTTCTTATATTACCTGAAATGCCTGCACCTATTATTATGACACTGCAAGAATTAAGAGCCGCCATGAATTGGAGCTTGTGTTGCCTGGTTGTAATGCAGAGCAGACTTGACTTGTGGATTGAGAATGAGGAGACCTTGGCGGGCGGGAGTTTATTTATAATGAGTAAGCGGAAAAAACGAATAATGGTCAAGTCAACGTAACGTCAAAAATGCCACGTGAATGGCATTAGTTTTTTCAACACCAAAGTGGAATGAATTGTGCCGACGCGGAATGAAATGATTGTTAAGTAGTTGACACCTAACTTTCACTATACAAATGAAGGGAAAAGATTTTTGATTTTGGTGTGCACACGTTTGCCGCTTCAGTCACGCCATAAATATCATCCAACGAGGTTAGCATGTGAGAAAGAATAGATATGCTTTCATTTCATCTCTATGTTTATCTACTTTCTCCAACTATGGTAGTGATTGATGTTGCACGACATAATGATAAGTTAAAATAAATGATTAATATTGGTAGTTGTGCATGTGCTTCGTCAACGATTTGTTGGGTTGGGTTTAAATATGATGTCCAGTTGGAATGGCAATTTTTTTTAATAAATAATATATTATAGTAGTTGAGTGATTAGCAATTTTTTTTTTAAATTGTAGAGAATAAATTGTCATGATTTTAAATTTGATGTAAACTAATGAGTTGTATCGTTTTCTATATAGATATAAGTTATAATTTTTAATATGTTTTAGAGAAATATTTCTATATTTTTTTTTTTACGTTTTAATCAATTTTTGGTTTTTTCTATTATTTTTATTATTAGTTTTGAATTAGTATTAACAAAAAATTCAGAACCAAATTATTTTGTAACACATTTTTCTTAGTATATATATATTAGAATTATCATTTTTCATTGAAACAATGACATCTATTAGAATATAGTATATTTTTAAATATTTTTTTAACATTTTGTTAATATATTAGTGTCTTGAATATAAGACATTATTTTTTTAATGGACCTACATTACATTACATATAAAATTTACAAAGAAAAATATAATACTTAAGAAAACATAATACATATTACATACCTACAAAATGATATTTACAAACGACTTCATAAAATCTCCCAAAAGTTGAATCAAAGTTGATTATTTTTCAACATTTTCATAATAATAGATGTCAAGGAGACCATTAGAAATTTGATTTAAGCCTAAAGAGTTCTATCTAAGGGGGTTTTATCTAACCCCCTTCAACCAAACCCACTAAGATGGAACCCCTCTAGGCTTAAATCATACATTTTTTAAAATGATATGTAGTTTCAAGCTAAAATTAGGATTTCCCACAAAAGTGAGACACTATTGTAGGATCAACCAACTCTCAATATAAATATATACTTTCTCATTTATATAAAATATACAAGTGTACAACTTCCAATCCTAAAACAAATAAATTGATTTTATAATAAATATTGACATGTTCCCAACTTATTATAACTACAATGTCTTATTTCTAACAAACATTCCATCTCTTCCAAATATTATACATTATATGACTAGTTTGGATACCTAAACCATTAGATATTTAAGTACCTATAAAATGAATATATAGATAAGTCTCACCATTTAAAAATATAATCATAATTAATATACTAACTTTAAAAAATGACTCCTTGTCAATCCACAAGATCCCCTCTCAACCAATAGAATTATAAAAATTCAAATCCATGGATCACAAAACTCAAAACATTATTATTTTTTTAATAAAATGAAACAAGGATTCAATTAATCATTTACATTTTGATTGTAAAGAATATCAAACCTACAAGAATATTAAATTATTTTTCTATACAACTTGACACATTTGTCTTTTTCTATACAACTTGACACATATGTCTTGTTCTAATTAAATTAAATATTTTCTTTATTTTATGCATTGCACCTAATAAGTTTGTTCCCTTTAGTTATTATATTTTCTCAACATTACCTATATTAGAAAAGACTAAAAAAGATTCTCTTACATTCCTTTAAATGTATGTGGATAGAATGTTCTATGAGTTGGTTGTTGAGTGGGGTATTTTATCCAAAATAAACTCTCTTGTAGTATTACACATTTTTACAAGTATTTAGATACATATTATGTCTTTATAGATATTTTAGACGATAGGAAAAAGATTGTTTTTAGAAATATACTAAATATTAGTATTCTTTTAAAAAATATTCAAGGATTTGATTTATAATTTGTTAGCAATTTGTAAGATCTTATTAGTTATATTATTTATTTATTATTGTGTATGATCTAGTGACTCATCTATTTATTATTGTGTATGAATTAATGACTCAAATCAAATTCACTCACAAATTCATTAATAAATTTTAACATTTTAATTTATTGATATAATACTATTTGTTGGTCATATCCATAGAAAAAAGGGTAAGTGCATGGATCTGTGACACAATTTTGGTGTCAAATTGCAAAAAAAAAACCGTAACAAGCCATATTGCGCTCGCCAAATGTCATTCATGACTTTTGGAATGCATTTTCTAAGCTCTTTCATTTTCTCTTTCTTTGTTAGGGACACTATATACATGAAATAAACATTTAAGTATAAGTTGACATTTACATATGGACATTTACTTTCTTATACTTTAAGTTATATTTCATCTATATAGGCGGGATGTTTGAGAGTGGTTTTGGATCTCTAGGAGTTACAATGCAAATTCTAGTTTTTGGAAGATCTTAAAATTTTTAGACTTAGTCAAATTTTGGTAATCAGTGTGTCAAATTTCAGTAATCAGGAGATCAAATTTTAGTAGTTAGCAAGTTGTATCATCTTTCTCTCTCACTCTATCCTCTCTACTCTCTATATGTCCACTCCCTCTTTCCCTCTCTCCTTTCCTCCCTCTCTCCCCTCTCTCTCACACA
This sequence comes from Sequoia sempervirens, assembly GCA_007258455.2. NCBI lineage: Eukaryota > Viridiplantae > Streptophyta > Pinopsida > Cupressales > Cupressaceae > Sequoia > Sequoia sempervirens. Next base: position 61,152,465 of record VDFB02373365.1, on the reverse strand, counting down.
CACCCCTCTATCTCCTCTCTCTACTCTATCTACTCTCCCTCCCTCCCCTCTCTACTTCTCTCTATCTCTTCTCTATCTATCTACATCTCCTTCCCTTTCTACTTATCTTTATCTCCCCTCTCTCTCTCTCTCTACCTACCTCTCCCTCCATCACTTTGTATCTCACCTATGTCTCCCTCCCTACCTCTTTCCCTCTCTACTCTCTATATCTCCTCTCCCTCCCTCTACCTACATCTCTCTCACACTCTATCCCTCTCTATCCCTCTCTTCCCCCTCTTTCTCTCTAACTCTATCCTCTCCATGTCATAATTCTCTCTCCCTCCCTATCACTCTCTCCTCTCTATCTCACCACTCTCTCTCTATCTCTCTCTCTCACACAAACCTCTATCTCCCTCCCTCCCTCCTTCCCTCTTCTTCTCTCCTCTCCTCTCCCTCCTCTCTCACCTCCACCCTCCTCCCTTCTTTTGTCTCTCCTCCCAATCTCCTCATTGTTTTTTAAGCCATCCCCTCTTTCACAATTGCTCATTTCTATCACCATTCTCTATCTCTCTCACTCCACTTTTACACCTCTATCTCCCTCCTACCTCTCCTCCCTCCTCCCCTCTCTACTCTCTATCTCCTCTCTCTTTCCCTCTCTATACCTACCTCTCCCTCATCACTCTCTCTCCATCCCCTCTCTATATCACCTATGTCTCCTTCCTATCTCTTTCCTCTCTACTCCTATCTCTCCTCTCCTTCCTATACCTACCTCTCTGTCTCTCCTCCTCTTTCTCTCACTCTCTCCTTCTCTCTATCTCACCATTATCTATATCCCTACCTCTCCTAAATCACCATTCTCTCTCTCCACCTTTCCCTCCTTCCCTCTCACTTCCTCCTCTCTAAATCACCATTCTCTATCTATCCCTCTTTCCCTCCTTCCCTCTCTCTATCTCACCTATCCATTTCTACCTCTCCCTCCCTCCAACCTCCCTATCTCTTTATGTCTCTTTCTCATTCTCTCCTTACCTCTCTACTCTTTATCTCACCGCTCTCTCTCCATCTCACTCTCCCTCCTTCCCTCTCTCCCTCCTATCCCTCCCTCTCTCCTTCCCTCTCTACCTACCTCTCCCTCCACTACCTATCTACCTCTCTCTCCCTCCCCCCTCTTTCTCTCTTACTCTCTCCTTGCCTCTCTACTCTCTATCTTATCCCCCTTCCCTCTCTACTCTCTTTCTATCTCCCCCTTCCTCTCCCCCCTTTCCTCTCTCCCCTCATTTTCTCTCCTCTCACTCTCTCTCCCTCTCACACAAACTCACCTCTATCTCCCCCTTTCCTCTCCCTCCATCCCTCCACTCTCTACTTCTCTTCATCTATCTTCTCTCTCTACATCTCCTTCCCTCTTTATTTATCTTTATCTCCCCTTTCTCTCTCTTTACCCACCTCTCACTCCCTCACTTTATATCTCAACTGTGTCTCCTCCCTACACCTTTTCCCTCTCTACTCTCTATCTCTCCTATCCCTCCCTCTACCTCTCTCTCTCTACACCCTCTCTCTCTCACACACACAAAAACTCACCTTTATCTCCTCCCTACCTGTCCCTCCCTCCTCCCTCCTCTCTCTACTTCTCTTTATCTCTCCTCTACATCTCCTTCCCTTTCTACCTATATTTATCTCCCCTCTCCCTTTGTTTACCTACTATGATATAAGAGGGATTCACTGCACATGAGCCTCTCCTTTCTTGAGAGATCACCAGGGAATGAACTGCTCTTATACACCTTAGAGTAGTAAAATGATAAAGAACCAAAAACTAGTTACACTTCGAAGGAAATAGTCAGAGATCCTGAGAGAGCCAAATCAAAGGTTTCTTGTCCCAAAAGAGAGAGCTCTCGGCCAGAAGACGTCAACATAATTCTAGGACACCAGCGCGACATACTGTCATCTAGAAGATGCACTGGAATCTTGAGCAACATAGAACTTAGGAACTCAATTGACAGAAAGAAATCCTACTAACAAACTCAGGAGTGATCTATACGGGACTGTTAACTAACTAGAAAACCAAATATTGAAGGAAATACCATGATGCTTGGAGACAACTTACTCTTTTCTCAGACACTCAAGTCTTCACTCCAAGCTCCTTTTCGTAACCTGTACACAAAAGATCAAGTAGAAAGTTGTTGGGTGGCTATATAGGGGCCTGCCTTAGTTAGACCCCGCTTTGGTGTTCCCACCTCCACGGACAGTGAAGTTGGGAAGGAATGCAATAGGAGTAAACAAAGTGTGTGGTGAAAGCAATACCCGCTCATGAGTAGAACCTACACCACGAAAGAGTATATAAATGCGTGTAAAAGGAAAATGACAAAGGAAGAGAGAGTGTTACCCATAGGCTAAGGCCCTCTCTGGAACACACAGACGAACTACTGAGTGCTTGCTTGAGAGCTGCTGCCGTTGGGGGGACCTTAGTCTGGCATGGCTTCGCCTATGAATGTATTGCTATCAAAGGAGAAGAAATCTCAAAGTTGTAGCAAAACATAATGAGAGCTAGTGTGTTGTCTTCCAATCTTCCAACCTTCAAGTGAGAGGCAGAAATAGATTTTTATGCTTTCAAGGGCGGAAAAGAGTCGTTACTTTCAGAATGTAACCACCGGGACATGTGTCACAAGGGTTAACCTTCCAAATTCTGCATTTTGAAGTTAGGAAACAGACAAGATGCTAGCGCATCGCATAGACGTCTATGTGCCACGCATTCGTCCAAGACCTATATTCTCAAAAAATGCATCGTCAGGCTTCTATTACTCTGCCACTTGTCCTCATGGAGTCAGAACCATGAAATTTTGATGCATGGGATTTTGTCATTAATGTCTTAGGGTGTCATAAATGCTAGGCATAAATGTTGAAATATGGAATTGCCCCTAGGTGCAATTCTGTAATATTACATTTTGCCCCAACTTTAGTGGGCTCGATTTTGAAAAAATCAACCTCACTAAAGTAGAAAAGAAAAATTTCACCCAAATTTTTGAATTTTACGAATTTGCATGTCAACAAAAAGAGACTGTAGCAGGTACCGCAGTCGAGCCGACCAGTACTGAAGATGCCCCCGGCATCCAAGCATGACAAAAATCATATGAACGGTCGTGAAATTGTTGAATGTTCCATCCTACAAAACTTAATGTTTAGGTAAACCTCGAAAAAATCTGAAGAAAGCTACCATAGAGAGAGGAATGATCAAGAAAAAAGCTATCAATTCAGAAGAAAAATATGATCAAGAGATGACCTAATACCCCCTCCTGAGTTTTCCCTTGGCTTAGTGGAGAAAATTCAGGAGAAACCGGGAAGCCACAAGTCCAAGGGAAAATGGGCCTTGGGGGGGCCTATATATACCTAAGCGGGCCCCTAGAAGGGTCATTTTCACTATTGACTGCTAGCAAATTGTTGACTTTTGTGAGAGAAAAATTAGCAAAATGCCTTGCAAGAGAGAGTATGAGAAGTCAAGGCTGGAGCAGCTACACCAGGACATCGCCAAGGGTCACGAGGTGGACTAGGTAGGTCACAAACTCTCATTTTTAGTGATTTTTCAGGCATATTTTAATATTTTTTCGTTGGCGAGGTGCGTAGGCATATTTTTCGCACTCCTACATCCTGAAACCGCGTTGTTGTATGTGATTAGTGTTGTCATCTCCCTTACGCTTTTTTTTCTCGAAGACACACTAATGTCTTTAAGGTGACCGTGGCAGTTGGGAGACATATGTGCAACACACAGATGTCTACACGTCACACATAAGTCTTAGTAATTCTTTCCAAATTTTGATGTAAAATGTCGACATTTTGATTAAAAAATTTCTTACTTTTGGCAGGAGTACCATGAGATTCGGGAGCATCCTGGAGGGCGAGCATTCCAGCTGGTTTGTGAGCAGAGGGATTGCTTATCTGAGGACGAGGTCATACTCTTGGAGCACGTAGATCTATGGCATGTGTTCGCCATGTCAGGGATGAGATACCACGAGCGGATGCTTATGGCCCGCATGGAGCAGTGGGACGCCATAGCGTCATCATTCTAGTTACTAGTTGGGGAGATGACCATTACTCTCGAAGATGTCTATCAGATCCTTAGACTGCCCATCCATGGACGACGGGTGGCCTTGGATGACACACAATCAACATGGGAGAGAGCGGAGGGCGTTCACTACTACACAGGGAGGACAGACGGCGGTGATGGCACAGGCCACATCTACACACATTGGTATGACCAGGCGAGGACCATAGTTTCGTTGATTCACTAGGTTATGGTCGTGACCGTCACTTTGAGGATCACGATTGATGGGCGAGGCTCACACCTGCATGGGGGCCTCGTCCACACTATCAGAGAGATGGTGGAGTATAGGACCATCTTCACATGGGATGCAGCATGCTTGCACACCTCTACCAGGAGCTAGGTTGGTACATGCATTATGAGTACCGCAACCTTACAACGTGCACTCTTTTGCAAGTGTGGGCCTTTTCCCACATCATGTGCACTTAGTCAGCCAGTTTCCCATAGCGATGGTCGTATCAGATCCCCATGGCCCACTGGTATGACATGACAAGCCAGTCGAGGTTTAGAGATTTACAATTTTGGCGGTTGTAGCTTGATACCCTCACAACAGATAGGGTCTGATGGAGACCCTATCGATTTTTCAAGTGGGTGGATTACACCAGGTATTTGAGGAACCTGTAGAGATTATTTTTTGATAGGGTGTAGGGATTTTTTTATTGTACCTTACTACTAGAGTCAGGTCATGCGACAACATGGCTGACTACAGACTATACCACTGGATGTGCCCACCTATACTAGGGCCCATAGGAGCACGATGAGGGTTGGGGACCTCCCTCACCCTACTATCATAGATATTGTCCCATCTGATGATGATGAGCCCAACCATGATCTACTTCCCATATTGGCGGTAGATAATGTTAGTGTAGCAGTGGATTTCATGCGGTGGTGGGAGAGGCATTGGCCTGCTCCTATGCTTGGAGAGGGTGCTCTAGGAGGAGACCCTGGTCGACAAGGGGACTTATGAGCCCTACCACTGTAGGACAAGAGGAGAGGCCAGCAACATGCTAAGGAGGAGGTGCCCTAGGAGGAGGAGGAGGCGCCAGTGAGGCTGAGGCGACAGAGGAGAAAAGATCCCCCACTGGCTAACCTTGTCTCTTCAACACCACCATCTTCCACTGTGGCTGTGTCGCTCACGGTACTAGGAGTGGCCACTAAGGCCAGTGGCATAAGTCAGAGTACTGATCCTCACCCTGACCCGACATGGTAGTCGAGGGATCTCGGTATACATGGTTCATTATTTTATGTTTTGTACTTTTAGTTTTCTAATATATGTGTCTTATATATGCCATGTGGTACTAATTCCTTTTCCTTTTCTATGGTTGCAGAGGACGCACAAGGATGGGCTGGGCTCATAGCTCAGTGTATATCAAAGGTCTCCCTTGTATAGATTCAGGGATCAGTCCTTGAGGTGTATCGACTAGTGTTTGTGGGGCATCATGCCCCCAGCTTCGAGTCGGTTGTATGCTTACAGACTGCATATGAGGAGTGGGGTGCAAAGATCATCTAGTTGACTACAAAGCTAACGATCATGCGAGGGAAGTACAACCAACTATCGGGGGAGCTATGGACAACACTCATCAAGCAAGACATGACAATGAGGAGGGTTGATGTCACTGAACAGGAACGTGACACCCTTTAGAGCCATCTCGATGACCTTAGTGGGAAGTCGATATCTGTGAGCTTGACAAAGGTTCAACGACTGCGGGACCAGTTGTGGTAGGTAGAGCTAGACATATCCTCCTTACAAGGGGAGATCAGAGGGATGTGGGTTGCTCTATCTGCATCACACTCTCATCGTTTGCACTCCATGACCACCGTTCAGCCCCTTCCATAGCTTCCAAAGCATCCACCAGAGCTAGAGGGCTCCGGGAGCCACACGTCATAGTGATTTGGGGATCATCATCATTTTTTGTGTATATCATTTTTGTAGCGAGATACATATATATTCATACATACTTTTAGATCTTTTTGTATAGACATATATTCAACAACCACTCATTTTTTGTAGTAGTGGCCCGATACATGTACATGACATTGGATACATACATTGCGTATATATACATATATGGATACATCGATTATGGTTTCATGGCATTGTTTATCTGGATGTATATGCTTTTTATTCATTTCTCACATGTTCTTGCTATGGATGTTATGCTCTCATGCAGATGCATGCTTATATTATATGCTAATATGATTTAATTAAACACACATGGTTGTATGTTAATTAAATACAATGATGATCTAATGGGAACACATGCACACACATGCACGTGGTTATTCATAACACAAAAATTATCATAATGTGTTAATGAACAATGTCAACATATGTAGTACTACTACTCTTCCTTGCAAAGAGAGTGCCACATAGGTGACACATAGGACACTATGTGTAGTAGCGACGGAGATGCATAACATTAACAGGCTCCTTTAAAGGTGTTCCATCCATAGATGATATTCCATAGGCGCCTGAGCCATATACATAAATCACAATGTAAGAGCCTAACCAGTTAGGGCTGAATTTTCCTCTCTGGTCAGGTAGTGCATTTACATTTCTCTGATTTTCACAAAGAACCAAATCTCCTATTTTAAAGGTTCTAGGGAGTACACTTTAATTGTACTGTCTAGATAACCACCTATGATAAGCTTTAATATTTTTAGGGCCCGTAAACGGCACTCATCAAGCATCTCTAGTTGATGCAAACGGTTAACTCGTAGAGACATAATTTCCAACTCCAAGGGCATGATGGCTTTGGCACCATACACAAGGTTATAGGGCGTTGTTCCTGTAGCCGTACGAACACTTGTGCGATAGGCCCATAAAGCGTATGTCAATTGAATTTTCTAGTCTTTACCATGTTTGTTAACTGTTTTACAGAGAATAAGCTCAAGAGTGTTATTTGACGCTTCTGCTTGACCGTTAGATTGAGGATAGTAGGGTGTGGAGAATCTATGTTGGATGTGAAATTTCTCGAGGAACTGCTTCACTTCTTTGTTCTTAAATGGTGTACCATTGTCAGAAACAATCGTAATAGGCAATCTGAATCGAGAAATGATGTTGTTCATAAGGAAGCTATAGATAGCTTCGACATTCATGGATCAGAGCGGGATAGCCAAGACCCACTTTGTGAAGTAATTTGTAGCGGTAATGATAAAGGCATATCCTTTGGAAGAGGGGGGTGATATCTTTTTAATAATATCCAACCCCCATTTAGTGAATGGCCAAGGGGAAGTTTAGTTTTGTAAATCTTGGGCAGGTGCATGAATGAGTCAACTGTGTTGCTGACATTGAGGACACTTCTTGACAAAGTCAGAGGAATCTTGTTCCATTGTCTTCCAATAGTATCATATGTGTATCAATCTTTGCATCAAGGATTTACCACCAAAATATCCACCCCCAAAGCCTACGTGGGCTTCTTTAAGGGCAAGGGGAATTTATGCTTTAGTAAGACATCTAAGAAGCAGGCCATTATAGGCCTTCTTATAAAGGATGTCAGACAGGATGACGTAGCGAATTGAAAGCTTCCTCATACGAATGCGATCATTTTTATAGATATCAGAAAACCATTCCCCAGAGTCTACATGGGAACACATAGGGGACTCAGCCTTAGTTTCTTTAGGAATCATGGGGGTTTGCAAGACCTAGACCATGAAATGGTGTTCTTTCGTATCTTCTTCAGAAGATACCAAGGAAGCGGCGCTTGCCATGGCATCAACATGTCTGTTTTCTCTCCTAGGGACATTATCTATTGTAAAAGAAGAAAGTCATTTGAGCAAAGACAAGGCAAGGTTTCGGTACTGGGAAAACTTACTTTGCTTGGCCTGATAGGCTCCCATTATTTGGTTTACTATAAATTCAAAGTTTCCTAGGGTACGAAGGTGTCTGATCTTTAGTGCTATCGCAACACATAAGGAAACTATAAGGGCTTTGTATTCAGTGATGTTATTGGTACAAGGAAAATCTAATCGAAAGGATAAGGGAAATGGTTTGCCTTTGGGGGATATTAGGACCACTCCCACTCATGAACTAGTTTGACACCTTGACCCATCGAAATCGATTTTCCATTTGGGGTCATGATTGATTGCAAAAAAAAATCATCAGGAAACAAATCTAAGCCAAGAAAGGAGCGAGATGAGGGAGTGTCTGTCAACTAATCCGCAACTGCTTGACCCTTTATTGATTTATGAGTAACAAAATTTATGTTGAACTCAGAAAGCAACATAACCCATTTCTTAACCTTCCCACCTCAGTGCTGGAAAACATGTCTTAAAAGATCCATCTTTATTATGACGTGTGTTTCAGCATGGAGAAGATAATGCCTCAACTTTTTTGTAGTGAAGACAAGAGCAAGGTGTTGCCTTTCCATGGAGGAATAACAGGTTTCGTAGTCAACCAGGATGTGACTAATGTAGTAGACTACTATTTCCCTTTTAGTGTCATCATATTGAGCTAAAAGAGTTGCCAAAGCATAGGTGACACAACTAGATAAAGAAGAAAGGGTCTATCTTGCATAGCCGACATCAATATAGAAGGTTTGTCCAAATAGGCTTTGATTGATTCAAAGGCTTTTTGAAATTCCTCATCCCACATGAAGCGAACATCCTTTTTTAGTAGACGAGTGAAAGGAAGAGTGTGATCATCCAATTGAGATATGAATCTACGAATTGCTTGAATCTTTCCCTGTAGACTTTGCAACTCAGTGATATTCTTTGGTGGAGGCATGTTAATGATAACATCGATATTTTTAGTGTCAACTTCAATTCCACGATGAGAGACTATGAACCCTAGAAGCTTTCCGACGTCAATGCCATAGACGCACTTAAGGGGATTTAGTCTCATTTTATAGAGTCGAAGTCTTTCGAAAATAAGATGAAGGTTCTTAGGATGATCCTGACGGGTTACCAATTTCACCAATATGTCATCGACGTAATCTTCTAGAATCTTATGAATAAAGTCATGAAATATTAGGGTCATCACCCGCTGGTAAGTGGCTCTTGCATTTTTTAACCCAAAGGGCATGGCCACGTAACAGAAAGTACCCCACAGGATAGTGAAGGATCTCTTGTACCGATTGTCTGGGTTAATACAGATCTAATTATAACCCGAGAAGCCATCCATGAAAGAAAGCAATGCATGGCCTACAGTCGAGTCGACAATCATATCTATATTAGGTAGCGAAAAATCATCCTTAAGAGAAGCCTTGTTAAGATCTTGAAAGTTGATGCATATGCGAATATGACCATCAGGCTTACTAATGGCGATTATATTTGAAATCCAAGGGGAATAATCGATAGGATTGATAAAGCCTTCTCTCAGTAGTTTCTCTATCTCAATCTTAACCATTAATGCCACTCTGGGATTGATCTTTAAGATTTTTTGCTTATCCGTCTTGGCATCAGGAGATAGGATGATATTATGAACCACTATGGATTCATCAATGCTGGGCATATCCTCATATTTCCAAGAAAATATGTTAGGATGAGAACGTAAGATATCAAAGTGTTAAACTACTTCCAAAGAGAGACACTTCCTAATTTTGATCACCTTTTCAGAAGATGCGGGATCCATGGAAATCTCGACAGTATCCCCTTTTAAGAGGGAATTACGGTCCTCATGATGAGGTGTTGCGAAAAATTCACTGGTGTTAGATAGAGGGTCCTCCTCGTCAATATTCAAGACAGATTCCCTAAAATACGCTTGGTTATTCAAACGATATGTGAAACGTATTTTGTGGTGATAAGAAGGTAACACGGAATAGGCACCTAGAAACTCCTCTAACACTTCATCTGAAGAGAAAACATCGAGAGGGATTTTTTTGGCTTGCTCCTTTTCCTCTATTAACTTAGGGTGAACAAGGTTTAATGGTTCGACCGAAATCACATTAACACTCCAGCAAGGCTTTTGCTTAGACTATTCAACGGAACATCCTAGTCCTAAATTGTGTCATCATGGCTTAAGATGGATAGGGACTTGAATTCCTTGTTTGATACATCCTAGGCCTTTTTTCCTATAGCCATATCGAGAAGCGAGCTCATATCTGAACCCATAGCGAGTTCGCAAAAATTCAGGGGGTGGAGGATCCACATAGAGCGCTTCATTCCACCAATGGATATCAAACGTCTCTATGGGGGTACTTTCACCTCCCTTGTCGGATTCATAGATCTTAATTTCTTTTGTAGGAGGTGGATTGTTCTCCTCAACACAGGAAGGAGCGATCTCTTGAATAAGGTCACACTTCTTTTCCTCCACAGGAGTATTATCCACCTTTGTGTTAGGGGCATGTGGAAGGTTCATGCAAGAGGCGTATACCTTATACTCTGCGATAACGAATTTAGAAAAGTTCAAGGAACCCCAATCGTCTCCGAGGAAAGCATTTGTTTGAGAAGGTGATGCGATAGAGCTAGCATCTTCTGCTTTAGGCAGTTTTTGAGTTTTGACACTCGCCTAGGGAACAACTTCCATAGAGGGTATCGATGAAGAGCATGCCATAGCATTAGTAGTTAAGGAAGGAAGACAATTCTTGAGGGTAGATATAGTTGAAGTGTGACCGGCAGCGACCAATTCACAGAGGCGAATGCCTTTCAAAAGTTCTTTGACTGTGACTACCCAATTGTTTGTGACAAACTTCAAGTAACAGTGTAAAGTAGAGGTCACCACACCCATAGCATGGATCCAAGGTCTCCCTAAGAGGAGGTTGTAAGGTAAGGGGTTGGGCATCACATAAACCAATGTGGTTAAGGTAATGGGGCCTAGCTACAAAGGTAGTATTATCGTACTTAGAGCTTGGTGGCCAGCATTATCGAATCCACGAATGTACAAGGAGGAAGCCGCTAAGGAAGATGAATCCATTTTAATTTTAGGTAGTAGGTCCATACCACAAATGTTGAGAGCCAAACTGGTATCAACGAGGGTACGCCTAATACCGATGTTAACATTGACTATGATCATTAAAGGCTCTGCTTTTTTCTGCACGTCTGGAGGCGAGAGTTCTTGTGGGTGGAACGTAATATTTGGTGAATCTGGATGAATATGGGCCAACAACACATTATCATTCGTAGGGCTAGTGGAGGTAGGAAAGAGAATATTTTGTAAAGCTTCCTGAAGCATCTCTTGATAAACTAGAGTGGTTTGAAGCAAGTCCTAAAGTGAGATCTTTGTCGGAGTAACACAAAGTTTCTTGAAAATATCATAATCGCCTGGTGCTTTGATCGCAAGCTTAGGTGTTGTAGGAAGGTTTGGTTGAGAAGGTGGAAAAGAAGCAAGTTGCGAGGTAGGAATAGGGGGTTGTTGATCCAAGTTTTGTTTATTACTCCTTGTAGGATATGTGTGTCCAATGACGTTATAAGATGTAGAGTTTGCAGCTTTCATGAACCTTGAATACAAGTCCAGTGAATCACTACGACATGAAATCCCATAGACGGAAGGGTCAGTTGGGGTTACGTAGAAGATGGGTTTCTTAGGGCTCGGAGGAGCCACTGAGACTACCACCACATTTACTGGTCCTCAACCTATTGAGAGGAGACTTGTTCAAGAGATTTGTGTTTAGGGGAGAGTGCTTCTAAGAAATCGTCTAGAGCATCCTCTAGCATATCAAAATATTCCTCAAAAAATTCATTATCATAAACGTGCAACATCGCAAATAAAGTTTCGACGTTCATGTTAGGTTCACCAAAATGTGATATAAGAGGGATTTGTTGCACACGGGTCTCTCGTTTCTCGAGAGATCACCAGGGAATGAATTGCTCTTATACAGCTCAGAGTAGTAAAATGATAATGAACCAAAACCTAGTTACACTTTGAAGGAAATAGTCAGAGATCCTAAGAAATTCGGATCAAAGGTTTCCTATCCTAGAAGAGAGAGCTCTTGGATAGAAGACGTCAACGTAGTTCTAGGATGCTAGTGCAACACACTATTGTTTGGAAGACATGTTGGCATCCTGAGCAACAGAGAACTCAAGAACTCAATGGACATAAAGAAATCCTACTTACAAACTTAGGAGTGATCTATACGAGACTGTTAACTAACCAGAAAACCAAATATTGAAGGAAATATTGCGATGCTTGGAGAAAGCTTACCCTTTTCTTGGACACTCGAGTCTTCATTCCAAGCTCCTTTTCGTAACCTACACACAAAAGATCAAGGAGAAAGTTATTGGGTGGTTTTATAGGGGCCTGCCTCAGTCAGGCCCCACTTTGGTGTTCCCACCTCCACAGACAACCAAGTTGGGAAGGAATGCAAAAGGAGTAAACAAAGTGTGTGGTGAAATCAATACCTGCTCGAGGGTAGAACCTGTATGATGATAAGCATGTGGTGAAAGCAATAGCTGCTCAAGAGTAGAACCCACACCACAAAAGAGTAGATAAATGCATGTAAAAAAAAAATGAGAAAGGAAGAGAGAGTGTTACCCATGGGCTAATGCCCTCTCTAGAGCACATAGATGCATTGTTGAGTGCTTTCTTGAGAGTTGCTGCTGCTGGGGGGACCCCAATCTGGCATGGCTTCGCCTATGAATGTATTGCTATAAAAGGAGAATAAATCTCAAAGTTGTAGCAAAATAGAATGAGAGCCAGTGTGTTGTCTTCCAATCTTCCAACCTTCAGATGAGAGGAAAAAATAGATTTGTATGCTTACAAGGATGACAAAGAGCCGTTACTTTTGAAATGTAACCGCCAAGACACGTGTCACAAGGGTTAACCTTCCAGATTCCACGTTTTAAACTCGGGAAATAGACAGGACGTTAGCGTGTCATGCAGACATCTACGCATTGCGGATTCGTCTAAGACCTATATTCTCATAAAACACGTCGCCAAGCTTCTATTGCTCAGCCACTTGTCCTCATGGAGTCAAAACCGTGAAATTTTTACCCACGGTATTTTGTCATTAATGTCTTAGGGTGTCATAAATGCTAGGCATAAATGTTGAAATATGGAATTTCCCCTAGGTGCAATTCTGCGATATTACACCTACCTCTCCCTTTATAACTTTTTATCTCACCTATGTTTCCCTACCTACCTAGGGTTGAGGGATTAAGGGTTGATGGTTGAGAATTGAGGGTTGAGGGTTTAATGTATAGGCTAGAGTGTAGAGGGTTTAAGGGTAGAGGGTTTAAAGGTTGAGGGTTTAAGTTTGAGGGTAGACAATTGAGGGTATAGGGTTGAGGGTCCAATGTATAGGGTAGAGGGTATAGGGGTTGAGGGATTAGGGTTTAAGGGTTTAGGGTAGAGAGCTGAGGGTTGAGGGTTTAAGGGTTGAGGGTTGAGGGATTAGGGTAGAGAGTTTACTTGGGTTTAAAGGTTTAAGTGTTGAGGGTATAGGGT
>VDFB02373365.1:61087134-61138977 GCA_007258455.2 Sequoia sempervirens | reverse complement strand
ATAGAGGTTTGTGTGAGAGAGAGAGATAGAGAGAGAGTGGTGAGATAGAGAGGAGAGAGTGATAGGGAGGGAGAGAGAATTATGACATGGAGAGGATAGAGTTAGAGAGAAAGAGGGGGAAGAGAGGGATAGAGAGGGATAGAGTGTGAGAGAGATGTAGGTAGAGGGAGGGAGAGGAGATATAGAGAGTAGAGAGGGAAAGAGGTAGGGAGGGAGACATAGGTGAGATACAAAGTGATGGAGGGAGAGGTAGGTAGAGAGAGAGAGAGAGGGGAGATAAAGATAAGTAGAAAGGGAAGGAGATGTAGATAGATAGAGAAGAGATAGAGAGAAGTAGAGAGGGGAGGGAGGGAGGTAGATGTAGGGAGGAGATAGAGGGGTGTGTGTGAGAGAGAGGGGAGAGAGGGAGGAAAGGAGAGAGGGAAAGAGGGAGTGGACATATAGAGAGTAGAGAGGATAGAGTGAGAGAGAAAGATGATACAACTTGCTAACTACTAAAATTTGATCTCCTGATTACTGAAATTTGACACACTGATTACCAAAATTTGACTAAGTCTAAAAATTTTAAGATCTTCCAAAAACTAGAATTTGCATTGTAACTCCTAGAGATCCAAAACCACTCTCAAACATCCCGCCTATATAGATGAAATATAACTTAAAGTATAAGAAAGTAAATGTCCATATGTAAATGTCAACTTATACTTAAATGTTTATTTCATGTATATAGTGTCCCTAACAAAGAAAGAGAAAATGAAAGAGCTTAGAAAATGCATTCCAAAAGTCATGAATGACATTTGGCGAGCGCAATATGGCTTGTTACGGTTTTTTTTTTGCAATTTGACACCAAAATTGTGTCACAGATCCATGCACTTACCCTTTTTTCTATGGATATGACCAACAAATAGTATTATATCAATAAATTAAAATGTTAAAATTTATTAATGAATTTGTGAGTGAATTTGATTTGAGTCATTAATTCATACACAATAATAAATAGATGAGTCACTAGATCATACACAATAATAAATAAATAATATAACTAATAAGATCTTACAAATTGCTAACAAATTATAAATCAAATCCTTGAATATTTTTTAAAAGAATACTAATATTTAGTATATTTCTAAAAACAATCTTTTTCCTATCGTCTAAAATATCTATAAAGACATAATATGTATCTAAATACTTGTAAAAATGTGTAATACTACAAGAGAGTTTATTTTGGATAAAATACCCCACTCAACAACCAACTCATAGAACATTCTATCCACATACATTTAAAGGAATGTAAGAGAATCTTTTTTAGTCTTTTCTAATATAGGTAATGTTGAGAAAATATAATAACTAAAGGGAACAAACTTATTAGGTGCAATGCATAAAATAAAGAAAATATTTAATTTAATTAGAACAAGACATATGTGTCAAGTTGTATAGAAAAAGACAAATGTGTCAAGTTGTATAGAAAAATAATTTAATATTCTTGTAGGTTTGATATTCTTTACAATCAAAATGTAAATGATTAATTGAATCCTTGTTTCATTTTATTAAAAAAATAATAATGTTTTGAGTTTTGTGATCCATGGATTTGAATTTTTATAATTCTATTGGTTGAGAGGGGATCTTGTGGATTGACAAGGAGTCATTTTTTAAAGTTAGTATATTAATTATGATTATATTTTTAAATGGTGAGACTTATCTATATATTCATTTTATAGGTACTTAAATATCTAATGGTTTAGGTATCCAAACTAGTCATATAATGTATAATATTTGGAAGAGATGGAATGTTTGTTAGAAATAAGACATTGTAGTTATAATAAGTTGGGAACATGTCAATATTTATTATAAAATCAATTTATTTGTTTTAGGATTGGAAGTTGTACACTTGTATATTTTATATAAATGAGAAAGTATATATTTATATTGAGAGTTGGTTGATCCTACAATAGTGTCTCACTTTTGTGGGAAATCCTAATTTGAGCTTGAAACTACATATCATTTTAAAAAATGTATGATTTAAGCCTAGAGGGGTTCCATCTTAGTCGGTTTGGTTGAAGGGGGTTAGATAAAACCCCCTTAGATAGAACTCTTTAGGCTTAAATCAAATTTCTAATGGTCTCCTTGACATCTATTAAAATGTTGAAAAATAATAACTTTGATTCAACTTTTGGGAGATTTTATGAAGTCGTTTGTAAATATCATTTTGTAGGTATGTAATATGTATTATGTTTTCTTAAGTATTATATCTTTCTCAATTTTATAATGAATGTAGGTCCATTAAAAAAATAATGTCTTATATTCAAGACACTAATATATTAACAAAATGTTAAAAAAATATTTAAAAATATACTATATTCTAATAGATGTCATTGTTTCAATGAAAAATGATAATTCTAATATATATATACTAAGAAAAATGTGTTACAAAATAATTTGGTTCTGAATTTTTTGTTAATACTAATTCAAAACTAATAATAAAAATAATAGAAAAAACCAAAAATTGATTAAAACGTAAAAAAAAAAATATAGAAATATTTCTCTAAAACATATTAAAAATTATAACTTATATCTATATAGAAAACGATACAACTCATTAGTTTACATCAAATTTAAAATCATGACAATTTATTCTCTACAATTTAAAAAAAAAATTGCTAATCACTCAACTACTATAATATATTATTTATTAAAAAAAATTGCCATTCCAACTGGACATCATATTTAAACCCAACCCAACAAATCGTTGACGAAGCACATGCACAACTACCAATATTAATCATTTATTTTAACTTATCTTATGTCGTGCAACATCAATCACTACCATAGTTGGAGAAAGTAGATAAACATAGAGATGAAATGAAAGCTTATCTATTCTTTCCCACATGCTAACCTCGTTGGATGATATTTATGGCGTGACTGAAGCGGCAAACGTGTGCACACCAAAATCAAAAATCTTTTCCTTTCATTTGTATAGTGAAAGTTAGGTGTCAACTACTTAACAATCATTTCATTCCGCGTCGGCACAATTCATTCCACTTTGGTGTTGAAAAAACTAATGCCATTCACGTGGCATTTTTGACGTTACGTTGACTTGACCATTATTCGTTTTTTCCGCTTACTCATTATAAATAAACTCCCGCCCGCCAAGGTCTCCTCATTCTCAATCCACAAGTCAAGTCTGCTCTGCATTACAACCAGGCAACACAAGCTCCAATTCATGGCGGCTCTTAATTCTTGCAGTGTCATAATAATAGGTGCAGGCATTTCAGGTAATATAAGAAATTTGTACATTGGCTTTTTACAGGAGTTGTAATTTGGGTTTGGTTTGACAGAGAGAGACTGATGTGTTGTAATATAACTAAATTTATGCAGGTATAACGGCGGGTAAAATTCTGGCGGAGAAAGGAGTAAAAGACATTGTAATCTTGGAGGCAGCCGATCAGATCGGTGGGAGGATGGTGAAGACAAAATTTGGCGGTGTTACGGTGGATGTTGGAGCAGGGTGGATTCAGGGAGTTGGTAATGGCAATGGCAGCCATGTCAATCCCATCTGGGAGCTCGCCAATGAATACAATCTCCGCACTTGTTATTCTGATTACAGTAATGCCCGATTCAACATTTATGACCAAAGGTAACATAAACAAAATTAGAGAAAAAAATAACAGTATTTCTGTTAGTGCTTGATATAATGCAATTCAGCAAGTTTTTGACTAACAATTTGGCATGGCATGGCATGGCAGTGGAAATGTAGTCCCTAGATGTGTTGCCGGGGCTTCTTATGACTTGGCAGTAAATGCAGCAAATCGTGAACTAGCCATTGAAGCTTCTGGGCAAGAAGATGTTGAGCCCCAATTGTATGTGGACCCACCATGCCTCATCTTTTATTTCTTCATCAGTCTTTGTAGGGATAAAAAGTTCATACAATTTTGGCTGTGTTTATGTTTTTATGCTTTAGGTTTTTGTTTCATATGAATTTTGACTATGTGTTATACTATTTCTTAAATAGTAATATACACATTTATTCATCAGGAAAAGAAATCTTACAAATTAAATATATATTTGCTCTTGCAGAGTCCCATCAACGCCATTAGAACTTGCTATCGACTACATCTTGTATGATTTTGAGATGGCAGGTATACTTATACTACATTTGACAGATTTCTTAATTAGTTTCTCTGTGAGCTTTTGATTATTCTAGTGATGGATGACAAAATATAATTTCTTTAATGTAATTATGATTACAGTTTGCTGGTCAGTTAACTTTTTAAAATGTATTTATGGAATGTTTGGAATGTTGCAGAAGTAGAACCAATTCCTACTTACACTGAATTCGGGACAAGGGAGTTCTTGGTTGCAGATGAACGAGGTTATGATTATATTGTCCAAAAACAAGCCCAGCAATTCCTTCAATCTCAAAATGTTCATATCATAGATGATCGATTAAAATTGTGCCAGGTATAATATAATTCATAATGCATGACCAAAGAAGTGTTACGTATTAATAGTTTTATTTACAATACATGGCAGAAAAGACAAATGATAACCTTTAAATGTTATTTATTTTAGGTGGTCAAAGAAGTAGAATACACAAAGGAAGGTGTTACTGTAAAGACAGAAGAAGGCTCAATTTATAATGCAAAGTATTGCATTGTGTCTGCCAGCCTTGGTGTCCTCCAGAGTGATCTTATCAAGTTTAAGCCTGAGTTACCTGTAAGCATCTACATTTACATCTCTCCATCATTGTTTGCTTCATTGGTTTTTCCTATATTTTAATTTGTATATATTTTTGCAGATATGGAAGAGGAATTTGTTCTTTGATTGTGACATTCGAACTTACACTAAAATATTCTTAAAATTTCCACAAAAGTTCTGGCCCACTGGGGAAGGCACAGAGTTCTTTCTCTTTGCTCATGAAAAACGAGGCTACTACACTTTTTGGCAGGTATTTCTAATTGGCAGTTCTCTCAACTAAAAATTACATAGTTAAATAAGGAAATAATATCTAACCATGTTCATGTTTGTATCTACAGCACATAGAAAATGCATATCCAGGATCAAACATCTTGATGGTCACAGTGACAGATGAGGAATCAAAGAGGATAGAAGAACAAAGTGATGAGATGACGATGGCAGAAGCAATGTCTGTTTTGAGGGTCATGTTTGGCCAAAACATTCCTCAAGCCCAAGAAATTCTAGTGCCAAGGTGGTGGAACAACCGATTCCAACGTGGAAGTTACTCAAACTATCCAAATTTCGTTAACAAAAAACACTTCCAACAAATTAAGGTAAAATGCCTGAAATTTGTTTTTTTTTTTCCAAATAATTTTGGGAAAAGGTTTCTAAAATTGGGCAACTCTTTTTCTGTATAGGCACCAGTTGGCCCCATTTACTTCACAGGTGAACATACCTCTGAAAAATTCAATGGATATGTACATGGTGCATACCTTTCAGGTATTTAATTTACCAACCTAAATTCATTTTTATTTATAAATAATAGTTAATGAACTACTTCTTCACTATGTTTCCTAGTCACAATGTTTTAATGACGTGGATATCTAGGTATCAACTATAACATTAGTATCATTGTATAAGTCTCATGGATTTATACTTGCAGGCATTGATACAGCAAATATGGTGGTTGAAAATATGAAGCTGAAACATAAGAGTGAGCAATATAATCCATACTCTTGTGGTCATGCCTCTAAAAAAGATGGAAGATTGTTTGCCATCAAAGGGACTTGGTCATCGAGAACACAATTTAGTAGGGTAAGTGAAATTTTAATTAATGATTTATATATAAGAAAATAAGAAATTAAAAAGCATATAGAATGGATTTCTAAAATAAATGATGTTGATTTCTTGGCAGAATTGGGATATTGCGAGGCAAATGGTGTGGAATAGAATCAATGTTAGCAGGCATAATCTCAGCAAATGGGCTTTACTATTCTCTCCTCTCAAATACAGAGCTTGTAATGAAGTTAATTCTCATTCATGATCTTGTAATTCAATGCTAATGACATGTTACATTGAGCATATAAAATTGATCATTGTATTTTCTTATATTTTTTGTATAATATTCTTTTGAATATTTTATTAAATTAAAACACATGTTCAATTTTTAGAAAACATTGGAATGACATTTAGTGAATTAAATATTTGGTGGGTTCTAATGAGAATGGAACCTCTTATATTTTATGGGTCAAAAATGTATGAAGGGCTTCAAGAAAAAATGATGGCCTTTTTAAGTGAAATATAGCAATTTTAAAAAAGGGCACCACCAATTAGATTTTAATTTATCTTAATCTCATGTTTATAATATCCATCATAACATTTAGATTTCAATAACACCTTTAAGTACTCTTCCAAATACATCCTTTAGTGGAATAGGGTTGATAACATGCCCCTTAACATTTATAAACAAGATAAAAATATAGAAAAGAGCCATGTGTTTATTTAAGTAAAGAAGATTATATATTAATCTCAGAATTCCCACAAAATTGGTATATACACCTATATGCACTATTGTTGTCACAACAAGATTGTCACCTAGTAAACTTGTCACCTTACCCTATCAAATACAAGCAAATTATAATTATAGATCTATATAGGCTATTTTTTGAGCCATGCATATCAATATAATAAGAATAGGTAGCTTACTTTGCAAGTGATCAAGGTCTTATCTAAAGTTTCTTTAATTATTTCTTTCATGCTTTCAAATGCCTCTTTTTCAATGTTTTAATTCTCACCTCTAGCCTATAATGTCGTATCCTCCAACTTTCCTTTTGATAACTCGGTGTTCTAATGTTTTCCCAATTACATTAATAAAAATAAATATTTCTCAACATTTTCTCTCAGTAAGGGTTCTTCAAATGGGAGAGCCACTTTATATAACCTTCCTCAATCTTCTTTAATATTTTCCATTTGATTTGGGCACAAATGGGTTAGGAGGTGATACTAAAATAATGGTTTGAATGTACAACACTCTTCAATGGAGTTAACTATGCTCTTGTAGACCTCACAAAATATGTTGGATCCTTCAACTTTCTCCAAGACAAAAAAATTATAAAGGAAGTTTTGGTTGATGATTTTTTTCACAAAATTTGTTGTCTCATTACTTATTATCTAACTCTACCTTATCCAAGTATATTTCTCAAGCTTTCCCTTCTTGTTAAAAGCAATCTATTTCTTCACATTACATTTAAATATTTCTTAAATATTGATAACATACATTCTCACAATATCTCAACCTCTAAATATTATATTTCTTTTTGGATATATATAACTCAAATTGGTGTAGTCTTTGAGTGCTCTAGATCTCTCACTACCACACATTTACCAAATTTTAGTACTATGGCATGCAACATTTTTGTGTTAACTTAATAGAGTGGAATCTAACTAATATCTATTGGTCATTTAAGCAATTAAAATACCTTACTTAGGTAAACTATCTAATAATATTTTTTCATTACAAACATAAGGAAAGTATACAAAAGATTAGTAGAAAAGAGATCAAATACTATTAAAAAATTGGCTCAAATAGAGACATCATGATTTTAAGCATTGTCATTAAAAATACGTAATAGTCCTCTATTTACTAGTGAAATAGGCCACAAAGAGAATTTGTTTCATCATCCGAACATGATTGTAACTCCAAAATTCCTTTGTCATTTGGTTCTATCAAACTTTGAGTCTCTTTCCATTCTTCTAGATGGAGTTTGAATCTGACGAATTGAATGAGGCCACTTTCTCACTGACTTGGTTTTTCAAATCAATTATATACTTTTGGCTCTTATTCTCAATGGAGATTGTATTCTTTTCCCAGTTGTGATCGCCTTTGGCTGCCACCAACCAACCCCAACCTAACAATGTGTCATATGCTTTCTTCCTTAATGAAACAACCACACAGTTCAACAAAAACGTTTGAGTTCCAATAATTACCTTTTTGTTCCATTAGAACTCCAAGTACCTTAATATCTTGTTGATCTACACCCACCAATTGAAAAGTTGGCGATCAAATGGTCAACTTGCCAAGACTTCTCCAAGTGTCTTCTGGAAGTGCATTCACACACGACTTTCCATCAATAATTGTATTGGTGAGATTCCTTTCAAGGATCTATATATTCACCATCGCTAGTTTCTTAATCGTGTTAGTTGTTAGTAACAATGGATCAATCACTTGGTCACTTAAGAGCAGAGGTTCGGTTATTGGTTCTTCAATCTCGCTAGATTCTAATTGGGTCGTGGCATGCACCCTCTCATTCTCCCCCGATACAATAACATTTTGAAGTTCAAGAATACTTTGTAATAAATCCACTACTTTAATTGATACAGTAGCTTGAAGTACTTGTCATGCAATATTTTTCTTGGATTGTAATTGGTTTGTTACCGTGCCTACATTTGCATTTGACTGACATCGTTCATTGTCCATAGCATTCTCCACTTCAGCCCTTGCTTCATGAAGCCTTTCTTTTTCTATGTGTGGGTTTGGATACACAACCTTCTTTGCTTGGGCATGAGTAATGGCCAATACTTCATTATTCCTTACATCAATCATATTGACACTAGCCTTTTGCTTTGGACATTTGGTGTCTTCGTGGTTTCTAAGTCCACACCATTTGCACTGTAATTGCACTTTATCTTGCTTATTTTGGCAGTCTCTCACAAATTCTCCCCATGTGGTACATTCTTGGCATTGTATGATAAGGTGTCCTTTGGGGTTATATTGTATTTGGCTTCATCCTCCTCTTTAATTTTGATACCCTCCTAGAGATATGTGGCATCAATGGAGTGGACTCCTCTCCTTGCATAAAGAGTACTTGTGTACTCTTGGTCTTCAAATTGTGGGCACTCCTTTATTGAATGACCCATAACCTGGAAAATCCCACAAAACCTCTTTTTAGGAAACTTACCTTTTGTGTGCCCCTCAATTTTGCACTCAATACACCACATCTCGTTAGTTTCTTTGTTGGTTTCTTTCTTCGTCTTCAATTCTTTCATCATCTAGAGCATGTCCCTCTGGAGTGCTTGTATCATTCATAATGCATCATCACTATTGTCATCCAAACTTCTATCTTTTGTTTTTCTTTCACTACGAGAGAACATTTTGTCTTCACTTTCTATGTCCATTGCCCTATTGCAGGCTTCAATGTATGATGACAAAGGCACTACTTTCATTTTCTTCCTTGGCAAGAGAATCAATTCTTCGATGAACCATCTTTTCTTTAGTCCATCAATTGGTTGAATTTCTAATTTCACCAGTAACTCATTCAAACTATAATTATTAAGCTTTTACGTTTTCATGGTTTCCTTGCTTCGTGTTGTATTATCTCTGCTATGATTTTGTTGTCATCTCTCAGAAGTTTGAATTCTTCCTAGAATGATCTTTTTACTGTATCCCATGTGGCTTTGCACGTTGCATCTAATTCTATATATTGATTGATCACTATGCCTCTAAGAGTCACTAGAAATGCTCTCAGCCAATATGCTCTGTCATCCTGACCATTTGCTACCCAAATTGTTTTGCAAGTTTTACAATGTCGTACAGGGTCCTTTGACTCATTTCTGGTGAAGTTCAAGAGTTTTTGTTGCTCCACATTTCAACTTGTTGGGGGAGTTACCATCTTGCCTCTCTGATGCACCTTCTATGATAATGATCTGCTTGGGGAGTTTTGATCTGTACGTTCCAGTGCCTTTCTTGTACTCTTAGACACACTACAATCCTATACTCATCCTTCATCAACATTTGTCACCTTTGAGTTGCCTTCAAGGTCTTTTGGATGCTCCCTCTATCCTACTGTTTTCGGCTCCGATCTTTAAATATTCAATTCTTCCGTCAATGTCTAGTGTTCAATCTAATGTCTAGTGTTCAATCTGGCGTATGACAATTACCTTTTAAGTGACATGAAGCACACAATTGTTAGATCACTCCACTACTATAATATGTTACTAAAAAAAATGTCATTCTAAATGGACATCATATTTAAACCCAACCCAACAAATCGTTGACAAAGCACATGCACAACTACCAATATTAATCATTTGTTTTAACTTATTTTATGTCGTGCAACATCAATCACTACCATAGTTGGAGAAAGTAGATAAACATAGAGATGAAATGAAAGCATATCTATTCTTTCTCAGAAACAACAAAAAAACAAAACTCACATGCTAACCTCGTTGGATGATATTTATGGCGTCACTGAAGCAGCAAACGTGTGCACACCAAAATCAAAAATCTTTTCCCTTCATTTGTATAGTGAAAGTTAGGGGTCAACCACTTAACAATCATTTCATTCCACATTGGTGTTAAAAAAACTAATGCCATTCACGTGGCATTTTTGACGTTACGTTGACTTGACCATTATTCGTTTTTTCCGCTTACTCATTATAAATAAACTCCCGCCCGCCAATGTCTCCTCATTCTCAATCCACAAGTCAAGTCTGCTCTGCATTATAACCAGGCTACACAAGCTCCAATTCATGACGGCTCTTAATTATTGCAGTGTCATTATAATCGGTGCAGGCATTTCAGGTAATTTAAGAAATTTGCATATTGGTCTCTTACAGGAGTGTAATTTGGGTTTGATTTGACAGAAAGAGACTGATGTGTTGTAATTTAACTAAATTTATGCAGCCATAACGGCGGGTAAAGTTCTGGCGGAGAAAGGAGTCAAAGATATTGTAATCTTGGAGGCAACGGATCAGATCGGTGGGAGGATGATGAAGACAAAATTTGGCGGTGTTACGGTGGATGTTGGAGCTGGGTGGATTCAGGGAGTTGGTACTGGTAATGGCAATGGCAGCCATGTCAATTACATAAAAACATGTTCACTTAGTTCATGTTTATTATATTGAGGGACAAATATTAGGAACCTTAAGGCCCTCATAAAGAATGCGAACAAGAGTAAGCCCCCAAAGACTAGTTTTGTGAACATCAAATTTAAAACATGTTAGATCATAGTTTTAATATAAATTTTAACGATAAGTTAATAAAATCTTCTTGCAAAGAACAAAGAAAGTGAAGGGGTTTTTTTTCTTTTTGGAGAATTTCAATTGACAACATTAACATTAAAATTAATTAAATATAAAAAAAAATATAAACTTTTATAAGTATTATATTTAAGTTTAGGTCAAGCCAAAACCCTATTATAATAAAGCATATTTAGTATCCATGTCGTGTTCAATTTCTACATCTATTTTGTTATTTTCCCTTAATCATTTTCTTTCTTAATTTTTTTATCTCAATAAAAAATATAATCAAAACCATGAAATAAAATTGTTGTTGTCAATAAACACACCCTTATCACAAAATTGAGAAGTAAAAACAAACACAAAAAATTGAAATCCTTCAAACTTTTTACCATGAAAATATATTGAAGAAATACAAATGCAAAGAAAAATGAGAGTATATTTTATTGAACACAACAAAACAAATGCAATAAATAAGTTTTTCGCATGCTTCAAACCAAAGAAATAAAAACCCTTGTACCTTTAATGTAAGTTCACATAAATTTGGTGGGTATAGAGCTTGAAATATTCTTAGGTATTGTCAGGTGGTAGTTATCAATATAATAGTGATATAGTTGTAAAGGAAGAAAAATACTTCCTAAATTTAATTTAGGATTATCATGTATTCATGAGTAAGATTTTGAGTAAATAATGATATTTGAAATTTTAAGTGTTAAATAATAGAATTTAAATAGGTGAATTTACGAAAATTAAGTTTAATAATGAAAAATGATTAGTTTGGAGAAGATTTTAAAGTATTATATAATTTTATTCTATTTATGTTGAATTTTAAGGAAATTATCAATAGAGGAGAACATATAACACTTAGTTGAAATAATCTTTGCAACCCTTTTGATTATAATGAGTTTAAAATGGTTTCCTAATTCATGATATACATAATACACTACTAAATGCTAAAAGGAAAGGAAACAATTAATTACTAGAGTTGCAAGAATTAAGAGCAAAGAAGGACCAAAGGCCATGAAGAAGTGAAAGGGGAAAAGTCCAAATAAATCTCACAAGTCTACAAAACTTATGAAACATGACCTAAAGTTAAGAAAAAGAGAATGTGGAGATGTGGAAAAGGATGGGAGGTTGAAGGTCCAAGCAAAGAAGTCTAAAGTCCACTGAAACTTCTCAACTCTATAAAATTAAGGAAAATGACCAAAACCTTCCCAGTCTTAGAATTTATATAGATATTTGTAACATCCACCAATTGATAAGAACATGGGGGATGAAAAGGAACAAAATTTAGGCAATTTGACCAAGGAAAGACCCATTTGTAATTATCTTGAATATCAATTATAGATGATAGAATCTATGTTGATGCTAAAAGGGGTCACTATCAAATGGCGAGTCTCAATCCTAACTAAATAAAGTGACTTCTCAAAACCATATGGAAATAAATGAAGAATGGGTACTTTAAATATGTGGATGATGTCTTTGAATACTATTTAATATTTTCCAAACCAATGTCAAACAATGACAAATGTTGATAGGATGAATTGGATACCACACAATATTTAGTCAATGGGTTCTCAACATGGGTAAGATGATTGTTAAACTATTTAGAATCTAGGACTCCTATAAAAATGACAATATTAATGATGACTAATTGGATCTATAAACTTGTGAATATCTATATAATCTATCACCATGGAAGCATGAATAAATGATGAAAAAACAAGAGGATTTGAATGTATCCTCAAGAAATATTAAATATGAGTTATAAATCCATAGGATTTGTCATCAAAGAGGAGACTCATGTCCTCAAATTTTTCCTAAAGATATGAAAGGGGGGGCTCGACAAATACATGTGAAATATTTGGTAAGTAGACCTCCCAACAAGAGAGACTAGGCCGTCTAATATGAAATTATTGTAAACAATTATTAGAATCCCATTAAAAATCAATAATAAATTTTGATGGAACAATAGGTGATGATGTAGATAAAATCCTCATTCATTTAATTGAACTACATTGGTCATTCCATGATGTTTCCACATAAGATGGTTGAGTATGGACCCTAGATAACACTGTGAGTGCTTGAATATAATTTATTAGCCTCACTATAATGGCTCAAAGATAAAGAAGATAAAATCTTTAAATCTATAACATAAAGCATAGAAGTCAAAGAGACCATAAGAGTATCTATAAGAGGAGTATAATCAATAACATTCATGGGTGGGAGATGCTCCACAAGGCCATAATATAAGATTTGAGGATCATCAATATATTCAAATACTTCCCAAAAGTTTATCAAAATAATACAATGGAAATACACACACAAATAGCCAATGACAATCTACTTAAGATCACATTTCTATAAATAATCTGGTGTAGGAGCACCTAGAAAACTTGGTTTTCCTGGAGTCATGAAGGAAGTTTAAAATTTTTTGTTGTGATATTGTTGAGATCATGTTGACCATCAGGCTAGGTTTGTTTTTTTTTTAATAATGCTTGATCAAACTATGATCAATGGATTGGGAGGTGGCCATCAAGAATGGGTTTTGAAGCCCCAACTTGGCATCATTCATCATTTTGCCTAAGTGCTTGAAAACACACGAGGTTTTAAAAAAGTGAAATGTTAGGTCATCTAAGCCTTGACCCAAGAGACTTAACTGTTTGGGGAGGCATATTTAAAAGTGGCCTCGACCTGTTTGAAGGGTTGGAAGAATTTGGTACATTTGGAGTTATATGAGAATAGTAAAAAAATAGTGTTTTGGTGTGCAATTTCCTGTTTTTGTTTTGTTTTCTATAATAGCTGTTGAATGAATTGAAGAGGCATTTTTGTGTTCTTTTTTATCATGTAGTGTAGCCTTTGGAAGTCTTGTTGTAGCACATTTGATAGTTGGTTCATCGCTTTCATCTATTTTGATAAATTTTGTGTTTTTCCTTAGTTGTTGTCTTGACTGGAAACATTGTGAAAATGGGGTTTTAGGCGGCATTCCCTCCATACTAGGAAGTATGGATTTGTTGGGAATGTGGCCAGGCTCCATACCTATACATATTGTAGTAGTAGGAGGCATTGGGAGCTCTGGAGGCATGCTCAAGGTTTTTTCCTAGGCGAGACTGTGAGTGCCCGGCTTGGAAAAGACAGCTACAAACAAGTCTTAACATAGCAGGGGTGTCAACTCCTTAACAATTAAGGTGTGTTGTGATTGCAGGAGACCTTTACCAAGGTCAGGCAAGATCCAAGAGTCATCACCAATCCATTTGGTGGCTGGAAGGAGCAAACAGTCCACTATGTGACTAAGAAAGGCTTTAAAAAGCCCTAAATCTCTCAAAATCTGGGTTAACCCTGTGTACGGCCTGAGAAGGTCTAAAACCCCAAAAATCTTGAAGTGCTCCAAAATTGAGCTAGGGTTCTTTCTTTGTGTTTATGGATTTTCACCGAGCAGGAAGGAGCAATAGCCTAAAACCTCGGGCTAAGAGACCTAATAGGGGCTCATGGGCTACTAGCCCTCCTAAAACCCTAACC
Organism: Sequoia sempervirens; assembly: GCA_007258455.2. Taxonomy (NCBI): domain Eukaryota; kingdom Viridiplantae; phylum Streptophyta; class Pinopsida; order Cupressales; family Cupressaceae; genus Sequoia; species Sequoia sempervirens. The sequence continues at coordinate 61,124,490 of VDFB02373365.1, read as the reverse complement.
TAGGTTTTGGGGCAGTGATAGAATAAAGAAGACTTGAGGTGGAACAAGAAACACAATAGGATAGTTTTGAAGCCATGGGAGAGATATCACACCCCTGCAACAAGATTTGTTAACATTTGGAGATTAGCTAGTCTTTAAGAGCATTAAGGGCTAGATGGAGAATGTGAGGAAAAGCACCAAGAATTGCTTGGTTAAGGCATTGTAAAAGATAGCAGGGTTGGACAGTAAGACTAGGAGTTCTATTATCAGGAATAGGACTTATAGGTCAGGGTGAAAAAGATCCCTTAGGAGTTCTCAAGTCAAGGACTCAGAGCATGGAACAGTGAGAGTTTCCAACCAACCCTGTCCCTATCAGATTGGTATCAGAGCAGTGAAAGATTTGGGAAAGAAATCTTGCATGTCAGACATTGATTCAAGTGATTCTTCCACCATGGTGACCAATGTAGAACTGCAAAGATGGTTGAAGAGCAGGAAGAAGACAATAAGCAGTTGAGGGAAAGAATAGCCCAACTAGAGACAGCAGTAAGAAGTGCACAGTTTGAGCGAAGAATTCCAAAAGAAGAAGAGATAGTAGAGGAGGATAAGACCCCTATACCTAATCCTATTTTGAAGGAGGAGCCTTTCTTGAAGGCATTGAAAGCCTTGAGTGGGAAAGCACTTGAAGGCATACCACTATTCAGTGGAAAGATGGAACCTGATTTGGTAATGGACTGGATAGAAGGCATGGAGAATCACTTTGAGTGTGATGGAGTTACTGAAGCACAGAAGGTGAAGGTTGCTAAATCAAGGTTGAGAGGATCAACTTTGACATGGTGGAAGTTCATTCAGACTGAAAGGGAGAAAGAAGGCAAACAACCCATAGCAACTTGGAAATGAATGGTTGCTAAAGTGAAAGAAGCCTACATGCCAGATGATTATGAGATCCAATTGCACAAGAAGAGGCAAAGCCTAAGCAGAAATACCAAGATGTAAGCACTTACACTGAGGAGTTTCAAAAGCTTTGTATGAGGTCTAATGTGATAGAGGATGAGAGCCTCAAAGTGGCTAGGTATCTCAATGGTTTGAAGTGGAATATCCAAGAGGAAATGACCTTACTAAGTCCCAAGACAGTACACCAATGTTATCAGTTGGATATCAAGATAGAGGAAAGGAACAAGAGGAGGAAAGATCAGTCTTCTAGAGGCAGAGGCAAAGGCAGAGATCAAAGAGATCAAAGAGGACAGCGTGGTGGATACTAAGGAAGAGGTAGTGACCAAAGAAACCAAGGAGAATCAAAGCTCACTGAGCATGGAGGTGAAACATCTTCAAGAGGAGGATTTAATAGAGGAAGAGGACCTTAAGGAGGTTCAAATAGAGGAAGAGGAGCAAGCAAAAGTAACTCTTACTTTGCCACTATGAAGTGTTACCATTGCAACCAACTAGGTCACCCTGCTTATAGATGCCCAGAGAAAGCTTCTTCTTCAAGCAATGAAAAGAGAGTGGCTTATGCACAAGAGGACACCATGAGTCCTAAGGAAACTAAGATCAGTCATATAGAATCTAAAATTGGAGAGAGTCTGATGTTTAATAGAGTGTTGATTAGACAACCAGTCAAGGAGGAGCCTAAGCAAAGAAGAGCTCTTTTTAGAGTAAGGTGCAAAATACTTGGTAAAGTATGCAAGGTCATTGTAGATTCTAGTTCTACAGATAATATAATCTCAGAGGAGGTAGTAACTAAGCTGAAATTGTAGAAGGTACCTCATGCTAACCCTTACAAGGTCACATGGTTGAATAAAGGGCAGAGTGTTTTGGTGAATGAGTAAGTAATAGTGGAATTTTCAATTGGAGGCTACAAAGACAAGCTGGTTTGTGATGTATTTCCCATGGATGCATGTCATATTCTACTGGGAAGACCATGGTAGTATGACAAAAGTGCCATTTATGATGGGAAAGAGAACACCATCTCATTCAAGAAGGATGGAAGAACCTTCAAGCTGCAGTCATTGACAGAGGAAGATGAAGGGCAGTCAAAGGTACCTAACATCATGTTGAGTATTGGAAAGGAGTTCATTAAGGATCTACACCAAGGGAATGAAGGGTATGTGATCATGATGCAGCCCAAAGAGGAGGAAAAGGTTGAAAGGACAGTCTTACCAGAAGCAGTCCAAAGGTTGCTTGATAAGTACAAGACCATAGTGAGTGATGGTACACCAGCAACTCTACCACCAAAGAGAGCAATAAGTCATCAAATTGACTTCATACCTAGAGCCTCATTACCTAACAAAGCAGCATATAAGCTCACTCCTCAGCAGAACCTAGAGGTGGCTAGGCAAGTGGAAGAATTGTTGAGTCAAGGTCTAATTCAAAAGAGCATCAGCCCATGTGCAGTCCCAGTGGTTTTGGTAACTAAGAAAGGAGGTAAGTGGAGACTTTGTACTGATTCTAGAGCAATTAATAGGATCACCATTAGGTATAGGTTCCCAATACCTAGAATTGAAGATTTAATGGATTGCCTTGGAGGAGCACAGTATTACACCAAATTGGACCTCAAGAGTGGCTACCATCAAATCAAGATTAAGGATGGAGATGAGTGGAAGACAAATTTTAAGACAAATGATGGGTTATATGAGTGGAAAGTGATGCCATTTGGCCTCTCAAATGCCCCTAGCACGTTCATGAGACTAATGAATGAAGTGCTTAAGGACTTCACAGGGATTTTTGTGGTAGTCTATCTTGATGACATACTAATTTTTAGTAAGATAGCAGAAGAACATTTGAAGCATGTGGAGATGGTTCTTAAAAGGTTGCAAGAAGAACAATTGGAAATTAACCTTGAGAAGTGTGAGTTCTTCAAACAGGAACTTGTGTATCTAGGCTTTGTAGTTTCCCAAGGAAACTTGAAGATGGATCCAAGCAAGGTGGAAGCCTTCCTAAACTGGCCCACACCAACCACAACAATAGAGGTAAGAAGTTTTCATGGTTTAGCTCAGTTCTATAGAAAATTCATAAGGAATTTTAGTGGTATATGTGCACCAGTACTAGATACAATCAAGGGTGGTATGAAAACAAAGTTTAAGTTTGAAAAACTGAAATAAGAAGTAGCAACTCAACCAATTCTGTTGTTACCTAGTTTTGATAAGTTGTTCACAGTTGAGTGTGATGCAAGTGGAGTAGTAGTAGGAGGAGTACTTAGTGAAGAAGGTAGGCCTATAGTCTTATTTATTGAAAAGCTCAATGAAGCCAAGCAAAAGTACTCTACCTATGATCTTGAGTTATATGCTTTAGTGCAGTCTCTTAGGAAGTGAAGGCATTATTTGTTGCCCAAAGAGTTTATGGTTTTTACTGATAACTAGGCACTCAGTTACATTAAAACCCAAGAGAATATAAGTAATAGACATTTGAAATGGATGGAATACATCCAAGATTTTACTTTTACCATCAAGCACAAGAAAGGGCAAATGAACAAGGTGGCAGATGCATTAAGCAGAAGGTTGTTGACAGTCCAAGAGATACAGCTGAAAAGCATTGGATTAGAGAGTTTCAAAGACCTCTATGGTGAGGATGAAGACTTCTCAGAAGCCTACAAGGTATGCTCAGATTTTGAGAATCATTTTCATAGTCAATATGCTGAGTATACACTACAAAATGGACTGTTATTTAAGGGTAATTTGTTATGTGTTCCAAGAGGGTCAATGAGTGAAATTTTGATTCAAGAAAAACATAATGGCAATCTTAGTGGGAATTTTGGTATCAATAAAACTTTAGAGCTTGTTCAAAGGTTCTATTACTGGCCTAAGTTGGCAAGGGATGTCAAAAGATATGTGGAGTAGTGTGTAGTTTGCATGAAAGCCAAAGGGGGAGCTAGCAATGCTGGTTTGTATCAACCTTTACCCATTCCTAACAGACCATGGGAGTGTGTGAGCATGGATTTTGTGGTAGGTCTTCCTAAGACCAAAACTGGTTTTGACAGTGTTTATGTAGTTGTGGACAGATTTAGCAAGATGAGTCACTTTATCCCTTGCAAGACTACACATGATGCAAGTTACATAGCCCATCTCTTCTTTAGGGAAGTTGTAAGAATCCATGGATTTCCATTGAGCATTGTATCAGACAGGGATGTGAAATTCATGAGCCATTTTTGGAAGACTTTATGGAGCAGATTGGGTACACATATGTCCTTTGGATCAGCTTACCATCCTCAGACTGATGGTCAAACAGAGGTAGTTAACAGAGTGTTAGGTAATCTTCTAAGGTGTCTAACAAAGGAGTATGGACAGACATGGGATATGGTGATTTCACAAGCTAAATATGCCTATAATGACAGTGTCAATAGAACCACAGGAAAAAGTCCTTTTGAGGTTGTGTATGGGATGCACCCAAGGGGAATTTGTGAGCTTAGAGACCTTGGATCTCAGGAGAATAGGAGTGGACATGCAGAAGACTTCACTCAGACAATGAAAGAGATCCATGAGCATGTCAAACAAATAGTTACAATAGCAACCCAAAAGTTGAAGGAAAAAGATGATTTGTCAAAGAGAGATGTGCAATTTACAGTTGGGGACTATGTTATGGTCTACCTCAACAAATCTAGATTGTAGAAGGGGATGTCCACCAAGTTGCAAATGAAGAGAGTGGGTCCATGCAAGGTGTTGGCCAAATATGGCAAGAATGTCTATAAGGTGGAATTATCATCAAATTTGGGCATCTCTCTAGTGTTCAACGTTGCTGATTTGATCAAGTACAAGGGATCAGTCAATGATGAGGATCATAACAGTCAGGAAGTTCTCAAAGACATCAGTAATGTGAACTTTCCCCAACAAGATAAGCTTCAGGCAGAGAAGGTCTTGCAGTCAAGAGTGGAAAAATCTACAAGGAACAAAGTGTACATGGAGCTCCTTATCAAATGGAAGAACAAGCCAGAATCAGAAGCCACTTGGATACAAGAAGATCAGTTCAAGAAAATTGGAATTGACCTAGAAATTATCCCTCCTTCTAGTTCTTAGTGTTTGTGCTGAGAGGGGGAGAATGGTGCAGGAGCACCTGGAAAACTTGGTTTTCCTAGAGTCATGAAGGAAGTTTAAAATTTTTTGTTGTGATATTGTTGAGATCATGTTGACCATCTAGCTAGGTTTGTTTTTTTTTGAATAATTCTTGATCAAAATATGATCAATGGATTGGGAGGTGGCCATCAAGAATGGGTTTTGAAGCCCCAACTTGGCATCATTCATCATTTTGCCTAAGTGCTTGAAAACACATGAGGTTTTAAAAAAGTGCAATGTTAGGTCATCTAAGCCTCGACCCAAGAGACTTAACTGTTTGGGGAGGCATATTTAAAGGTGGCCTCGACCTATTTGAAGGGTTGGAAGAATTTGGTACATTTGGAGTTATATGAGAATAGTAAAAAAATAGTGTTTTGGTGTGCAATTTCCTATTTTTGTTTTGTTTTCTGTAATAGTTGTTGAATGAATTGAAGAGGCATTTTTGTGTTCTTTTTTATCATGTAGTGTAGCCTCTGGAAGTCTTGTTGTAGCACATTTTATAGTTGGTTCATCTCTTTCATCTATTTTGATAAATTCTGTGTTTTTCCTTAGTTGTTGTCTTGACTGGAAACAGTGTGAAAATGGGGTTTTAGGTGGCATTCCCTCCATACCAGGAAGTATGTATTTGTTGGGAATGTGGCCAGGCTCCATACCTATACATATTGTAGTAGTAGGAGGCATTGGGAGCTCTGGAGGCATGCTCAAGGTTTTTTCCTAGGCGAGACTGTGAGTGCTCGGCTTGGAAAAGACAATTAGAGACAAGTCTTAACGTAGCAGGGGTGTCAACTCCTTAACAATTGAGGTGTGTTGTGATTGCAGGAGACCTTTACCAAGGTCAGGCAAGATCCAAGAGTCATCACCAATCCATTTGGTGGCTGGAAGGAGGAAACAGTCCACTATGTGACCAAGAAAGGCTTTAAAAAGCCCTAAATCTCTCAAAATCTGGGTTAACCCTGTGTACGGCTTGAGAAGGTCTGAAACCCCAAAAATCTTGAAGTGCTCCAAAATTGAGCCAGGGTTCTTTCTTTGTGTTTATGGATGTTCATAGAGCAGGAAGGAGCAATAGCCTAAAACCTCAGGCTAAGAGACCTAATAGGAGCTCATGGGCTACTAGCCCTCCTAATACCCTAACCTAGGTTTTGGGGCAGCGATAGAATAAAGAAGACTTGAGGTGGAACAAGAAACACAACAGGATAGTTTTGAATCCATGGGAGAGATATCACACCCCTGCAACAAGATTTGTTAACATTTGGAGATTAGCTAGTCTTTAAGAGCATTAAGGGCTAGATGGAGAATGTGAGGAAAAGCACCAAGAATTGCTTGGTTAAGGCATTGTAAAAGATAGCAGGGTTGGACAGTAAGACTAGGAGTTCTATTATCAGGAATAGGACTTATAGGTCAGGGTGAAAAAGATCCCTTAGGAGTTCTCAAGTCAAGGACTCAGAGCATGGAACGGTGAGAGTTTCCAACCAACCCTGTCCCTATCATAATCCCAATAGATTGTTTCCTAATTCTCCACCATTTTTTCTTCTCATGATCACTAGGTTCAAGAATGACTCCAAAAAGATAAGGAAAAAACTCTTTTCATTCAAGATATTTCAAGATCCCAATTCTTCAAAATTTATAATAATGCACTTCAAAAGAAATAATGGGATAGAGGAACAACCAAACTTACCATAGCATGATCTAATCTTGATTATCTCCTCAAAAAAATCATTCAATAGACTAGCTAAAGGACTCAACCAAAAAAATAATAAGAACACAAGAGAAACCCCCAAAAATTACTCAATCAAGATATCCCTCCCCAAAAATTATGATTATGGTTCTTTGTATTTATTAATTTTACAATTAGCACTTGCCAAATGTGTTATATTGGGTAAGATCTCATTGAACAAAGATCTCTAAAGGGGCCAAAATGTTGAAACTAAGATAATTCTAATATAGAATGAGAAAAATTCCAGGGTACTATTATAAAGTACATTAAAAATTGCTCACTTCCAAAAAATGGCACTTAAAAAGGAGCATGTATGAGCCCAAATAGAGCCTTGAAAGTTTTTCAAAATGAGAATGAGCTAGTAACAAATTTGAGAAACTATAATTTTTAAAAAATATGGACACCAAAATCAACAACCATTTGCACCACTTAAATTCCCAAAAAATGGATCCCAAATCAAATAAAATCTTAAAATTTAGGCCAAAATGATTTTAAAAGGAGTTTACAAAGTTAGACTACCAAAATCAAAATGTAAATAAAGATGGGCTCAAGAGTTGGAGTGGAGTACAGGTGGATGTCATGTTCATGTAGTGTTTATGTTAGTAGATGGAATACAACAATGTATTCCATGGGAATAGAATATTCCTATTTGACCATAAAATAATTATCAATCTACCATTAACTGCTAAAAAATATAGAACCAATGTTAATAGCTCAAAAACTATTGTTGAGGTGGTGGGAACTATTTTTAGGGTATGAAGGGTGGTATCATAAGCTGTGGGATGGGATTTTAGAAGCACCATTGGTAATTAAGTGACTACTACTAGAAGTAATGGAGGAGGGTTAATAACTGGTGGTAGGCTGTGAGGTCAATGCCTAGCCATAAATTCATCAGTTAGGGGCTCCTATTGTCAAGTGATGAGCCACATGAAGACCACATGCTTAAATATTCCCTTGTATAAGGGACATGATAGGGATATTATAAGGACTATTACTTGTTGAGATTATGCAGCTTTAGGGACCCCGTGCGTCCCTTATCGTGTACTAAAAAAAAATTGCAAACTATGAGAGAATTATACAACAAAAATAATTAAAATTTTGATATCCCTCACCCTTTGTTGCTTGTGTTGTGAATTTTTCCATATGAAACCTACCAAATATGTTTATGCATAGGATTATTATGTGATTCATATGGCTATTGGGATAAAAAAAATTGAGGCCTTCTAGAAAATTCATCAAATTTGATAATTTGGCAAGTGTTCTAATAGTTTTTGGGCCTTTTAGAAGTGATGATCAAGTCAAATTTGACCTAAAATACTCCAAAATATGTGTGATCTATAAATATGCAACAAAAACCTCCTCCAAAGCCTTACAAATATCACCATTTTACATCAATATGGACTAAATGCAGGAAAAAATTGACAATTTTAGAGTCACCTCTAAAATTAAGTCACTGTACATAAAAAAAATGCCAAAAAAGGAATCCTAAAATCCTAATCTTTCATTTTTTTGGGTATGTGTAGGATCATGATGGGCCAAAAAGTGGCGATATGATGGGTATGTGTAGGGTATGTGGCTAACGACTTTTTTACCCAAAATTGATGAAACGAAAAAGGTTTTAAAGGAGATTCACAAATTTCCACCAATATAAATTATACTTTACTTTGAATTTAATAAATAATTATTATTAATTTTCTATTTGAATTATGACTAAAGTCCCGATTGATAGGTTGATTGAAAAACATCTATAGCTTTCAAAAGGTATCATATTTTGAATCTAAAACATGCATCACATTCTATGCTTCACATACTATATGATTAAAAAAAAAAAAAATAATTTCATGAAGTTTTGACCAAGTTAGGTGGTCAAACATACAGTTTTTATATTTTTAAAATTTGTAATAAAAAATCATAATTAATTATTTACTTGGAAATAAATTACAAAGAAATATGCATCACATCGGGACATGAGTCCTCGACTTATAACTAAAATATTATAAAAAAATATTATCATTTTATTGTGGTTAGGGTGGTCAGATAGACACCTACTTCTTATTTTTTCCCTAAAATTTAAGTACTATTGCATTGAAATTTCAAATTTTCACCAAATAGATTTTTTTTTTCTACATAAACCTAGTAGTTTAGAAACTAAATTCAATTTGCTACAAATTCTATTCTTACATATTTTTAAAATAATATAGATAACTTATTAAAAAATTTATGTCAAGCTGCCTAACTCTGATTTTTCTGAATTTTTTGCCACTTAAGGGCCTATTTTTTCCATGATGATCCTACAAATACCCTTTCCTAATTTTCTAAATCATTATATGATGTAAGAAAGGATCTTATTAGGATCTTATAAATATTTTTTATCCTCTTTGGACATGGTCAATCTTTGAGTGACCAACCAATCTAATACCATATAATATTTTTTGATGAGGTAAACCTCACAAAATAAATTTACAATAATAAACTTGTACAAAAAAATATTGTAGAAATAATATAAACGTCTATCCCAATATGAATATAAATTTATTTTCAAGGATGACCATTTGAAAATAAGAAGTGGGTAATTATAGTATGCACCACCAAGATACATGAATATACAAGTAGCACAAAATAAAGGAGAAAGTACACAAGTAGTATAAAGCTCTAACAAACTAGGAAAGTGCAAGTCATATGTGGTAAATATATATATCCCTTAGTACAACTACCTACTACTGTGTAAGGGAGATATTACCTAGAAAGTAGATACATATCTAAGTAAGCTTATTTCATCATAGGTACATAAATATATAATAACTTTAATAAAATAAATATAAGGAAAATAAAATGCAACAATGCAAAAATTAAGACACATTATTCTATTGTCACCCAAAATAATCCATAGAGAAGAATAATGGTATAGAGCACACGTGTGAAAGGGAACCCAAACCCTAATCAAACACACACACACACACACACACATATATAATAAAAATTACTTTAATCTAAACTCTAATGAAGGAGAAACCCTAGGTCATGTAAATAAATGTCAAGTTCACAAAATATAAGGTTGAAAATGCCTCGCATAGATTAGTCTAGGATAATTAAATATGTGCAAGAAATAAAGCATAATTAATATAAATAATTAAGTTGGCCCTAGATAATTAAAAATGTTAGAAATTAAATGCAATGCATATGGGTACTTAGATTTTAGAATAATAATGATGAATTAATGTTGATTTTACATAGAATCAATGTACCATAGTGAAAAATTTATTCCTCTTAGTCTTGAATATGTCTAGATTTTTATACAGCCTTAGAAATCTGTATGGGTTAAATATGAATCCCTAAGTTACAACCTCGAGCATTGTGTGAATGATTTGATGTTTAGGAATGATATGACAAAAATTTGTAGCAACGATCTTTTTTCCTTCACCTTCCTTATGTCTAAATATGGTTGTAAGTATGGCAATGTTTACAAGTAGCTTAAGGGGGACTATTGGACCATCACTCAAATTATGTTCTCCTAGGTTAACCCCCTAGATAGACTAATTTTATCGCTCGAAAACAAAGATTCCAAGAAAAAATTATCAAGAATGTAGATGGCCTATATGATTTTGTGTCCTTTAGGGAATTGAAATATGATCTAGATGTTCTTTTTAAACTCTAAATGCAAGCATATTATTCAAATGAGTTAGATACAAATCAAATTTATTTAAATACTAAAACGTATTCATACTTCAAACAAAATGTATATCGAGTTGACTCACAATGGCTAGGAAAAAAGGTAGGAACATGGGAATTCAAATTTGAAATTTTGAACTTTAGAGTTTATCTTGAGCACTGGAGGATGACCTAGACAAGGAAATAAAAATCTTAAGATAGGAGATAACTATATGGAAAATGATACTGAAAATATGGAGAATGTATTAAATTTGTGCAAATGGGGGACGAGACAAGATCAAATGTGTATAAATATGTATAAGCGAATAAATGGAGATAGGGGGAAAGACCTAGTATTTGTGCATGTGCCCTAACTTTGTACCTCTCAAAATTGTACATGGCAATGTCAAACAAAAAAAATAGCAACTTGCTTGCCTAGTCAACTACTTAAACCTAGGGTTTCAACTTCATGTCACCAATATTAATGCTCCTAATATTCCTTGTCATAAATGTTGATGAAAATAGCACTTTTTTAATCCTTGGCCCACGATCTAGTTACCCAATTCAAGATCTTTTTAGGCACTCAAGCATGTGATTGGGCTACCATGTAGGCCCTTGGTTTTATCTATATTTTTTCTTTGAAAAGATAGAACTCTAGTATGTTGTGCCTCACTATATTACTACAATATAGTATTGTTAGATCCACGCTCTACTTTTTGATATAATGTGCAACACACTTCTACTACCCATCTTTTCATTAACTCACATTCCATAATTTCTTCTTTCAAGATGTAAACTTATTTCATCATAATTATATATCTGTGTTGGCTCATAGTGATTAGAAGTATATAGTTGTCTAATTTATTATAGAAATATATCATAATAGTTGGGAACGACATGACTATTATATCCCTATCAAGAACCTTAGTAGTCCTTATCAAATCTAGATTGCATTTGTGGAAAATTCCCCACCATAATATGTCATGAACACCATGTTTGAAAATATTTAGCCTTATTTTAAAAATGTGTGCTACATGTGATTTAAGTTGAATAAATTTAAGACACTAACCATTTTGAGCCAATTATTTGAACCACTCAACTACTTCTAGATCTTCATTTGAAAATTTATTGGTGATCCCTTCTTTTTGGTGGTTGTTAGTTTTGATGACCACGAAGTCAAATTTTTGGAGGGGTGCCCCACTTTTTTGTAACTACTCTAATGGAGGAATTATTATTCAATACATTCTTAATAGTGCCATCTATTTCAGCTTGTTTCTAGATTCAAGTCTATTATACTTTGTCTTCATTCCATGATGATTTACAAAGATGATAGTAACATTTGTAATATTTCCACTATTATTAATTGGATTACTATTAGTTTTATTCCTAGGTAGGTTTGTTGAATTGTTACAATCATTTGATTCAATCACATTCAATTTCAATCCTCTTGAAAAAACAATCTATAGCTTTCAATTTGTTCTTATATGTTTCATCTTTCATCTATTGTCATTATGCCTAAACAAAACGGTGTTATTAATTATCAATATAAAAATGTAAAAATATTTACTATCAATCTTATACATCACACTATATAGCCCATCATCATGACGACAAGTTAATTTTTCTATGTCATCTTGATCATGGACTAATAAAATTTTTTCACTTTAATGTTGATATGTCATGTTGATCTTGAACCAAGACTCTGACTCTATTTTAAAAGATATAAACACATTATTTTTACTATATCATTTCTAATAAATAGTATCATCATGACCATATCCTCTTGAGTTTATTAATTACAATTAGTACAAAATAATTATTAGTATAGAAAGAAAACATCATGAAAGAAAAAATAATGGTCATCAAACCATACATGCAGTAATAAATAAATAAGTTATTGAAAAAAAAATTCAAACCACACTTTATGGTCCATTGTTTTCATGAAATGGGAGATTGTCAATTACTTTTTGCAATGGTAAGAAAGTGGATGTAACTAAAAAAATGTCTACTAAATTATGGTCTCCGCAAGAGATAAATGGTGCATAAGGTTAAACTAAACATGATGGGGCTTGTTTTCTTAAATGTTCAATGATTTTGTTTGATTTTAAAGGCTTTTGAATCTTACATATATAGTTAATGTAGACACGTAAAATATCTTGATTGATATCATGCACTCGATTCTGATTAAATAACTTTGATTCTTCCTTGATCATTTCTTTACTAACCAATTAATTAAATAATATTTATTTAATTAATTCATCAAAATTCCTCCTTTAATTAAATAAATCAAATTTATTTAATTAAATCCTAATGTTCTTCATTTAATAATTGAATAAATCATATTTATTTAATTAAATTACTAATCTACCAATATCCTCTCATTTGATTTAAATAAATTCAAGCATTTAAATTAAATGTCACAATAAATTAAGTTCATCTAAGTTAATTAATCCCAAATTAATTAACTCCTAACACTAATCCTCCATTCCTCTAACTTTTGCAAGTTGCACATGTAAATCAATTTATTTGATTTATTAATTCCCCCTATTTTCATTCAAATATGCCATATTCTTGGAATATTCCACTTATTTGAATTCTCCCTCCCAAAGGACTTTTGTCCTCCAACTTGGCATTAAAAGCTCTTACATGTCCTCTCCTTGAGCCACCTTGGCATTAAAAGCACTTACACCTCCTCTTACACAAGTCACCTCTTCAAATTCAAATTTCACCTACATGCATTTAACATGCACATTGTTCAAAATGTGCTCCACTCTCCTTCATTAGTCATTTGATAAGTGGCACAATGCCATTGGTCCAATCTTTAATCCCACATTCTCCCCATTCCTCATTATTAAAACCTTCTTCATTATAAATAGAGGCCTTCTCTATTGATTTGGGAGGGACAATAATCCAGATTTTGATGCAAGGTTATGATCCAAGATTATGCAAGTTTATTATCCATAATTTCATCCATATTTTCATCCAAGTTAGCATAGAATTTATCATCCATAGCTAGGTTATTGGCATTTTGCATCGAGAATCACACATCTATCAGCAATCTTATCAAGGAATTGGGAAAGGGATTCTTTCCACATCAAAGAAGCACCAATTCCCCTATGGGATGCTGGTTTGAGCATTAGAATAGGATTTCATTAGTAGTTTACTTGGTATTTTACTTTGTTTTCATGTTCTTGTGTTTGAATGAATTTAATGGGGAATGCTTGTACTTGTTTATGGACTAATGTTTGATTGTTTGTTCGTGTTTGAGCAGGTCCGGCAAATAATTCTACTTTTAGCGCTAGGAGGGCAGAAATCTCAAAATTAACTTGTTTTTTTCTCTATTTTCGTCATTTTTTCCATTTTTTGTCTTTCTAGGTTGCAACGATGCTGAAAAGACAAACAACGAAGCTGGAGGAAATAGTGACACAAACACGGTCTCTATTTTTCCACAAAGCGACGCTTAAATCCTCAAATAGCGACGTTGCCTCGATGTTCAAATGGTGACGCTATTGTTCTTTTTGCTTTTATAGTCAATCTTAAAATGGCCATATCTTGGTCATACAGATGTCTTTTTCAAAGCTTTTTTTTGAAATGGGGTAGAATTTCATAAGCTATGCAATGGTGTAGGTGTTTCTTAACTTTGATAGAGTTTAAATTTTCAAATTTTCACCTAATGTCAACAATGAAACTTGGTCTAAGTTTTAGGGTTTATATGCTTAATCATTTATCTAACCCTCATATCTTCTTGTTTCTTGATTTCATCTAACATTTGGAACTTGGATTGTAGGTTTTAAAGGATCATGGAGCATGGAAGTGAAAGAAAAAGCATTTGATACTCATTGTAATAGTGTTTTTAAACACTCATGGGAAAATAACCTATCATATATTTTCCTTTCATGCTTTAGGACCAACTAGAATTATTTTGAGCATAAAATTAACCTACAACTCAAGCTTTGTCAAGTTGGTTAAAATTGAGCCTTAGACACTTACTAGAATTTTGATTTGGGACTAAAATTGAACAATCAACTTCACACTCAAGTTTGGTGCTTTAAAAAGAACTCCTTATTTCCTTTGAAGATTTAAAATGAATGTGTGCTTACTTTATTTTTGTAATCTTCTTTACCAACTAATATCATTCAAATGCATATGCAGTTCTCTCACACTTCACAGTGATCTTGAGAATCAAAAGCATTTTGGGGGCATTAGGTTGTCTAAAATATTTCTTCCACACTTCAAGTTTGGGTTTAAAATTGAACAAATCATGCGAGCATGAAGAAAAGGCATTGTGTGTGTTCCCTCCTAAGTTCGTTAGGCAGTTGAACTACAAATGTACTCCTTCATTGTTGTTTACCTTTAGAGGGCCTACCTTTGTGGGAAAAAAGTACTCACCCCAAGGGAACGACCCAAGCGGTAACGAGCATAAGCCAAGCTCTTCCGAACCACTATATAAACTTTTGGTTGTAATGAAAGTTTGCAATCAACTGAGTGATACATGATAGCTCTCCCCCAGTATCTTTATGATGTGTAAAGTCCATGTTCTAAGGGTTGGGAGACCTCTTGAGGGATTTTATCATTGTTTCCTTTGAACTAGATGCACTTATTAAGAACCCTTATGTAGTAGCCAAAAATCCCAATATTTGTTGGCATCAGGAGGTCAAACCTCCAGAGCCGTCCCACATATTTGCGGTTCTTTGTAGAGATGAAAAGTTTGTCATAGGAGATTCATGAGAACTAAAGCTTGGTTGACCCATAGAAGTGAGTTTGGTGGAGGGGATCTAGTGTGGTCAAGCTTCTAATCATCCTCTCTGAATAAGTGCAACTGGAGAAATCAAAGTGGGAACTCAACAAATATTTTCTTTTCTATCCTAGGGTTGTGCAATCTTTGAGTCACTTAAACACATTGCTTGGATCCAAAAACTTGAAAAACAAACATTCAACAAATCATTAGAATTTCAAACCCTTTAGAGGAGGCGAATACCTTTGGAAGGGTCCAAGTATTACTGCTTGTCCCTAAGGATTCTATCCTTAGAGACTTCTAAATATTTGGGCCTATATCTCAATTTGCTCTCTCTAAAGTCAACATTAGGGAACTATTTCCTTGATTCTCTTGATTTCCACATAATGGACCTTGTGGGATGAAAAGAAATTAAGACATAGACATTTAGTTTGAAAATCTAAGCAAGAAAGTGTGGATATGGTAAAATCAATTCATTAACCAAGATTAAATCAATTGAACCCCACACATGTGCTTGTTATCTTTTGTCTTATGATCTTCCAAGAAAAACATTGGTGTTTTGGTGTAAACGACTCATAGGGTAAAGCATGTTCTTCACTATCTTGGTCTTGTAAACAAGGTTCTCCTTATGTTCATTTAGGATCAAATCAATCATTTCATCCATCTCAAACATCAATCAAATCCCATCTCACAAACAAATTTTGAACCATTGGAAAAATCATTCATACTAAACTTTTGGTAAAATCTTTCAAATCAACATCAAAATCTCCTTGTTTGGCTAAGTGTGTGTGGATGAATCCTTCCTCATACATCTAGTTAAATTATCATCCTTTTGGACAAGTTTATTCCAAGATAACATCCAACATCTTGGGGTTTATAAGTCCATTATCCAAATCAAATCAAACCAATCCAATCAAAATCAAATCCTAAAGTATAGCATTGATTCAAAGTTCCTAAAAGTTCAACACCCATTTCATCCTTCATCTCACCATTGGTCCTAAATCCCTTAGAGGTCAAAAAGGTCAAAACACAAGAACAAAAATGGAATATAAACTTGATTCATACATCATGAGTAATCTAAATCAACCAAACTACCAAAGCTTTACAATTCCAATTAATTATCAAAACTCGGATTTATACAATCCATACATGGGATCATTATCTCCTACAAACCTCAATGGTACAACAAGAGTGAGTATGCCCAATCTAAATTTTGGAACACCTTTTCCTGTGGTAGATTTAAATCAAAGTCCAAACCTACAAATCTATTAACCAAACAATCAATGCATGAGTCTTCAACAAAACAACATTATCCCACCAAATCCATACATACCAAATGTGAATATACCGAGTACAAGTTTACCAAACATGAACATTTCAAATCCACACTTGGTAAATGTTGTGCAATTTTGCACGCACGCCCCACTTGGAGTAGGGACCCTCTACTTTTTGATTTCAGATGTCTCTTGGACCTTTGGTTTTTATTGGATTTGTCCTTTTGAGGTCTAGAGATGTTGGTCTTGCTTACCTTGGTCTTATCTTGAGGGTTGAATTTATCAAACTTGGTTTTTTGATGGAATCCGGGTTTTGACCTGGGTCCGGGATTTTCTGACTCACCCGGATTTTCCCGAGTCCTGGTCCATCGTCTGGTAATGTCAGATTTTTTCGGAATCTAGGTTTCTAGTTGAATCTAGGATTTTTTGGATCACGTGGATTTTCCCAGACTCTATCGGAGTCCCGGAGGGGTGCGTCGTCTATGGAATTCATGCTCACCAGGATAGTCCGTCTGCCTCGGATTTTTCTAAAATTTTGTTTCAACCTCGGGTTTCTGGATTTTCTCGATATGTCTTTTCAGCCATTAATGCTTGAGGTACGTCTTCTCTAGCATGAGTGTGAGTGAATTTAAGGTCTATTGGCGCTCTTCTTGATTTCATTATTCATCTTCTATTTGCTCTAGCGCTTGAGTTTGTTCTTTTTTGAGCTCTAGTCGTTGGATTTGGTCTGCTCGCGTGTGGATTTCCTTGGGCATTTTTGTTGATATTATCGCCGCTAGGGCACCTTGATTCATAGTGATTTCCTTGGGCTCGAGGTTCATTCGGATTTAGTCCATGGTAAGTCGTTGTTGACTTCTCCTATTGTTTTGCACTTTGATTGAATCTTTCAGGTTGTTGTTGATGATTATTTGGGTCAGTCCTTGTTTGTTTTCATGGTTACATTTTTATTGAATTAGGGTTTGAACTCACCTTTCCATGGGTTTTAATGCCTGAACTGCACATCCCTTTATTTCTTGATTGAATTTCGGGTGTACCCTTGTGACTGGGCATTCCTGTTGGGGCCTTGCCTTGTTGGCGTGTAATCTGGTATGATTCGTGAAGGTAGGGTTTCGATATGTCTACCCAGGGTTGTTAGGTTTGGTGGAGTTGTTGTGCTCTCTTATCCTGTGTCTAGCTCGATCTTGTTCACATCACTTGAGACCCTAGTGTGCCCTAGTTTAATCATTTTGAAAGATGGTGTCTGATTTCGAGCTTGCCCTAACTCTCATGGTGGAGGTTTAACTGTCAAATTTAGGGCATCATTATTTCAATGCAAGGATCAACCATTTGAGAGTCCTGGGAGTCTAAATTTAGGTACAATCGAGATTTGACTTATTAAGGTTGAGTTTATGTTTGTCAGATTCAGATAGGGGGTTTTTATGATCACTCGATTAATGGTCTGCGCGATCGTCGGGTTTTCGGGGTGTCTATGGAATTTCTGCGCACCCAAATTTTCCTGAATTTTTCCATTTCTCCAGAGTGTGATGAATTCCTAGAATTTCAAGCCGCCCGGGGAAATCTGGACTAACCGGATTTTTTCGGTTTTCTGCCTGGTTCCACTTGATTTGGATTTTCGAACTTAAAGTCATGAATGAAATGTTGGATGATGATTTCTTGTTGCTAAATGGATGAATCTCATGATAATTATGCATCTCTTGTGTCTGTATTAATGATTTATTTGATAAAATGATGTCTTGGCAGCAGGAGTCTGTCTAAGTCAGATTTCTCCGAAATTCTGCCTCGACTAGATTTTCCCGGATTACTTCTTTTTCCCGGATTACTTCATTTTCCTAGATTTTCAAGCTTGATGATTAATGATTTATCTTAATGATTTCATGTGGTTTCAATGCTAACCTTTTGATTGAAATATGGGTGACAGTTGGATTTTGATGAGGCTCTTTTATGAATGCAAGCTGAATCGAGCAAGGCTGCGGCAGGAAAGGCCAAGGGAGATATAGAGGGATCTTCAGTTACAGATGCGGAAAGGATAAGGCTAGATGTGAAGAATCAGTTGCCGGAAAGTAAGATGGCTTCAGTATGGTTAGAGGTCTTGGATACCAATGTGGGAGCTTGGAGATATGAAGAGTTCAAAGAAAGGTTAGCTCAAAGGGATTTGTTGGTCCTGACCAAAGGAGTGGTGAAATCTGGACTGGCTCATGTGGCAGGATTTCCTCCTGCAGTTCAATGCTATGAATTAATATTAGAGTGTGCCTGGCACTATGACTTTGATACGCAGAGGATCATCAGCACTGATGGGAGAGTATTGGAAAACTTTAATCCAGTTTCCATTGCTCAGGCATTTGATATGCCGGACTTACCATGTGTGTGTGCCTTGGACATGGACTTGGCTAGGACTTATTATGAGGATGAACCTACCAAGGCCCAGCAGATGATCAATTCCTAGCTTGAAAAGCCAAAATCTCATTTCTCCAAGCTGCCTAAACAGTTACACAGGGTCAAGTTCCAACAAGAGATATATGATGCAATCACACTGTTGAGCAGGGTGGTGGGCTTGAAGAGTGCTAGGGCATTGGAGAATTGGATGGTGCATGTCATTAACAAGATTGAGCAAGGAATCAATTACCATTGGGCAGGGATTATCAGTGCAATGATTGATAGGCAGATGAGAGATGTGCTAGAGACAAAGAAATTCACTATGACATCTTATGTGGTATATGTGCTTGCTAGATTTTATCCATACAAGGGTTTAAATCCAAAAGGAACATCTGGGCAGGATGTCATCTATGAGGTGTACCCTGAGCTGCATCTAGGGAATCCGAATTATAGAAGAGCTAATGATGCATTCACTATGCATATTACTAGGTTGCTTTAGAACGCAAAGCATGTGAGAATTTCTGATGGAGCTAAAGTACTGATTAAAAGATATGGAGCTTGGTTTATACAATTCCCCACCTTCTCCTATATCAGAATTGATGGATGTCCCACTGCTCCATACAGATTGCCAAGATATCCCACTGACCACATCATACTCTTGGAGGTTACCCGGCAGATATGTGATTTCGATGTTATTGTTAAAAATGAGAAGCACAAGACAGGGTTTGGTGGGGATTTTCCCTTGAAAATTGGTATAAGTGAGGTTTTCCCTTCAATCCAATCAGCTCATGCATCAGGGGAGGAGTTGAGTACTTTTGGTTTCTCTTTCCATTCTAAGAGGGCAAGCTTTGACATCACTGGTGAAGCATAGAAGAAGGATACTAAAGAATATCACCACAAAGATGATCTAGAGGACTATTGGGCGAACAACAAGGATGAATTTGAGGTGAGAAAGAAAAGGTATTCTAGGCTTCCAGTTGATGTAATCAGGATGTACAATGTTAAGTTGATCCCTGATCAGTTGGAGGATGATGAAAATTTAGTCCAGGATCATGCATTTGAATTAGTCAAGGATAGACCCATTGGAGAGATAAACTGGTCAGAAAGAGAAATAACTGAACTGGAGGAATTGATGGCTCCTATTATGAAATCCACCAAGTCATGGTTGAAACATAAAGTATGGGAGTTGGAGAGTGAAAAGGTACCTTGTACTTTTAATTTGATGGGAAATCTGAATGCTCATTCTACCTCAGAGGATTCAGGTGAGGATGATTCTACAAGAAAAACTAAGGTAGGCTCACCTTTTAAGATTAAAATCAGAGGCCCTAAGGAGAGTGAGCTTGAAAAGAAAAGAAAACCTAGGGGAAAGAAGAGGAGTCATACTGTGAAAATAGGTAAGTTTATTGGAGAGGAGGAACTTGAGAAAGCAGAGATAGAAGACACTCCTCCAGAGCCAAAAAGGACAAGGATAACTAGGGCTTCTAAGAAGAAAGATCAAGAGACTTCTGGGGATAAGGCAGACCCTTATGTGGTCAATGTGGAGAGTTCAAGAGAGAAAACCCAGGTTTATTCAAGAAGGTCAAGAACTCCATCTCCTAAAGAGACTATGCAAAAGGCAGATCCTCTTCCAATGGCATTCACTGTAGAGCAACTAAAGGATACCTCTCCTTCATTGGGTATACCAGAGCAGATGACTCATGAAGGGCATGAGACTAGTGAGGAAGCGAAACCATTTAAGGATGGGGAACTTTATGGCGCAGTTGCTGAGTTTGAGGTAGGAAATGTAGAAGTGCATCATTCTCTGTTGGTGCAATATGAGGACTCTCCTGCAAATAGTAAAGATAATAGATCCCCTGAGAAGGAGGATGTTCTTGTTAAGACCCCATGACCCCTGCAAGAAGAGGAGCTAGAATTGGGAATCAAAGGTGGTCAATCTCTTGAAAAGGAAACGGATGAGACGGTAGATCAGCATGAAGAGGTCAAGAAAGATGAAATCCGGGTGGATCCTGCTGTTCCGGATTGGATAGAAAAGGAGATCAAAAGGAAATAGGTCATTGTTGAAGACACTCCTCTCAACTGGGATGAAATGTTGGCCAAGATTGGAAAGGGTAAGAGGAAGAAGGTAGCTAAGGTGGTTTCCAAAATTGAGAGGGATGAAGCTACTAACAGGGTCATTCATATTGCTACCCCTGCTACTGGTAAAAGTAAAGATGAGGTCACCGGGAAGGATTATGATGTACAGACCATTAATCTTGGGCCCACTTCTATGGAGCAAGATATTGAAGAATATGAGGGGTCCAGTGCAGTGATCATTGGGAGATTGAGGAAGGAAACACAATCAAAGCATGAACTAAAGAAAGAGAATGAAAGGCTTAGGAAATGTCTGGAAGATTTGATGAGGCCCTTACAATATTTCCACCCATCCTCTTCTGCTACTGCCGGTTTCTTTCTGAAGGAAACCATCTCTGAAATAGAAAAGATGAAAACTTTTACTCTGGCTACAATAAATTGGTTGAAGGAGGTACAGGCTAAGGGAGATGATGCAATAGAGGAGATCCTTTCAACTAGAAAGGATGCAATAAAGGCTAAGGATTTGTTAGATTATGTTTTATCTCAGGATAAGGAGGACACTGATCTCTTATTGCAGAAAACCAAAATAATCATGGAGTATAATAAGGATCAGCTGGTTGTTGATGGAATTCTTCCTTCATCTAGGGTTAATGAGCCTTGGGAGTGGTTTGAAGCCCTGCAAATCCGACACAAAACCATCAAGAAGATCTACAAACAAAGGAAGCAGATAGATGGTAATTTAACTGGTGTCTATGATGGATGCATTGCCTTTTTTGAGATAATGACTGGCAGGAGGAAGATCGCCCCTAAGTACTTGAGTTTGGAACAATTGAGGGAATGGTGGCATGATGTCTATGCCCCTGATATTGAAAATTCTGTGACAGGGCACCAATTGGATGATGCGGCTACTTATCTGGTTGTAGTGGATAAATACTTGGCATATAAGGGTGATTGGGATATAACGATTAAGCAATCAAGGGAAGAGATTGAATCAATTGAATGTCGGCTCAAAATCCTACCCTTGCCACCTGTTGCTGAGTTAGATAAGGTGTTTTTGAAAGTTCATGAATTGCTGGATCAGAACAAGGATAAGGGAGGCGGTAATTAATATCATGTCAACTTTGTGATTTGTGCTTCCCTATTATTATAGGGCATGTGTTGATCCGGGTTGCTTTGAGGAGTGTGTTTTGGCCAACCTTGATGATGTATCGACATTTAATGTGTGCCTTATTTTGAATTTTCTGGGGCCGACTTGTTTTGGCTATTTTATTTTGTAAATGTTTGGCTGGGCCGACATGTTTTGAGGGTTCTCTTTAAATTGGCATTCTTGCCTCATTTGTAGGAGTGGGGATAGATAATAGAAAATTAGACAAGCTAGACTAAGAAAAGAGCTAGGGAATTTTGTAGTAGAGATAATAGTTAGTTCTTTCGAGCAAGTGCTATAACACAGAACAGTGGAATTGTTGCTATATTTTGGTAATCTAATACAATTGGAGACATTGTAGTTTCTCTGGTGAATTCTTTTGTGTTAGTTAATCTTGCATGGTTCCTGTTGTTCCGTCTTTTGAAATTGCTTGAAGATATAAGATTTGATGTTAAATTTAGAATTAGATTAGTTCGGTGAATAATGTTCATGGTTTCATGCTTGGAATGTTTGTAGCAATCTCTGGTCTATACTCCTAGTAACTATCTGATTGTAGTAGGCTGGTGAAGTCAACCTGGACCATACATTTATTTTTGCTTAGTTCAATTGTAGATGAATGTCTATAATTTGAAAATCTGTATGCCTTAGAAGATTGCACCATTCTTGTGATATTGCATTGTGGGTTAAGCAGGAATTGGTTATTTGAGATTGGTCTGTTCCAGGTATTTATCCTTTGCATTATTCATCTTAGAAATAGTTTAGATTTCATTATATTTCATGCACCCTCATCTTTTGCTGTTTCTTTATCATTTGATTAGATTAGGATTTAAAGATTATAATATTATGAAATTTGATAAATTGGAAAGATACAGTTTGCTTGTAGTAAGGTCCGATTGTGATTACCAGCATTTTCACATATTATCTAAGTTTCTTGTGCATTGTCAAGACCTGACACCCGAGAGACCTTGGGGTGATTTTCAGCAATTTATTGTTGAAGATTATCTTTCAAGAGAGATAGAATATCATTTTTTGTCTGAGTTATTGCTGTGCAGAAAACACCATCAACAGTAAACTTTTGGATAGATATGTTTGTGAATCATACAAATGTTGTTCAAAGTCCAAACAATATGTTAACGACTCCATGTATTGATCCAAGTCAAGGTAACACCATGCAAAATCAAAGTTACCTAAATCAAGGCAATATATTTCTAAACCAAAACAATGTTCAATTTCAACCTATAATGCCAAATCTAAACATCATCCCAAATCAGAACATTGTCCATGATCCCATACAAACACCACAAGTATACATTCCAAATCTTCTTGAATAAAAACCAAATCAACTATATCAAGGGTGTCAAAATCAAGATCAAATTTTGTGAGATCATATTGCTATACTTAGAAAATTCATTGATTCATATCACCAAGAGACATCTCCACCCCAAAATCAATACACTCTTCCATTGGTTAAACCATGTCATCAACGCATTGAGTTTTTTCCACAACCACATCAAGAAAAATATCTCCAATGTCAAAAGGTTGGATATCAAGATCAACAACATCAACAACAAACCCAATCACCCCATCTCAAAGATCAATCATCACATCTCCAAGATCAATCACAACTATCCATCAATAAGCACCTTGAATATATTTCTACCTCATCCAACGATCAAATCAACATTTATCAATAGTCACCTTTCAATCATGATCAAAATCCACCAACAATACCCAAGAATGATCCAATTCAAGAAATGTTAACACCATTTGATCCTATGGTTGAAAACATTGACAATCTCTCAACCACAATCGTTGAAAACAATGATCAAGATCTATCCATCAATGAGCACCTTGAAGATGTTTTTACTTCATCTGATGATGAACTCAACATACATCAAGAGTCACTTTTTAATCATGATCAAAACCCCTCAACAATATTCGACAATGATCTATTTCAAGGATTTTGAGAATTATTTGATCCTATTAACATAATCCACGATCCATCGACCAATTATCATGTTGAAAATGTCTCTATATCACCTAATGAGTTAGAGGACATATCTCAAGGATTTATTCCAAAGCATGATCAACATCTTTCACCAAAGTCTAACAATGGTCCTTTCCAAGACATATTGACATCCTTTGACCTCATGGTTACAGATATTGAAGAAATCCTCAACTCAACATTTGATCCAAATCCACTCAAAGATCAAGAGGATATTGAGCCACTTCCCACACATAATGAAGATATCCAAGAACCCTTTATAAGCAATCCATCCTTTGAAACTGACCCATTTCAAGAACATGATCCAAAGCATATCAAAAGAAATTCCAAAATTAATCAAGATCAAGAATTCATATCTCCAAGATACTACAATGATCTAATGGACACTCTCCTATTTATACAAGATGTCTCAAATGATGATCATATCCATATAGCACATAGTCCTCAGTCTACCCATGAGATGCTTTCATTGGATGGACATGTAGATGATCTTCATTCAAAAATAGAGTCTCATACTCTTGATATCATTACCTAGGAACAAGAGTCTCCTACTCTTTTAAGCATTTGTACACATGATCAAGATACAGAAAAATCTAGAGACATATCAAAAACGGGTCATGAAGAAGGCTTCTATAGAAGTTGTGAATCAGAAACATCCTGTGAAGGTGCATATCAAAAATGAGTCATGAGGGATAATTTTACATGGACAATGAATCATCAACACCTCTTAAAGAAGCATTAAAATTTGATATTTCACAAGATCAATCCAAAGATATGAATGAGGAAGTTATCCCACTTAGGGAGGATCCTATCACTTATAAAATTGGATCACTGACCTTTTTAAGGGCAAGCTATCTTATCAATGAAGAAGTTATCACCTTTGAAGATCCACAACAGAGCAGAGAAGGAGTAGCACCTTGTTTCCAAGGTAAATCATATCCTATTGCAAATAAAAAATTTCAACAGATGAATTATCAAGGAAGAGGATTAGGCCTACATGAACAAGGGTAATCCTATGCATCAAGTTCTTGGTTATTTGATAATTAAGGGAGATAAACATATCAATGATACCTCTATAATACTGGAGGCAACTTTATCTAGTGCAAGCATCAACATAGGGAGCACGAAGAATCCTTATGATGAAATTGATGCCAATACTACAACCAGCCACATCATGAATCTTCATCCACCCATCACCCCATCCACAAATTGGGACCAACATCAAAAGGAAGATTTGAGTCAAATCACGAAGAATGTTATCAAAGTAAAATAAGTTGGGAAGCATAATGGACAAATCAAATACGCATGGATACCAAAAAATACAAAGAAATATTATCCCTATCAAACTCCATTAGTCAAAGAAACTATGGGGAAAAATCAAAAAGGGAAAAGTATCCATCAAAGACATCCACAAATGCAAAAGCACGCTTCCCAAGTGACGTACAAAGTATATCAAGTAGTTGGTCCTAATTCCATGCATACTTTTGTATCCACCCATCATTGCTCATCTTCCCAAGTTTGGAGAGTCAAAGTTTCCAAGCTGTCAACCAATCCATCTCCTATTCCTAAACACACACCTATCCAGGAATCCACCCATGGCATTCCATATGTTGCTAGACATTGGGGGAAGATATTTACATCTTGCTTCGAGAATAAATCTTGATCTATATCTTCCAACTTACGTGGTGATCCAAACATTGGCAAACATGAAATCAAATTGGTCAAAGCATTTGTGGGCAAGAATCAAAATCACTACCCCATGGCACATTTTGACAAGAAGATGTTCCTTATCAAGTTTTATCTTTAGTCAAACATCAATCCAAACAATCAATATCATTCACATTTAACGTGTGCTTCAATGTCCCATCAAATCATTCAAACAAATTTTGTTGCAAAACCAAGCTTCACAATCCTGATCAATCAAATCCAATCAAGCCATCATCATTGTAGTCCTTGTGTTGCTTAACACTATCCTTGCATTATTGTGTATCCTCAAAAATGTTATCATCATCAATCTTGATCAATCAAATCTAATCAATCCATCATCTCAAGATATCCATCCCAATCCGTGTATTGCTTAACATTATCCTTGCATTGTTGTGTATCCTCAACAATGTTATCATCATCAATCCATCAATTCGATCAATCAACCCTAGCTTCATTTTCAACAAAATCCAAAAATAGATCATTGATATCATCACACATATCCATATCCAAATTGTCAAAACCAAGAAAATCCAAAAACAATCCAAAACATATCAAAATCCAAAAATAGGTCAAAATGTCAAAAAAAGACAAAAACATGGTTATCCGAACTACGTCATCTCTAAGCTTAAACGTAGGAAAGGTTAATCATTGATCAGCGACTGAGACACAAAAACACAAAAAACATTCAAAAATCTCAGAAAATACCAAAAACATTGGAAAATTTGAAAATCAAAACATTTGTAAAACATCTCAAAAATACCAAAAATAGCCTCAAAATATTTCAAAACTTCAAAAACATCCAAATACTTGAAAAAAAATCCATCTGTCCCATCTTGCTTTCACCCAAAATAAATATCCACTTACAATAAATCGATTGTCACCTTCACCCTTCGGCAACGCAATTGGAAACAGGTATAGCAAATTGAAAGTGAAAACTCAAACGTCAAGGGTCTCAAGTCTAGGTCAGTAGGTAAACAAGTTGGTAAACTCTTGGTATTAATAGCCCATCATCCAATTAATCCCAAAATCATCTGATAACATCATGTCCTAGGATGCATCCTTCCTACAATGGACATCAACATCAGTCATCACCGTAGTTTAGTCTTGGCTAGAGGCATGAAGAACATTGGCTTGTTTGTTTATTTGATCTTTGTCTTGTTGATTTATCCAAATGTGCTCATTCCAATGACCTCTCGATGATGTCTAACCAAAAATATTTAGAGAGAAAGGAATGGGGAATTGATCATTATCTTTTGTCTATTGTGCTTGTTGGACGTTCTTGTAATATAACTTGGCAATACTTGCATTGGTAGGTGTGTATGGAGGGAGTTTTGGATAGCTTGTTTACTATTTCATTGATATGTTATACCTTTCCATGTTTTGGTCCCAAATGTTTGAACAAGAATAGGTTTTTGTATGTCAGGTGTGAACAAGAATACTCCTATCTATTTGTTAAGTCAAAGTCCATCTCACTAGATACAACATCATCTTGGTTGTCTATACCTTGATGCATTATATCTATGTGCATGTTATCAAACATAAGGTAAGTAAGCTCTTTTAAAATCCCAATCTCTAATAAGTGAAACATTCATCAAAATCTCATCATTATTTCTAATAAAGTCTCAGCAGATCATGGACTTGTTGGATCCTCTTTTCATCATCTCATTTCTTCTTTCTTTTCTCTGTGCTAACATGGTATCATGATAGTCAACCAAACATCACCAATGCATCCATCTTGCATCTGCAAACCATCAACATACTACATATATCATACATCATTGCATAATATAGATTGGTTATTCTAAGCATCTCATTACATAACCATCCATGCATCCATCTTGAACCCCTTTGTCGCGAGATCGACCATCAAATAAATTTTTTTGCCTGATCTCTCGAGGGGGCAGTGTAGCAGTGTAATTCTTCCACTGGGGCAGCAGTGGGGCATCCGAAAAATCAAGAAATTTTTGAATTTTTGATCTGAACAAGTGTTATTCTTTGAACCAACGCAACAGGTGCTTCGCTTCAAAGAGGGGCAAAATGTAGACACATAAAATATCTTGATTGATATCATGCACTTCATTCTGATTAACTAACTTTGATTCTTCCTTGATCATTTCCTTACTAACCAATTAATTAAATAATCTTTATTTAATTAATTCATCAAAATTCCTCCTTTAATTAAATAAATCAACTTTATTTAATTGAATCCTAATGTGCTCTCTTTGATTATATAAATCAACTTTATTTAATTAAAACCAAATGTTCTTCATTTAATTGAATAAATCAAATTTATTTAATTGAATGAATCAAACTTATTTAATTAAATTACTAATCTACCAATATCCTCTCTTTTGATTTAAATAAATTCAAGCATTTAAATTAAATGTTACAATCAACGAAGTTCATCTAAGTTAATTAATCCCAGATTAATTAAATCCTAACACTAATCCTCCATTCCTCTAGCTTTTGCAAGTTGCACATGTAAATCAATTTATTTGATTTACTAATTCCCCCTATTTTCATGCAAATATGGCATATTCTTGGAATATTCCACTTATTTGAATTATCCCTCCCAAAGGACTTTTGTCCCCCAACTTGGCATTAAAATATCTTACATGTCCTCTCCTTGAGCCACCTTGGCATTAAAAGCACTCACACCTCCTCTTACACAAGTCACCTCTTCAAATTCAAATTTCAACTACATGCATTTAACATGCATATTGTTCAAAATGTGCTCCACTCTCCTTCATTAGCATGTTGACAAGTGGCACAATGCCATTGGTCCAATCTTTAATCCCACATTCTCCGCATTCTTCATGTTGACAAGTGGCACAATGCCATTGGCCCAATATTTAATCCCACATTCTCCCCATTCTTCATTCTTCAAACCTTCTTCATTATAAATAGAGGCCTTCTCTATTGATTTGGGAGGGACAATCATCCAAATTTTGATGCAAGGTTGTGATCCAAGTTTATACAAGTTTATTATCCATAATTTTATCCATATTTTCATCCAAGTTAGCATAAAATTTATCATTCATAGCTAGGTTATTGGCATTTTGCATCAAGAATCACACATCTATCATTAAGCTTATCAAGGAATTGGGAAAGGGCTTCTTTCCACATCAAAGAAGCACCAATTCCCCCATGGGATGCTGATTTGAGCATTAGAATAGGATTTCATTAGTATTTACTTGGTATTTTACTTTGTTTTCATGTTCTTGTGTTTGAATGAATTTCATGGGGAATTCTTGTTTACACTTGTTTATGGACTAATGTTTGATTGTTTGTTCATGTTTGAGCAGGTCTAGGAAAAACATTTTACAATTAATATAGCGTATGGCTTCAAGAGTAACTTTTTATGTTATATTTTATTTGTATCAATAATTGTAATGGCCTTGACTAAATTTTATAATGGAAACTTTACATGTACACATGTCTAGGATCATTTTGGAATCCATGAAATTTATTGGTTTTCTATTGTTTACCAATAGTGTCATTTTAAATTTACTTGGATTGATCTAGATCATAGAAGCGGGATCATTGAATCTATAAAAAGACCACAAGTATAGTCTTGAGTGATCTTAAATGAGTGAAAGCAAGATAATTTGGCATGTCTTATCCTAGGAGACAATCATATAAGGACACATTAGAAGAGATGGAATGTTTGTTAGAAATAAGACATTGTAGTTATGATAAGTTGGGAACATGTCAATGTTCATTATAAAATCAATTTATTTTTATTAGGGCCGGAAGTTGTACACTTGTATATTTTATATAAATGAGAAAGTATATATTTCTATTGATAGTTGGTTGATTCCACAATAGTGTCTCCCACTTGTGGGAAATCCTAATTTTAGCTTGAAACTACATATCATTTTTAAAAATTATGTATGATTTAAGCCTAGAGGGGTTCCATCTTAGTGGTTTGGTTGAAGGGGGTTAGATAAAACCCCCTTATATAGAACCTTTTAAGCTTAAATCAAATTTCTAATAGTCTCCTTTGCATTTATTAAAATGTTGAATAATAATAATTTTGATTCAACTTTTGAGAGATTTTATGAAGTCATTTGTAAATGTCATTTTGTAGGTATGTAATATGTATTATGTTTTCTTAAGTATTATATTTTTCTTAATTTTATAATGAATGTAGGTCCATTAAAAAAATAATGGCTTATATTCAAGACACTAAAATATTAACAAAATGTTAAAAAAATATTTAAAAAATACACTATATTATTCTGTCTTTAATGAATTGCAAAAAATACATCGCACCTAACAAACTCCTCGAAAATATTTTAAAATAAATTTAAACACGAACAAAATGAAATGCTATAATAAACTACAATATACATTTGAAATGGCAGAAAAAATGTTGCATCCACACTAGGGAATATAAGCGATAGGAATATGATTTACAAAGAAGCTTCCTTTGTCGTGGACGAACTTTAAGAAATTATTTAAAGGGAGAATGACTTTGACTTATGAAGAAGTCTACCATTTATCTCTGCCCACAAATAACAGACTTAGTTCCTTATGTTGACCCCCAACTCTACGCACATAATGTGTTACGAAAAACAATTATTTATAGGAATCTTCTCTCTAGTCCACTATTTCAACTCCATTAAAGTAGTCAAAGAGGAACTTACATATAAAAATTAAAAATAAAAATAAAATTTTATATATATATATATATATATATATATAATTTATTTGAAAATCTAAATTATAGTGAAGAAGGTTTCATTTTTTTCATTATTTTTTTGTCTTTTTAACTATCTAGATGTAAAGATGCTCATAAATTTGTGTTGATCTTGGACATAACACACTCTTTTGGAATATCATTATGTGGGAGGACCCCTGAGTTACTCTTACAATCTTAAAAAAAGACCTGATGTGGAAATGTTCCACTATTATATTATGTGTAACACTATTTAATAAAAGGTAATATATGAACTTATTCATCAAAAAAATATGCATTATTGCATTTTGTCATTGATGGGTGTGATGCATTATTAAATTTGAAGACGACTTACAATAGACAGAAATATCATCATCTTTCGCTTAGTTCGTGTCAATTTTAAATCACGTTAGTTTTAAGTCTTTTGTTTTTGGCACACAAAGTCTACAATCTATAGTTGTTCTCACACGCACAACAAAATAGAGACATAAGTTGCGGAAACTGTTGTTTTTCAATAGAATTTAAGTCATGATTATTAGTTCTAATTAGAAACATATTTATTTCATGGATGTTTGAAAATCTAAATTATAGTGATGAAGATTTCATTTTTTTCATTATTTTTTGTCTTTTTTACTATCTAGATGTAAAGATGCTCATAAATTTGTGTTGATCTTGGACATAACACACTCTTTTGGAATATCATTATGTGGGAGGACCCCTGAGTTACTCTTACAATCTTAAAAAAAGCCCTGATGTAGAAATGTTCCACTATTATATTATGTGTAACACTATTTAATAAAAGGTAATATATGAACTTATTCATCAAAAAAATATGCATTATTGCATTTTGTCATTGATGGGTGTGATGTATTGCAAAACTCCCATCTAGCCTCTTAAAGGTCTCTTTTATAATTTATAGAAATGTGATTCGTCATGGAATAAAAATAAAATGGATAAGTTCCCTTTTCTAATAATCTTATAAAATACATTAAGGTGTGGTCTCAACAATAGCAATCATAACCAAATACACATAAAATGGGTTTGTTTTAAAAAAAAAAGAATATTTCTATTCAAATACAAATGGTATATATAAAACCTAGACTAGTCAAGATTTTCCAAATTTACCACCAGGAATGACAACTCTAGAATTTTTAGGGATGCTCACAATGTTTTCAATTTTGTTAGTGAACCAAACATGCAACTTACCATGCACATGGGTTTCCTCATAAGGCATTAACATATTTGGAAAAGCATGTTTGACGATACATTCACAAGTGTTCTTTCTTGTTTGGACTATCTTGTGGACAAACTCACAGTAAAAATAACCATAAGAAACTAAATTGTTAGAGAGTAAACCTAGTAAGAGCTAATTCAAGGCTTAAAAAATTTTAATCTATGTTAAAATCCATCTAACATTCACATGACAAGACGATAGTGTAATTATCTTTGAATGAACCTTATAGAGCTACAAAAGTGTCAAAAGATGAAAAAATGTAGAGGAAGAAGAAGGAAAAATATAAGATTTTTTACCACATGGGAGATGTAGATTCAACACCTTTTGTGTAATCCTTGCTAGCATAGTTAAATATTTCATTGAATAATGAAAATAAAAATAGAAAAAATGTTTTAGTAGTAAAATTACATTTATTATGATTGCATTAGTATATATCTAAATCATTTTAGAATTTACATCTTAATACACCCAAATCTAAACCTGGAGCGATCATTTGCAATACCCTTTCCTAGTGTCCTATTTGAGAATCAAAGGCTTTGTAGTTTGTACACTAGTAAAAGATAAATTACATCCTCACATATGGGATGATATCTATGATCTCTCATTTAAACCACAATAATTCATTGATCGTATGCTTTTACTTTAGTCCAATTGCAATAGAATGATAACAAACACAATTTAATCATGTTTTGATTACATGCCAACATTAGTGTGTGAACACACAAACCACACCAAGACCATATCATTCCAACATCACATGATCTCACAATGATTGGCTTAAGCATACATCATCTATACATGATGTGGCCTATAAATCTACTTATGTCACACTTACAATAGATGATTAGATCTTACACACCTCATAGGTATGCATGGGGGCTAGCTTAGGCATATGTCACATATACACAATGTGAATAATATACACTTATATCACATATACATAATGTGATAGATTGTCTCTGTATCACATATACACAGTGTGACTAGCTCAAACCCCCAATGCATATGCATTATTTCAATAACGTTTACATCACTTGTTCACACAATGATCAATTGGTAAAAATAAAATAGTTGCAACTTTATTCTAAGAATCTTCCCCTTTACCTTGTTCACTAACACACAAGCCCTTAAGTACATCCCAACCAAGAAGAGGAATGGTTGTGCATCCCATACTAAATAAATGTGTTCCATCCACTTTTTCCATAATAACACAATCTATAATGACAAGAAATCATCCCATACTACTTGTTATTAATACTAGAAAGGGAATAAGTATAATAATCTACACAACACATGAGGCCATTCTTACACAAGTACACAATGATTAAATCACACATATATAGTGACCAACTAGCAAGAGGAAGAGGATGTGACCTACTACATGCATTTTCTCCTTATCTGGTTCACTAACACTTGCACTTTAAGTGCATCCTAGCTAGAAAAGGAATGTTGGTGCATCCTCTATTACAACATGGGTCCCATCATTTTTTCAATCATCTCCACCAACTATGATGATGAGAAAGCATGCCATACTAGTTTTGATCATTTCTAGCTAAAGCATAAATGTAACAACATGCATCACATAAGATTATTAGTAATAATTTTATAGCCAATCAAATTCTTCAATTCAATGGATCTTAGTTCATATATCACCTCCATGCTAGTACTGAAAGTTGGTCCAAGCTAATACATGAGTAGCTCTTAGAATCTATCATCTACATGGTAATGGTGAATTTTTATTAATCCCTATTATACTATGGATATCTCCTAGCATCCATCACATCTATGTTACAAGCTAGAATTGGCTAGACCCTAAGATATGGTGGTTAGCTCTTGGCATCTGTCACCTACACAATATTGGTGACAACTAACTAAACCATGCCTGCATCATATCATGGATATCCGTAACATCCTTCACCTTCATGCTACTAGTGAAAGTTGGCCAATCCTTAATATATAATGGATAATACCTAGCATTTGTCACATGTATAGTACTAGTGACAACTAGCTATATGTACTTGTACCAGACTCAATTCTAACTTATCAATTTATCTTATAATTGAGAAAACATAATCAATATATCACAAGTATTCATAAACACTAAGTACATTGACTTAGTCACATACCACAATGAGCAATTCATAAACCTACTCACAAAGTCATATAGGTCTTGGTGTCAAAATTAATCGTCAACATACAAGTAACACATTGAACCCACATGAACTAGATTCCATCCAAATACATATATATAATCCAATATAAACTTATATATTCATAAAATTACATTCACCCTATTTGTTTGTTATTCAAAAACCCATTATTTATTAGACACAAATTAAACCCATAATAGTAATATTAATCAATATCATAGTTATGATTAAGTTACAACATATTGGCAAGGGTGGTTGGGCGGGTAACTCTCCACAAACGGAGTTGTGGAGAGTTAGTGGCGATGTCATGGACCTCTGGCGTGGCATGTTGCCACAGACTTTTTCAATTCACTGTTGGCTAGGGGTTGTGGGTGGCTACGTGGAAGGGTCACATGGTAATCTTTTTTCAATCAAACCGAAACCATGGTATTAAGTGCTATTGATGGTAAACCATGGTATTAAGTGCTATTGATGGTTGGTCTTTTCACGCGAACAGATCGCATGCTTGTGGATTTGCAAATTAGTAAGGATACCTCTTTGGCCATTGTGGCTTTCGCTTAATAATGACAAGTTGCTATGTCTGTATGCCAAGGGCATGTAGCGAGCTAGCACTCTGGCATTGCCTTCGGTTTCACAACTCGACCGAGGGGTTAAATTTAGCTGAATTGGTTTCGTTTTCTCATGGCGATGCTCATTATCCAATGTTTCTGCTAGTGGTCTAGTTTGTGGTGGCATGGAATCTTCGGTGCAGCTATGGAGCAGTAAAATGGGATATAGATTGGATACTAACATCTCTTCTCTTGTGCTAGCAGGGCTTTTGGAAGTGAACATCCCTAAACATGAAGTGAGAATCATAATGCAGTGGTTGTTCAAAAAGGATCTTCTAGTGGGTTTGGAGGAGGCTCTAGCTGCAGCCACACTCAGTGTTGGAATCCCTCGTCTATGGGACCTGGGGCTATTGGAGGTTCAAGATGAAACAATCAAATTATATTACTTCCTTTTGGATATCCAAGGTCTGGAGTTGATTGAGCATCGATGGCTTGCGGTCGTCGAGGTTGAATATCTCAAGAAAATGTTTCACCTCGTGGCAGTGCAGAATGCTTGAACATGGCATTACAAATTCAAGGTTTTTTCTTAGCAAAACTTATGGGGTAATAGGTAATTGTGTTTATCTTCCAGTGTCTTGGCTTTACATGGTTAAATAGCATATGTTTTACAATCATATTAGTATTGGTTTGCTTACTTCTGTGAAGCAAATTTTGTTTTGACCCTATGTGGTGACACTAGTGCATAAGGGTGGTAATTTTGGGTTTTGTTATGTTTGTTGGGTGTGTTTTTGGTTCAAACTATATGTCTCTATGGCCTCAATGCTCCATTTTAATGACTTTTTTGTAGTATTAATATAAATCTTATCTTACTTATCAAAAAAAGAAAAAAAAGTTACAACATATTGGTATATTACCAATCATAATGCTTATCATACAACTTTTCCCAAATAGATATAAAGGAAAAATACCCAACCATATTTAGTAATACTTATTATTAATCATCCACCATTGGAAAATGTGGTCATAAAAAACTCTATCCTAAACTCGACACAAAATCAAGTATATATTTAGATAAGTAGACCATCCATATACTTGAAAATAATTTATCACAACTTGAAATCATAATGGATTAAATTAAAATCGTCATTAAATGATCATGAGTAGGTTTCAATAACTTGTTCATAGCCATGTCATATCCAAGTTTTTCATATTTCTTGGAATAATAGACCTCATTAGTATCTTCAGGATAACCTACATCTTCCTATACTTATCTCTAAGCCAAGACACAAGGCCATAGTATTCAACACATAAACTCTAATTATTTTAGTTCAAGTATGATCAAATGCATTTTCATACACTCACATCAAGGCAGTCCATGATGATAGAGACTTTAAAACTTTATCTAAGATTGGAGTAGACTTTGGAAATCCAAACCATAAAATCTCTAAGTAGATAATCTTGATTATCATGTATTGCCTTTTATTAGTTCAAACCTACATAGTGGGGACATATTAATTGAGAGGATGAGTTCACAATCAATCAATACAGATTTTATCTTCTAGATGAATCCTACTGGAGAGAGAGAGAGAGAGAGAGAGAGAGAGAGAGAGAGAGAGAGAGAGAGAGATGATCATGTTTAGGAACTACCCTAAATATTGGATTTATTTCCTAAACCATGTCATGTTGACTTGGGTCCAAGGGAATCCTTCCATGGACAAAGATTTTGGCACCCTAATGCTCTCTAACACTTCTAGGGTTTTTCACCTAAAAAGAGAGAGATGGGCCAAAATGGGTAATGTTCCCACTCAAAAATAATAAAAATATGGATGAAGTATGCCTAAATATGATGTCTAAATGCAATAAAATGAAAAAAAGGTGATTATTAATGTAAAACCTAAGAAATTACGCAAAGTGTTTGAAAACATAGTGATGTATGCAAAAACACCTAAGAAAGCAAATAAACAATGACAAAATTAAACAAGATTGGAGAGGTGCACTTGGAATTTGAAGTATGATGCAGAGAGGCTCTAGAATCTTGTAGAATTGACTGGAAAAGATGACTAGGACACTTGTGCCAATCTAGGCGACTTAGTCCCAGATCTGGAAAAATTGCTTTGGAGCCCGTTTCAGCAAAATGGGTATTTGAATCTGTAATTTTTTTTGAAAAATAGATTCAATGGGACTAAGCATCTACTAAAGGAAACTTAGTCCACTTTGGCTTTTTTGAAAATACAAAAGTGGAGTCAGAATCTCTCGGTCTACTCTTTTTGTTCCTCTAGGTGTTTGGTTCTAAAACTGCCAAATTCGGGCTTGACAGTGACTTTTTGTGTTGATTTTGACCTTTCCAAAAGGGAAATGACTCCAAAAATTTTGAAACCAAATCTTCAATCATGTCCAACCCATCCAAGCACCTAAATCTGCAATCACACAAAGGAAGGGAGAGAAAATTTTGATTGTTAGGGATTGGGGGTTTGCCTTGGTCAAACCCCGTTTAGGTTTGATTAAACCAAAATGATGAAATAAAATGAGGAAACATGAAACATGAAACACTACAATTAGAGACTTTCCATGATGAATGATCTTGAGTTTCTACAACAATGGATGGAGAATCTTGTTCTTGAATGCCTTAAAAAGTTATCTTGATGACTTAGAATGCTAAAACCCTACTTTGTTTGACTTGACAACATGGATGAATGATGAACGGTGGATGAATGATAAATAAACTATGAATTAGGCTTAAAGGTCTCCTTTTATAGAGGAGAGTTAAGTGAATGGATAGAATAAGGATCATGATCAAGGGCCAAGATTAAATTAGAAGATAATTTAATCAAGGGTGGAGGTTAATTGAGAGAAGAAAGACATGGATAGATAAAGACTTGAGGTGGAAGATAAGATTGACACAGAAAAAGAGGTTGTTGGAGAAAATTATTTAATTTAGGTGGCCAACCTAGGAGAAATAAATAAAATATTAATTTTATTTATTTAAAAAGAAAGGTGAGAACAAATAATTAGATAATTAAATAATTAAAAAATAATTATTTAATTATAGAGGAAA
>VDFB02373365.1:60948560-61087034 GCA_007258455.2 Sequoia sempervirens | reverse complement strand
AATAGATGACAGTCATTAGATCATACACAATAATAAATAAATAATATAATTAATAAGATCTTACAACTAACTAATAAATTGTAAATCAAACCCTTGAATATTTTTTAAAGGAATACTAGTATTTGATATACTTGTAAGAACAGTCTTTTTCCTATCATCTAAAATATCTATAAAGACATAATATGTATCTAAATACTTGTAAAAATGTGTAGTATCACAAGAGAGAGTTTATTTTGGGTAAAATACCCCACTCAACAACCAACTCATACAACATTCTATACACATACATTTAAAGGAATGTAAGAGAATCTTTTTTGAGTCTTTTCTAATATAGATAATGTTGAGAAAATATAAAAACTAAAGGGAACAAACTTATTAGGTATAATGCATAAAATAAACAAAATATTTAATTTAATTAGAATAAGACAAATATGTTAGAAAAAAAATTTAATATTCTTGTAGGTTTGATATTCTTTACAATTAGAATGTAAATGGTTAATTGAATCCTTGTTTCATTTTATTAAAAAAATAACAATGTTTTAATTTTTGTGATCCATGGATTTGAATTTTTATAATTCTAAATTGGTTGAGAGGGGATCTTGTAGATTGACAAGGAGCCATTTTTTAAAGTTAGTATATTAATTATGATTGTATTTTTAAATGGTGAGACTTATCTATATATTTAT
The DNA here is from genome assembly GCA_007258455.2 of Sequoia sempervirens. Lineage (NCBI taxonomy): Eukaryota > Viridiplantae > Streptophyta > Pinopsida > Cupressales > Cupressaceae > Sequoia > Sequoia sempervirens. The sequence continues at coordinate 61,086,348 of VDFB02373365.1, read as the reverse complement.
TTTATAGGTACTTAAATATCTAATGGTTGAGGTATCCAAACTAGTCATATAATGTATAATATTTGGAAGAGATGGAATGTTTGTTAAAATAAGACATTGTACTTATGAGAAGTTGGGAACATGTCAATATTCATTATAAAATCAATTTATTTTTTTTAGGGTTGGAAGTTGTACACTTGTAAATTTTATATAAATGAGAAAGTATATATTTCTATTGATAGTTGGTTGAATCCACAATAGTGTCTCCCACTTGTGGAAAATCCAAATTTTAGCTTGAAACTACATATCATTTTTAAAAATGTATGATTTAAGCCTAAAGGGGTTCCATCTTAGTGGGTTTGGTTGAAGGAGGTTAGATAGAACCCTCTTAGATAGAACTCTTTAGGCTTAAATCAAATTTCTAATGGTCTCCTTGACATCTATTAAAATGTTGAAAAATAATCACTTTGATTCAACTTTTGGGAGATTTTATGAAATCATTTGTAAATATCATTTTGTAGGTATGTAATGTGTATTATGTTTTCTTAAGTATTATATTTTTCTTAATTTTATAATGAATGTAGGCCCATTAAAAAAATAATAACTTATATTCAAGACACTAAACTATTAACAAAATGTTAAAAAAATATTTAAAAATATACTATATTCTAATAGATGTCATTGTTTCAATGAAAAAGATAATTCTAATATATATATACTAAGAAAAATGTGTTAAATAATTTGGTTCTGAATTTTTTGTTAATACTAATTCAAAACTAATAATAATAAAAATAATAGAAAAAACCAAAAATTGATTAAAAAGTAAAAAAAAAAACTATAGAAATATTTCTCTAAAATAAATTAAAAATTATAACTTATATATATAGAAAACGATACAACTCATTAATTTACATCAAATTTAAAATCATCACAATTAATTCTCTACAATTTTTTTTTAAAAAAAATTGCTAATCACTCAACTACTATAATATATTATTTATTAAAAAAAATTGCCATTCCAACTGGACATCATATTTAAACCCAACCCAACCCAACAAATCGTTGACGAAGCACATGCACAACTACCAATATTAATCATTTATTTTAACTTATTTTATCTCGTGCAACATCAATCACTACCATAGTTGGAGAAAGTAGATAAACATAGAGATGAAATGAAAGCATATCTATTCTTTCTCACATGCTAACCTCGTTGGATGATATTTATGGCGTGACTGAAGCGGCAAACGTGTGCACACCAAAATCAAAAATCTTTCCCCTTCATTTGTATAGTGAAAGTTAGGTGTCAACTACTTAACAATCATTTCATTCCGCGTCGGCACAATTCATTCCACTTTGGTGTTGAAAAAACTAATGCCATTCACGTGGCATTTTTGACGTTACGTTGACTTGACCATTATTCGTTTTTTCCGCTTACTCATTATAAATAAACTCCCGCCCGCCAATGTCTCCTCATTCTCAATCCACAAGTCAAGTCTGCTCTGCATTATAACCAGGCTACACAAGCTCCAATTCATGACGGCTCTTAATTATTGCAGTGTCATTATAATCGGTGCAGGCATTTCAGGTAATTTAAGAAATTTGCATATTGGTCTCTTACAGGAGTGTAATTTGGGTTTGATTTGACAGAAAGAGACTGATGTGTTGTAATTTAACTAAATTTATGCAGCCATAACGGCGGGTAAAGTTCTGGCGGAGAAAGGAGTCAAAGATATTGTAATCTTGGAGGCAACGGATCAGATCGGTGGGAGGATGATGAAGACAAAATTTGGCGGTGTTACGGTGGATGTTGGAGCTGGGTGGATTCAGGGAGTTGGTACTGGTAATGGCAATGGCAGCCATGTCAATTACATAAAAACATGTTCACTTAGTTCATGTTTATTATATTGAGGGACAAATATTAGGAACCTTAAGGCCCTCATAAAGAATGCGAACAAGAGTAAGCCCCCAAAGACTAGTTTTGTGAACATCAAATTTAAAACATGTTAGATCATAGTTTTAATATAAATTTTAACGATAAGTTAATAAAATCTTCTTGCAAAGAACAAAGAAAGTGAAGGGGTTTTTTTTCTTTTTGGAGAATTTCAATTGACAACATTAACATTAAAATTAATTAAATATAAAAAAAAATATAAACTTTTATAAGTATTATATTTAAGTTTAGGTCAAGCCAAAACCCTATTATAATAAAGCATATTTAGTATCCATGTCGTGTTCAATTTCTACATCTATTTTGTTATTTTCCCTTAATCATTTTCTTTCTTAATTTTTTTATCTCAATAAAAAATATAATCAAAACCATGAAATAAAATTGTTGTTGTCAATAAACACACCCTTATCACAAAATTGAGAAGTAAAAACAAACACAAAAAATTGAAATCCTTCAAACTTTTTACCATGAAAATATATTGAAGAAATACAAATGCAAAGAAAAATGAGAGTATATTTTATTGAACACAACAAAACAAATGCAATAAATAAGTTTTTCGCATGCTTCAAACCAAAGAAATAAAAACCCTTGTACCTTTAATGTAAGTTCACATAAATTTGGTGGGTATAGAGCTTGAAATATTCTTAGGTATTGTCAGGTGGTAGTTATCAATATAATAGTGATATAGTTGTAAAGGAAGAAAAATACTTCCTAAATTTAATTTAGGATTATCATGTATTCATGAGTAAGATTTTGAGTAAATAATGATATTTGAAATTTTAAGTGTTAAATAATAGAATTTAAATAGGTGAATTTACGAAAATTAAGTTTAATAATGAAAAATGATTAGTTTGGAGAAGATTTTAAAGTATTATATAATTTTATTCTATTTATGTTGAATTTTAAGGAAATTATCAATAGAGGAGAACATATAACACTTAGTTGAAATAATCTTTGCAACCCTTTTGATTATAATGAGTTTAAAATGGTTTCCTAATTCATGATATACATAATACACTACTAAATGCTAAAAGGAAAGGAAACAATTAATTACTAGAGTTGCAAGAATTAAGAGCAAAGAAGGACCAAAGGCCATGAAGAAGTGAAAGGGGAAAAGTCCAAATAAATCTCACAAGTCTACAAAACTTATGAAACATGACCTAAAGTTAAGAAAAAGAGAATGTGGAGATGTGGAAAAGGATGGGAGGTTGAAGGTCCAAGCAAAGAAGTCTAAAGTCCACTGAAACTTCTCAACTCTATAAAATTAAGGAAAATGACCAAAACCTTCCCAGTCTTAGAATTTATATAGATATTTGTAACATCCACCAATTGATAAGAACATGGGGGATGAAAAGGAACAAAATTTAGGCAATTTGACCAAGGAAAGACCCATTTGTAATTATCTTGAATATCAATTATAGATGATAGAATCTATGTTGATGCTAAAAGGGGTCACTATCAAATGGCGAGTCTCAATCCTAACTAAATAAAGTGACTTCTCAAAACCATATGGAAATAAATGAAGAATGGGTACTTTAAATATGTGGATGATGTCTTTGAATACTATTTAATATTTTCCAAACCAATGTCAAACAATGACAAATGTTGATAGGATGAATTGGATACCACACAATATTTAGTCAATGGGTTCTCAACATGGGTAAGATGATTGTTAAACTATTTAGAATCTAGGACTCCTATAAAAATGACAATATTAATGATGACTAATTGGATCTATAAACTTGTGAATATCTATATAATCTATCACCATGGAAGCATGAATAAATGATGAAAAAACAAGAGGATTTGAATGTATCCTCAAGAAATATTAAATATGAGTTATAAATCCATAGGATTTGTCATCAAAGAGGAGACTCATGTCCTCAAATTTTTCCTAAAGATATGAAAGGGGGGGCTCGACAAATACATGTGAAATATTTGGTAAGTAGACCTCCCAACAAGAGAGACTAGGCCGTCTAATATGAAATTATTGTAAACAATTATTAGAATCCCATTAAAAATCAATAATAAATTTTGATGGAACAATAGGTGATGATGTAGATAAAATCCTCATTCATTTAATTGAACTACATTGGTCATTCCATGATGTTTCCACATAAGATGGTTGAGTATGGACCCTAGATAACACTGTGAGTGCTTGAATATAATTTATTAGCCTCACTATAATGGCTCAAAGATAAAGAAGATAAAATCTTTAAATCTATAACATAAAGCATAGAAGTCAAAGAGACCATAAGAGTATCTATAAGAGGAGTATAATCAATAACATTCATGGGTGGGAGATGCTCCACAAGGCCATAATATAAGATTTGAGGATCATCAATATATTCAAATACTTCCCAAAAGTTTATCAAAATAATACAATGGAAATACACACACAAATAGCCAATGACAATCTACTTAAGATCACATTTCTATAAATAATCCCAATAGATTGTTTCCTAATTCTCCACCATTTTTTCTTCTCATGATCACTAGGTTCAAGAATGACTCCAAAAAGATAAGGAAAAAACTCTTTTCATTCAAGATATTTCAAGATCCCAATTCTTCAAAATTTATAATAATGCACTTCAAAAGAAATAATGGGATAGAGGAACAACCAAACTTACCATAGCATGATCTAATCTTGATTATCTCCTCAAAAAAATCATTCAATAGACTAGCTAAAGGACTCAACCAAAAAAATAATAAGAACACAAGAGAAACCCCCAAAAATTACTCAATCAAGATATCCCTCCCCAAAAATTATGATTATGGTTCTTTGTATTTATTAATTTTACAATTAGCACTTGCCAAATGTGTTATATTGGGTAAGATCTCATTGAACAAAGATCTCTAAAGGGGCCAAAATGTTGAAACTAAGATAATTCTAATATAGAATGAGAAAAATTCCAGGGTACTATTATAAAGTACATTAAAAATTGCTCACTTCCAAAAAATGGCACTTAAAAAGGAGCATGTATGAGCCCAAATAGAGCCTTGAAAGTTTTTCAAAATGAGAATGAGCTAGTAACAAATTTGAGAAACTATAATTTTTAAAAAATATGGACACCAAAATCAACAACCATTTGCACCACTTAAATTCCCAAAAAATGGATCCCAAATCAAATAAAATCTTAAAATTTAGGCCAAAATGATTTTAAAAGGAGTTTACAAAGTTAGACTACCAAAATCAAAATGTAAATAAAGATGGGCTCAAGAGTTGGAGTGGAGTACAGGTGGATGTCATGTTCATGTAGTGTTTATGTTAGTAGATGGAATACAACAATGTATTCCATGGGAATAGAATATTCCTATTTGACCATAAAATAATTATCAATCTACCATTAACTGCTAAAAAATATAGAACCAATGTTAATAGCTCAAAAACTATTGTTGAGGTGGTGGGAACTATTTTTAGGGTATGAAGGGTGGTATCATAAGCTGTGGGATGGGATTTTAGAAGCACCATTGGTAATTAAGTGACTACTACTAGAAGTAATGGAGGAGGGTTAATAACTGGTGGTAGGCTGTGAGGTCAATGCCTAGCCATAAATTCATCAGTTAGGGGCTCCTATTGTCAAGTGATGAGCCACATGAAGACCACATGCTTAAATATTCCCTTGTATAAGGGACATGATAGGGATATTATAAGGACTATTACTTGTTGAGATTATGCAGCTTTAGGGACCCCGTGCGTCCCTTATCGTGTACTAAAAAAAAATTGCAAACTATGAGAGAATTATACAACAAAAATAATTAAAATTTTGATATCCCTCACCCTTTGTTGCTTGTGTTGTGAATTTTTCCATATGAAACCTACCAAATATGTTTATGCATAGGATTATTATGTGATTCATATGGCTATTGGGATAAAAAAAATTGAGGCCTTCTAGAAAATTCATCAAATTTGATAATTTGGCAAGTGTTCTAATAGTTTTTGGGCCTTTTAGAAGTGATGATCAAGTCAAATTTGACCTAAAATACTCCAAAATATGTGTGATCTATAAATATGCAACAAAAACCTCCTCCAAAGCCTTACAAATATCACCATTTTACATCAATATGGACTAAATGCAGGAAAAAATTGACAATTTTAGAGTCACCTCTAAAATTAAGTCACTGTACATAAAAAAAATGCCAAAAAAGGAATCCTAAAATCCTAATCTTTCATTTTTTTGGGTATGTGTAGGATCATGATGGGCCAAAAAGTGGCGATATGATGGGTATGTGTAGGGTATGTGGCTAACGACTTTTTTTTACCCAAAATTGATGAAGCGAAAAAGGTTTTTAAAGGAGGTCCTGAAATTTCACCAATATAGGTATACTTTGATTTAATAAATAGTGTGTTAAATTTTCTATTTTGAATTGACTAAAGTCACCCCGGTGATTGATGGTTGGAGTTGAAAACATCCTGAAAACTTAAGGTAGTCGCTAGCATGTTTTGCGGATCCTGAAACATGCATCACATTCTGCAGCTACATACTATAGGATTAAAAAAGAAAAATAAATTTCGCGGGGTTTGACCAGGTTGGGTGGTGGGACATGGGGATTTTTTATATTTTTTAAAGTTGTGAAAATCATAATTATTCATTACTTGGAAATAAATTACAGAAATATGCATCACATCGGGACATGAGTCCTCGACTTATAACTAAAATATTATAAAAAAATATTATCATTTTATTGTGGTTAGGGTGGTCAGATAGACACCTACTTCTTATTTTTTCCCTAAAATTTAAGTACTATTGCATTGAAATTTCAAATTTTCACCAAATAGATTTTTTTTTTCTACATAAACCTAGTAGTTTAGAAACTAAATTCAATTTGCTACAAATTCTATTCTTACATATTTTTAAAATAATATAGATAACTTATTAAAAAATTTATGTCAAGCTGCCTAACTCTGATTTTTCTGAATTTTTTGCCACTTAAGGGCCTATTTTTTCCATGATGATCCTACAAATACCCTTTCCTAATTTTCTAAATCATTATATGATGTAAGAAAGGATCTTATTAGGATCTTATAAATATTTTTTATCCTCTTTGGACATGGTCAATCTTTGAGTGACCAACCAATCTAATACCATATAATATTTTTTGATGAGGTAAACCTCACAAAATAAATTTACAATAATAAACTTGTACAAAAAAATATTGTAGAAATAATATAAACGTCTATCCCAATATGAATATAAATTTATTTTCAAGGATGACCATTTGAAAATAAGAAGTGGGTAATTATAGTATGCACCACCAAGATACATGAATATACAAGTAGCACAAAATAAAGGAGAAAGTACACAAGTAGTATAAAGCTCTAACAAACTAGGAAAGTGCAAGTCATATGTGGTAAATATATATATCCCTTAGTACAACTACCTACTACTGTGTAAGGGAGATATTACCTAGAAAGTAGATACATATCTAAGTAAGCTTATTTCATCATAGGTACATAAATATATAATAACTTTAATAAAATAAATATAAGGAAAATAAAATGCAACAATGCAAAAATTAAGACACATTATTCTATTGTCACCCAAAATAATCCATAGAGAAGAATAATGGTATAGAGCACACGTGTGAAAGGGAACCCAAACCCTAATCAAACACACACACACACACACACACATATATAATAAAAATTACTTTAATCTAAACTCTAATGAAGGAGAAACCCTAGGTCATGTAAATAAATGTCAAGTTCACAAAATATAAGGTTGAAAATGCCTCGCATAGATTAGTCTAGGATAATTAAATATGTGCAAGAAATAAAGCATAATTAATATAAATAATTAAGTTGGCCCTAGATAATTAAAAATGTTAGAAATTAAATGCAATGCATATGGGTACTTAGATTTTAGAATAATAATGATGAATTAATGTTGATTTTACATAGAATCAATGTACCATAGTGAAAAATTTATTCCTCTTAGTCTTGAATATGTCTAGATTTTTATACAGCCTTAGAAATCTGTATGGGTTAAATATGAATCCCTAAGTTACAACCTCGAGCATTGTGTGAATGATTTGATGTTTAGGAATGATATGACAAAAATTTGTAGCAACGATCTTTTTTCCTTCACCTTCCTTATGTCTAAATATGGTTGTAAGTATGGCAATGTTTACAAGTAGCTTAAGGGGGACTATTGGACCATCACTCAAATTATGTTCTCCTAGGTTAACCCCCTAGATAGACTAATTTTATCGCTCGAAAACAAAGATTCCAAGAAAAAATTATCAAGAATGTAGATGGCCTATATGATTTTGTGTCCTTTAGGGAATTGAAATATGATCTAGATGTTCTTTTTAAACTCTAAATGCAAGCATATTATTCAAATGAGTTAGATACAAATCAAATTTATTTAAATACTAAAACGTATTCATACTTCAAACAAAATGTATATCGAGTTGACTCACAATGGCTAGGAAAAAAGGTAGGAACATGGGAATTCAAATTTGAAATTTTGAACTTTAGAGTTTATCTTGAGCACTGGAGGATGACCTAGACAAGGAAATAAAAATCTTAAGATAGGAGATAACTATATGGAAAATGATACTGAAAATATGGAGAATGTATTAAATTTGTGCAAATGGGGGACGAGACAAGATCAAATGTGTATAAATATGTATAAGCGAATAAATGGAGATAGGGGGAAAGACCTAGTATTTGTGCATGTGCCCTAACTTTGTACCTCTCAAAATTGTACATGGCAATGTCAAACAAAAAAAATAGCAACTTGCTTGCCTAGTCAACTACTTAAACCTAGGGTTTCAACTTCATGTCACCAATATTAATGCTCCTAATATTCCTTGTCATAAATGTTGATGAAAATAGCACTTTTTTAATCCTTGGCCCACGATCTAGTTACCCAATTCAAGATCTTTTTAGGCACTCAAGCATGTGATTGGGCTACCATGTAGGCCCTTGGTTTTATCTATATTTTTTCTTTGAAAAGATAGAACTCTAGTATGTTGTGCCTCACTATATTAATACAATATAATATTGTTAGATCCACGCTCTACTTTTTTATATAATGTGCAACACACTTCTACTACCCATCTTTTCATTAACTCACATTCCATAATTTCTTCTTTCAAGATGTAAACTTATTTCATCATAATTATATATCTGTGTTGGCTCATAGTGATTAGAAGTATATAGTTGTCTAATTTATTATATAAATATATCATAATAGTTGGGCACAACATGACTATTATATCCCTATCAAGAACCTTAGTAGTCCTTATCAAATCTAGATTGCATTTGTGGAAAATTCCCCACCATAATATGTCATGAACACCATGTTTGAAAATATTTAGCCTTATTTTAAAAATGTGTGCTACATGTGACTTAAGTTGAATAAATTTAAGACACTAACCATGTTGAGCCAATTATTTGAACCACTCAACTACTACTAGATCTTCATTTTAAAATTTATTGGTGATCCCTTCTTTTTGGTGGTTGTTAGTTTTGATGACCACGAAGTCAAATTTTTGGAGGGGTGCCCCACTTTTTTGTAACTACTCTAATGGAGGAATTATTATTCAATACATTCTTAATAGTGCCATCTATTTCAGCTTGTTTCTAGATTCAAGTCTATTATACTTTGTCTTCATTCCATGATGATTTACAAAGATGATAGTAACATTTGTAATATTTCCACTATTATTAATTGGATTACTATTAGTTTTATTCCTAGGTAGGTTTGTTGAATTGTTACAATCATTTGATTCAATCACATTCAATTTCAATCCTCTTGAAAAAACAATCTATAGCTTTCAATTTGTTCTTATATGTTTCATCTTTCATCTATTGTCATTATGCCTAAACAAAACGGTGTTATTAATTATCAATATAAAAATGTAAAAATATTTACTATCAATCTTATACATCACACTATATAGCCCATCATCATGACGACAAGTTAATTTTTCTATGTCATCTTGATCATGGACTAATAAAATTTTTTCACTTTAATGTTGATATGTCATGTTGATCTTGAACCAAGACTCTGACTCTATTTTAAAAGATATAAACACATTATTTTTACTATATCATTTCTAATAAATAGTATCATCATGACCATATCCTCTTGAGTTTATTAATTACAATTAGTACAAAATAATTATTAGTATAGAAAGAAAACATCATGAAAGAAAAAATAATGGTCATCAAACCATACATGCAGTAATAAATAAATAAGTTATTGAAAAAAAAATTCAAACCACACTTTATGGTCCATTGTTTTCATGAAATGGGAGATTGTCAATTACTTTTTGCAATGGTAAGAAAGTGGATGTAACTAAAAAAATGTCTACTAAATTATGGTCTCCGCAAGAGATAAATGGTGCATAAGGTTAAACTAAACATGATGGGGCTTGTTTTCTTAAATGTTCAATGATTTTGTTTGATTTTAAAGGCTTTTGAATCTTACATATATAGTTAATGTAGACACGTAAAATATCTTGATTGATATCATGCACTCGATTCTGATTAAATAACTTTGATTCTTCCTTGATCATTTCTTTACTAACCAATTAATTAAATAATATTTATTTAATTAATTCATCAAAATTCCTCCTTTAATTAAATAAATCAAATTTATTTAATTAAATCCTAATGTTCTTCATTTAATAATTGAATAAATCATATTTATTTAATTAAATTACTAATCTACCAATATCCTCTCATTTGATTTAAATAAATTCAAGCATTTAAATTAAATGTCACAATAAATTAAGTTCATCTAAGTTAATTAATCCCAAATTAATTAACTCCTAACACTAATCCTCCATTCCTCTAACTTTTGCAAGTTGCACATGTAAATCAATTTATTTGATTTATTAATTCCCCCTATTTTCATTCAAATATGCCATATTCTTGGAATATTCCACTTATTTGAATTCTCCCTCCCAAAGGACTTTTGTCCTCCAACTTGGCATTAAAAGCTCTTACATGTCCTCTCCTTGAGCCACCTTGGCATTAAAAGCACTTACACCTCCTCTTACACAAGTCACCTCTTCAAATTCAAATTTCACCTACATGCATTTAACATGCACATTGTTCAAAATGTGCTCCACTCTCCTTCATTAGTCATTTGATAAGTGGCACAATGCCATTGGTCCAATCTTTAATCCCACATTCTCCCCATTCCTCATTATTAAAACCTTCTTCATTATAAATAGAGGCCTTCTCTATTGATTTGGGAGGGACAATAATCCAGATTTTGATGCAAGGTTATGATCCAAGATTATGCAAGTTTATTATCCATAATTTCATCCATATTTTCATCCAAGTTAGCATAGAATTTATCATCCATAGCTAGGTTATTGGCATTTTGCATCGAGAATCACACATCTATCAGCAATCTTATCAAGGAATTGGGAAAGGGATTCTTTCCACATCAAAGAAGCACCAATTCCCCTATGGGATGCTGGTTTGAGCATTAGAATAGGATTTCATTAGTAGTTTACTTGGTATTTTACTTTGTTTTCATGTTCTTGTGTTTGAATGAATTTAATGGGGAATGCTTGTACTTGTTTATGGACTAATGTTTGATTGTTTGTTCGTGTTTGAGCAGGTCCGGCAAATAATTCTACTTTTAGCGCTAGGAGGGCAGAAATCTCAAAATTAACTTGTTTTTTTCTCTATTTTCGTCATTTTTTCCATTTTTTGTCTTTCTAGGTTGCAACGATGCTGAAAAGACAAACAACGAAGCTGGAGGAAATAGTGACACAAACACGGTCTCTATTTTTCCACAAAGCGACGCTTAAATCCTCAAATAGCGACGTTGCCTCGATGTTCAAATGGTGACGCTATTGTTCTTTTTGCTTTTATAGTCAATCTTAAAATGGCCATATCTTGGTCATACAGATGTCTTTTTCAAAGCTTTTTTTTGAAATGGGGTAGAATTTCATAAGCTATGCAATGGTGTAGGTGTTTCTTAACTTTGATAGAGTTTAAATTTTCAAATTTTCACCTAATGTCAACAATGAAACTTGGTCTAAGTTTTAGGGTTTATATGCTTAATCATTTATCTAACCCTCATATCTTCTTGTTTCTTGATTTCATCTAACATTTGGAACTTGGATTGTAGGTTTTAAAGGATCATGGAGCATGGAAGTGAAAGAAAAAGCATTTGATACTCATTGTAATAGTGTTTTTAAACACTCATGGGAAAATAACCTATCATATATTTTCCTTTCATGCTTTAGGACCAACTAGAATTATTTTGAGCATAAAATTAACCTACAACTCAAGCTTTGTCAAGTTGGTTAAAATTGAGCCTTAGACACTTACTAGAATTTTGATTTGGGACTAAAATTGAACAATCAACTTCACACTCAAGTTTGGTGCTTTAAAAAGAACTCCTTATTTCCTTTGAAGATTTAAAATGAATGTGTGCTTACTTTATTTTTGTAATCTTCTTTACCAACTAATATCATTCAAATGCATATGCAGTTCTCTCACACTTCACAGTGATCTTGAGAATCAAAAGCATTTTGGGGGCATTAGGTTGTCTAAAATATTTCTTCCACACTTCAAGTTTGGGTTTAAAATTGAACAAATCATGCGAGCATGAAGAAAAGGCATTGTGTGTGTTCCCTCCTAAGTTCGTTAGGCAGTTGAACTACAAATGTACTCCTTCATTGTTGTTTACCTTTAGAGGGCCTACCTTTGTGGGAAAAAAGTACTCACCCCAAGGGAACGACCCAAGCGGTAACGAGCATAAGCCAAGCTCTTCCGAACCACTATATAAACTTTTGGTTGTAATGAAAGTTTGCAATCAACTGAGTGATACATGATAGCTCTCCCCCAGTATCTTTATGATGTGTAAAGTCCATGTTCTAAGGGTTGGGAGACCTCTTGAGGGATTTTATCATTGTTTCCTTTGAACTAGATGCACTTATTAAGAACCCTTATGTAGTAGCCAAAAATCCCAATATTTGTTGGCATCAGGAGGTCAAACCTCCAGAGCCGTCCCACATATTTGCGGTTCTTTGTAGAGATGAAAAGTTTGTCATAGGAGATTCATGAGAACTAAAGCTTGGTTGACCCATAGAAGTGAGTTTGGTGGAGGGGATCTAGTGTGGTCAAGCTTCTAATCATCCTCTCTGAATAAGTGCAACTGGAGAAATCAAAGTGGGAACTCAACAAATATTTTCTTTTCTATCCTAGGGTTGTGCAATCTTTGAGTCACTTAAACACATTGCTTGGATCCAAAAACTTGAAAAACAAACATTCAACAAATCATTAGAATTTCAAACCCTTTAGAGGAGGCGAATACCTTTGGAAGGGTCCAAGTATTACTGCTTGTCCCTAAGGATTCTATCCTTAGAGACTTCTAAATATTTGGGCCTATATCTCAATTTGCTCTCTCTAAAGTCAACATTAGGGAACTATTTCCTTGATTCTCTTGATTTCCACATAATGGACCTTGTGGGATGAAAAGAAATTAAGACATAGACATTTAGTTTGAAAATCTAAGCAAGAAAGTGTGGATATGGTAAAATCAATTCATTAACCAAGATTAAATCAATTGAACCCCACACATGTGCTTGTTATCTTTTGTCTTATGATCTTCCAAGAAAAACATTGGTGTTTTGGTGTAAACGACTCATAGGGTAAAGCATGTTCTTCACTATCTTGGTCTTGTAAACAAGGTTCTCCTTATGTTCATTTAGGATCAAATCAATCATTTCATCCATCTCAAACATCAATCAAATCCCATCTCACAAACAAATTTTGAACCATTGGAAAAATCATTCATACTAAACTTTTGGTAAAATCTTTCAAATCAACATCAAAATCTCCTTGTTTGGCTAAGTGTGTGTGGATGAATCCTTCCTCATACATCTAGTTAAATTATCATCCTTTTGGACAAGTTTATTCCAAGATAACATCCAACATCTTGGGTTTATAAGTCCATTATCCAAATCAAATCAAACCAATCCAATCAAAAAAATCCTAAAGTATAGCATTGATCCAAAGTTCCTAAAAGTTCAACACCCTATCATTTCATCCTTCATCTCACCATTGGTCCTAAATCCCTTAGAGGTCAACAAGGTCAAAACACAAGAAGAAAAATGGAATATAAACTTGATTCATACATCATGAGTAATCTAAATCAACCAAACTATCAAAGCCTTACAATGCCAATTGATTATCAAAACTCACATTTATACAATCCATACATGGGATCATTATCTCCTACAAACCTCAATGGTACAACAAATGTGAGTATGCCCAATCTAAATTTTGGAACACCTTTTCCTATGGTAGATTTAAATCAAAGTCCAAACCTACAAATCTATCAACCAAACAATCAATGCATGAGTCTTCAACAAAACAACATTATCCCACCAAATCCATACATACCAAATGTGAATATACCAATAAGTTTACAAACATGAACATTTCAAATCCACACTTTAAACTTTGATAGATATGTTTGTGAATCATACAAATGTTGTTCAAAGTCCAAACAATATGTTAACGACTCCATGTATTGATCCAAGTCAAGGTAACACCATGCAAAATCAAAGTTACCTAAATCAAGGCAATGTGATTCCCAACCACAACAATGTTCAATTTCAACCTATAATGCCAAATCTAAACATCATCCCAAATCAGAACATTGTCCATGACCCCATACAAACACCACAAGTATACATTCCAAATATGTTTGAACAAAAACCAAATCAACATATCAAGGGTGTCAAGATCAAAATCAAGATCAAATTTTGTGAGATCATATTGCTATACTTAGAAAATTCATTGATTCATATCACCAAGAGACATCTCCACCCCAAAATCAATACACTCTTCCATTGGTTAAACCATGTCATCAACGCATTGAGTTTTTTCCACAACCACATCAAGAAAAATATCTCCAATGTCAAAAGGTTGGATATCAAGATCAACAACATCAACAACAAACCCAATCACCCCATCTCAAAGATCAATCATCACATCTCCAAGATCAATCACAACTATCCATCAATAAGCACCTTGAATATATTTCTACCTCATCCAACGATCAAATCAACATTTATCAATAGTCACCTTTCAATCATGATCAAAATCCACCAACAATACCCAAGAATGATCCAATTCAAGAAATGTTAACACCATTTGATCCTATGGTTGAAAACATTGACAATCTCTCAACCACAATCGTTGAAAACAATGATCAAGATCTATCCATCAATGAGCACCTTGAAGATGTTTTTACTTCATCTGATGATGAACTCAACATACATCAAGAGTCACTTTTTAATCATGATCAAAACCCCTCAACAATATTCGACAATGATCTATTTCAAGGATTTTGAGAATTATTTGATCCTATTAACATAATCCACGATCCATCGACCAATTATCATGTTGAAAATGTCTCTATATCACCTAATGAGTTAGAGGACATATCTCAAGGATTTATTCCAAAGCATGATCAACATCTTTCACCAAAGTCTAACAATGGTCCTTTCCAAGACATATTGACATCCTTTGACCTCATGGTTACAGATATTGAAGAAATCCTCAACTCAACATTTGATCCAAATCCACTCAAAGATCAAGAGGATATTGAGCCACTTCCCACACATAATGAAGATATCCAAGAACCCTTTATAAGCAATCCATCCTTTGAAACTGACCCATTTCAAGAACATGATCCAAAGCATATCAAAAGAAATTCCAAAATTAATCAAGATCAAGAATTCATATCTCCAAGATACTACAATGATCTAATGGACACTCTCCTATTTATACAAGATGTCTCAAATGATGATCATATCCATATAGCACATAGTCCTCAGTCTACCCATGAGATGCTTTCATTGGATGGACATGTAGATGATCTTCATTCAAAAATAGAGTCTCATACTCTTGATATCATTACCTAGGAACAAGAGTCTCCTACTCTTTTAAGCATTTGTACACATGATCAAGATACAGAAAAATCTAGAGACATATCAAAAACGGGTCATGAAGAAGGCTTCTATAGAAGTTGTGAATCAGAAACATCCTGTGAAGGTGCATATCAAAAATGAGTCATGAGGGATAATTTTACATGGACAATGAATCATCAACACCTCTTAAAGAAGCATTAAAATTTGATATTTCACAAGATCAATCCAAAGATATGAATGAGGAAGTTATCCCACTTAGGGAGGATCCTATCACTTATAAAATTGGATCACTGACCTTTTTAAGGGCAAGCTATCTTATCAATGAAGAAGTTATCACCTTTGAAGATCCACAACAGAGCAGAGAAGGAGTAGCACCTTGTTTCCAAGGTAAATCATATCCTATTGCAAATAAAAAATTTCAACAGATGAATTATCAAGGAAGAGGATTAGGCCTACATGAACAAGGGTAATCCTATGCATCAAGTTCTTGGTTATTTGATAATTAAGGGAGATAAACATATCAATGATACCTCTATAATACTGGAGGCAACTTTATCTAGTGCAAGCATCAACATAGGGAGCACGAAGAATCCTTATGATGAAATTGATGCCAATACTACAACCAGCCACATCATGAATCTTCATCCACCCATCACCCCATCCACAAATTGGGACCAACATCAAAAGGAAGATTTGAGTCAAATCACGAAGAATGTTATCAAAGTAAAATAAGTTGGGAAGCATAATGGACAAATCAAATACATGGATACCAAAAAATACAAAGAAATATTATCCCTATCAAACTCCATTAGTCAAAGAAACTATGGGGAAAAATCAAAAGGGAAAAGTATCCATCAAAGACATCCACAAATGCAAAAGCACGCTTCCCAAGAAACATACAAAGTATATCAAGTAGTTGGTCCTAATTCCATGCATACTTTGTATCCACCCATCATTGCTCATCTTCCCAAGTTTGGAGAGTCAAAGTTTCCAAGCTGTCAACCAATCCATCTCCTATTCCTAAACACACACCTATCCAGGAATCCACCCATGGCATTCCATATGTTGCTAGACATTGGGGGAAGATATTTACATCTTGCTTCGAGAATAAATCTTGATCTATATCTTCCAACTTACGTGGTGATCCAAACATTGGCAAACATGAAATCAAATTGGTCAAAGCATTTGTGGGCAAGAATCAAAATCACTACCCCATGGCACATTTTGACAAGAAGATGTTCCTTATCAAGTTTTATCTTTAGTCAAACATCAATCCAAACAATCAATATCATTCACATTTAACGTGTGCTTCAATGTCCCATCAAATCATTCAAACAAATTTTTGTTGCAAAACCAAGCTTCACAATCCTGATCAATCAAATCCAATCAAGCCATCATCATTGTAGTCCTTGTGTTGCTTAACACTATCCTTGCATTATTGTGTATCCTCAAAAATGTTATCATCATCAATCTTGATCAATCAAATCTAATCAATCCATCATCTCAAGATATCCATCCCAATCCGTGTATTGCTTAACATTATCCTTGCATTGTTGTGTATCCTCAACAATGTTATCATCATCAATCCATCAATTCGATCAATCAACCCTAGCTTCATTTTCAACAAAATCCAAAAATAGATCATTGATATCATCACACATATCCATATCCAAATTGTCAAAACCAAGAAAATCCAAAAACAATCCAAAACATATCAAAATCCAAAAATAGGTCAAAATGTCAAAAAAAGACAAAAACATGGTTATCCGAACTACGTCATCTCTAAGCTTAAACGTAGGAAAGGTTAATCATTGATCAGCGACTGAGACACAAAAACACAAAAAACATTCAAAAATCTCAGAAAATACCAAAAACATTGGAAAATTTGAAAATCAAAACATTTGTAAAACATCTCAAAAATACCAAAAATAGCCTCAAAATATTTCAAAACTTCAAAAACATCCAAATACTTGAAAAAAAATCCATCTGTCCCATCTTGCTTTCACCCAAAATAAATATCCACTTACAATAAATCGATTGTCACCTTCACCCTTCGGCAACGCAATTGGAAACAGGTATAGCAAATTGAAAGTGAAAACTCAAACGTCAAGGGTCTCAAGTCTAGGTCAGTAGGTAAACAAGTTGGTAAACTCTTGGTATTAATAGCCCATCATCCAATTAATCCCAAAATCATCTGATAACATCATGTCCTAGGATGCATCCTTCCTACAATGGACATCAACATCAGTCATCACCGTAGTTTAGTCTTGGCTAGAGGCATGAAGAACATTGGCTTGTTTGTTTATTTGATCTTTGTCTTGTTGATTTATCCAAATGTGCTCATTCCAATGACCTCTCGATGATGTCTAACCAAAAATATTTAGAGAGAAAGGAATGGGGAATTGATCATTATCTTTTGTCTATTGTGCTTGTTGGACGTTCTTGTAATATAACTTGGCAATACTTGCATTGGTAGGTGTGTATGGAGGGAGTTTTGGATAGCTTGTTTACTATTTCATTGATATGTTATACCTTTCCATGTTTTGGTCCCAAATGTTTGAACAAGAATAGGTTTTTGTATGTCAGGTGTGAACAAGAATACTCCTATCTATTTGTTAAGTCAAAGTCCATCTCACTAGATACAACATCATCTTGGTTGTCTATACCTTGATGCATTATATCTATGTGCATGTTATCAAACATAAGGTAAGTAAGCTCTTTTAAAATCCCAATCTCTAATAAGTGAAACATTCATCAAAATCTCATCATTATTTCTAATAAAGTCTCAGCAGATCATGGACTTGTTGGATCCTCTTTTCATCATCTCATTTCTTCTTTCTTTTCTCTGTGCTAACATGGTATCATGATAGTCAACCAAACATCACCAATGCATCCATCTTGCATCTGCAAACCATCAACATACTACATATATCATACATCATTGCATAATATAGATTGGTTATTCTAAGCATCTCATTACATAACCATCCATGCATCCATCTTGAACCCCTTTGTCGCGAGATCGACCATCAAATAAATTTTTTTGCCTGATCTCTCGAGGGGGCAGTGTAGCAGTGTAATTCTTCCACTGGGGCAGCAGTGGGGCATCCGAAAAATCAAGAAATTTTTGAATTTTTGATCTGAACAAGTGTTATTCTTTGAACCAACGCAACAGGTGCTTCGCTTCAAAGAGGGGCAAAATGTAGACACATAAAATATCTTGATTGATATCATGCACTTCATTCTGATTAACTAACTTTGATTCTTCCTTGATCATTTCCTTACTAACCAATTAATTAAATAATCTTTATTTAATTAATTCATCAAAATTCCTCCTTTAATTAAATAAATCAACTTTATTTAATTGAATCCTAATGTGCTCTCTTTGATTATATAAATCAACTTTATTTAATTAAAACCAAATGTTCTTCATTTAATTGAATAAATCAAATTTATTTAATTGAATGAATCAAACTTATTTAATTAAATTACTAATCTACCAATATCCTCTCTTTTGATTTAAATAAATTCAAGCATTTAAATTAAATGTTACAATCAACGAAGTTCATCTAAGTTAATTAATCCCAGATTAATTAAATCCTAACACTAATCCTCCATTCCTCTAGCTTTTGCAAGTTGCACATGTAAATCAATTTATTTGATTTACTAATTCCCCCTATTTTCATGCAAATATGGCATATTCTTGGAATATTCCACTTATTTGAATTATCCCTCCCAAAGGACTTTTGTCCCCCAACTTGGCATTAAAATATCTTACATGTCCTCTCCTTGAGCCACCTTGGCATTAAAAGCACTCACACCTCCTCTTACACAAGTCACCTCTTCAAATTCAAATTTCAACTACATGCATTTAACATGCATATTGTTCAAAATGTGCTCCACTCTCCTTCATTAGCATGTTGACAAGTGGCACAATGCCATTGGTCCAATCTTTAATCCCACATTCTCCGCATTCTTCATGTTGACAAGTGGCACAATGCCATTGGCCCAATATTTAATCCCACATTCTCCCCATTCTTCATTCTTCAAACCTTCTTCATTATAAATAGAGGCCTTCTCTATTGATTTGGGAGGGACAATCATCCAAATTTTGATGCAAGGTTGTGATCCAAGTTTATACAAGTTTATTATCCATAATTTTATCCATATTTTCATCCAAGTTAGCATAAAATTTATCATTCATAGCTAGGTTATTGGCATTTTGCATCAAGAATCACACATCTATCATTAAGCTTATCAAGGAATTGGGAAAGGGCTTCTTTCCACATCAAAGAAGCACCAATTCCCCCATGGGATGCTGATTTGAGCATTAGAATAGGATTTCATTAGTATTTACTTGGTATTTTACTTTGTTTTCATGTTCTTGTGTTTGAATGAATTTCATGGGGAATTCTTGTTTACACTTGTTTATGGACTAATGTTTGATTGTTTGTTCATGTTTGAGCAGGTCTAGGAAAAACATTTTACAATTAATATAGCGTATGGCTTCAAGAGTAACTTTTTATGTTATATTTTATTTGTATCAATAATTGTAATGGCCTTGACTAAATTTTATAATGGAAACTTTACATGTACACATGTCTAGGATCATTTTGGAATCCATGAAATTTATTGGTTTTCTATTGTTTACCAATAGTGTCATTTTAAATTTACTTGGATTGATCTAGATCATAGAAGCGGGATCATTGAATCTATAAAAAGACCACAAGTATAGTCTTGAGTGATCTTAAATGAGTGAAAGCAAGATAATTTGGCATGTCTTATCCTAGGAGACAATCATATAAGGACACATTAGAAGAGATGGAATGTTTGTTAGAAATAAGACATTGTAGTTATGATAAGTTGGGAACATGTCAATGTTCATTATAAAATCAATTTATTTTTATTAGGGCCGGAAGTTGTACACTTGTATATTTTATATAAATGAGAAAGTATATATTTCTATTGATAGTTGGTTGATTCCACAATAGTGTCTCCCACTTGTGGGAAATCCTAATTTTAGCTTGAAACTACATATCATTTTTAAAAATTATGTATGATTTAAGCCTAGAGGGGTTCCATCTTAGTGGTTTGGTTGAAGGGGGTTAGATAAAACCCCCTTATATAGAACCTTTTAAGCTTAAATCAAATTTCTAATAGTCTCCTTTGCATTTATTAAAATGTTGAATAATAATAATTTTGATTCAACTTTTGAGAGATTTTATGAAGTCATTTGTAAATGTCATTTTGTAGGTATGTAATATGTATTATGTTTTCTTAAGTATTATATTTTTCTTAATTTTATAATGAATGTAGGTCCATTAAAAAAATAATGGCTTATATTCAAGACACTAAAATATTAACAAAATGTTAAAAAAATATTTAAAAAATACACTATATTATTCTGTCTTTAATGAATTGCAAAAAATACATCGCACCTAACAAACTCCTCGAAAATATTTTAAAATAAATTTAAACACGAACAAAATGAAATGCTATAATAAACTACAATATACATTTGAAATGGCAGAAAAAATGTTGCATCCACACTAGGGAATATAAGCGATAGGAATATGATTTACAAAGAAGCTTCCTTTGTCGTGGACGAACTTTAAGAAATTATTTAAAGGGAGAATGACTTTGACTTATGAAGAAGTCTACCATTTATCTCTGCCCACAAATAACAGACTTAGTTCCTTATGTTGACCCCCAACTCTACGCACATAATGTGTTACGAAAAACAATTATTTATAGGAATCTTCTCTCTAGTCCACTATTTCAACTCCATTAAAGTAGTCAAAGAGGAACTTACATATAAAAATTAAAAATAAAAATAAAATTTTATATATATATATATATATATATATATAATTTATTTGAAAATCTAAATTATAGTGAAGAAGGTTTCATTTTTTTCATTATTTTTTTGTCTTTTTAACTATCTAGATGTAAAGATGCTCATAAATTTGTGTTGATCTTGGACATAACACACTCTTTTGGAATATCATTATGTGGGAGGACCCCTGAGTTACTCTTACAATCTTAAAAAAAGACCTGATGTGGAAATGTTCCACTATTATATTATGTGTAACACTATTTAATAAAAGGTAATATATGAACTTATTCATCAAAAAAATATGCATTATTGCATTTTGTCATTGATGGGTGTGATGCATTATTAAATTTGAAGACGACTTACAATAGACAGAAATATCATCATCTTTCGCTTAGTTCGTGTCAATTTTAAATCACGTTAGTTTTAAGTCTTTTGTTTTTGGCACACAAAGTCTACAATCTATAGTTGTTCTCACACGCACAACAAAATAGAGACATAAGTTGCGGAAACTGTTGTTTTTCAATAGAATTTAAGTCATGATTATTAGTTCTAATTAGAAACATATTTATTTCATGGATGTTTGAAAATCTAAATTATAGTGATGAAGATTTCATTTTTTTCATTATTTTTTGTCTTTTTTACTATCTAGATGTAAAGATGCTCATAAATTTGTGTTGATCTTGGACATAACACACTCTTTTGGAATATCATTATGTGGGAGGACCCCTGAGTTACTCTTACAATCTTAAAAAAAGCCCTGATGTAGAAATGTTCCACTATTATATTATGTGTAACACTATTTAATAAAAGGTAATATATGAACTTATTCATCAAAAAAATATGCATTATTGCATTTTGTCATTGATGGGTGTGATGTATTGCAAAACTCCCATCTAGCCTCTTAAAGGTCTCTTTTATAATTTATAGAAATGTGATTCGTCATGGAATAAAAATAAAATGGATAAGTTCCCTTTTCTAATAATCTTATAAAATACATTAAGG
The DNA here is from genome assembly GCA_007258455.2 of Sequoia sempervirens. NCBI lineage: Eukaryota > Viridiplantae > Streptophyta > Pinopsida > Cupressales > Cupressaceae > Sequoia > Sequoia sempervirens. Next base: position 61,063,660 of record VDFB02373365.1, on the reverse strand, counting down.
TGTGGTCTCAACAATAGCAATCATAACCAAATACACATAAAATGGGTTTGTTTTAAAAAAAAAAGAATATTTCTATTCAAATACAAATGGTATATATAAAACCTAGACTAGTCAAGATTTTCCAAATTTACCACCAGGAATGACAACTCTAGAATTTTTAGGGATGCTCACAATGTTTTCAATTTTGTTAGTGAACCAAACATGCAACTTACCATGCACATGGGTTTCCTCATAAGGCATTAACATATTTGGAAAAGCATGTTTGACGATACATTCACAAGTGTTCTTTCTTGTTTGGACTATCTTGTGGACAAACTCACAGTAAAAATAACCATAAGAAACTAAATTGTTAGAGAGTAAACCTAGTAAGAGCTAATTCAAGGCTTAAAAAATTTTAATCTATGTTAAAATCCATCTAACATTCACATGACAAGACGATAGTGTAATTATCTTTGAATGAACCTTATAGAGCTACAAAAGTGTCAAAAGATGAAAAAATGTAGAGGAAGAAGAAGGAAAAATATAAGATTTTTTACCACATGGGAGATGTAGATTCAACACCTTTTGTGTAATCCTTGCTAGCATAGTTAAATATTTCATTGAATAATGAAAATAAAAATAGAAAAAATGTTTTAGTAGTAAAATTACATTTATTATGATTGCATTAGTATATATCTAAATCATTTTAGAATTTACATCTTAATACACCCAAATCTAAACCTGGAGCGATCATTTGCAATACCCTTTCCTAGTGTCCTATTTGAGAATCAAAGGCTTTGTAGTTTGTACACTAGTAAAAGATAAATTACATCCTCACATATGGGATGATATCTATGATCTCTCATTTAAACCACAATAATTCATTGATCGTATGCTTTTACTTTAGTCCAATTGCAATAGAATGATAACAAACACAATTTAATCATGTTTTGATTACATGCCAACATTAGTGTGTGAACACACAAACCACACCAAGACCATATCATTCCAACATCACATGATCTCACAATGATTGGCTTAAGCATACATCATCTATACATGATGTGGCCTATAAATCTACTTATGTCACACTTACAATAGATGATTAGATCTTACACACCTCATAGGTATGCATGGGGGCTAGCTTAGGCATATGTCACATATACACAATGTGAATAATATACACTTATATCACATATACATAATGTGATAGATTGTCTCTGTATCACATATACACAGTGTGACTAGCTCAAACCCCCAATGCATATGCATTATTTCAATAACGTTTACATCACTTGTTCACACAATGATCAATTGGTAAAAATAAAATAGTTGCAACTTTATTCTAAGAATCTTCCCCTTTACCTTGTTCACTAACACACAAGCCCTTAAGTACATCCCAACCAAGAAGAGGAATGGTTGTGCATCCCATACTAAATAAATGTGTTCCATCCACTTTTTCCATAATAACACAATCTATAATGACAAGAAATCATCCCATACTACTTGTTATTAATACTAGAAAGGGAATAAGTATAATAATCTACACAACACATGAGGCCATTCTTACACAAGTACACAATGATTAAATCACACATATATAGTGACCAACTAGCAAGAGGAAGAGGATGTGACCTACTACATGCATTTTCTCCTTATCTGGTTCACTAACACTTGCACTTTAAGTGCATCCTAGCTAGAAAAGGAATGTTGGTGCATCCTCTATTACAACATGGGTCCCATCATTTTTTCAATCATCTCCACCAACTATGATGATGAGAAAGCATGCCATACTAGTTTTGATCATTTCTAGCTAAAGCATAAATGTAACAACATGCATCACATAAGATTATTAGTAATAATTTTATAGCCAATCAAATTCTTCAATTCAATGGATCTTAGTTCATATATCACCTCCATGCTAGTACTGAAAGTTGGTCCAAGCTAATACATGAGTAGCTCTTAGAATCTATCATCTACATGGTAATGGTGAATTTTTATTAATCCCTATTATACTATGGATATCTCCTAGCATCCATCACATCTATGTTACAAGCTAGAATTGGCTAGACCCTAAGATATGGTGGTTAGCTCTTGGCATCTGTCACCTACACAATATTGGTGACAACTAACTAAACCATGCCTGCATCATATCATGGATATCCGTAACATCCTTCACCTTCATGCTACTAGTGAAAGTTGGCCAATCCTTAATATATAATGGATAATACCTAGCATTTGTCACATGTATAGTACTAGTGACAACTAGCTATATGTACTTGTACCAGACTCAATTCTAACTTATCAATTTATCTTATAATTGAGAAAACATAATCAATATATCACAAGTATTCATAAACACTAAGTACATTGACTTAGTCACATACCACAATGAGCAATTCATAAACCTACTCACAAAGTCATATAGGTCTTGGTGTCAAAATTAATCGTCAACATACAAGTAACACATTGAACCCACATGAACTAGATTCCATCCAAATACATATATATAATCCAATATAAACTTATATATTCATAAAATTACATTCACCCTATTTGTTTGTTATTCAAAAACCCATTATTTATTAGACACAAATTAAACCCATAATAGTAATATTAATCAATATCATAGTTATGATTAAGTTACAACATATTGGCAAGGGTGGTTGGGCGGGTAACTCTCCACAAACGGAGTTGTGGAGAGTTAGTGGCGATGTCATGGACCTCTGGCGTGGCATGTTGCCACAGACTTTTTCAATTCACTGTTGGCTAGGGGTTGTGGGTGGCTACGTGGAAGGGTCACATGGTAATCTTTTTTCAATCAAACCGAAACCATGGTATTAAGTGCTATTGATGGTAAACCATGGTATTAAGTGCTATTGATGGTTGGTCTTTTCACGCGAACAGATCGCATGCTTGTGGATTTGCAAATTAGTAAGGATACCTCTTTGGCCATTGTGGCTTTCGCTTAATAATGACAAGTTGCTATGTCTGTATGCCAAGGGCATGTAGCGAGCTAGCACTCTGGCATTGCCTTCGGTTTCACAACTCGACCGAGGGGTTAAATTTAGCTGAATTGGTTTCGTTTTCTCATGGCGATGCTCATTATCCAATGTTTCTGCTAGTGGTCTAGTTTGTGGTGGCATGGAATCTTCGGTGCAGCTATGGAGCAGTAAAATGGGATATAGATTGGATACTAACATCTCTTCTCTTGTGCTAGCAGGGCTTTTGGAAGTGAACATCCCTAAACATGAAGTGAGAATCATAATGCAGTGGTTGTTCAAAAAGGATCTTCTAGTGGGTTTGGAGGAGGCTCTAGCTGCAGCCACACTCAGTGTTGGAATCCCTCGTCTATGGGACCTGGGGCTATTGGAGGTTCAAGATGAAACAATCAAATTATATTACTTCCTTTTGGATATCCAAGGTCTGGAGTTGATTGAGCATCGATGGCTTGCGGTCGTCGAGGTTGAATATCTCAAGAAAATGTTTCACCTCGTGGCAGTGCAGAATGCTTGAACATGGCATTACAAATTCAAGGTTTTTTCTTAGCAAAACTTATGGGGTAATAGGTAATTGTGTTTATCTTCCAGTGTCTTGGCTTTACATGGTTAAATAGCATATGTTTTACAATCATATTAGTATTGGTTTGCTTACTTCTGTGAAGCAAATTTTGTTTTGACCCTATGTGGTGACACTAGTGCATAAGGGTGGTAATTTTGGGTTTTGTTATGTTTGTTGGGTGTGTTTTTGGTTCAAACTATATGTCTCTATGGCCTCAATGCTCCATTTTAATGACTTTTTTGTAGTATTAATATAAATCTTATCTTACTTATCAAAAAAAGAAAAAAAAGTTACAACATATTGGTATATTACCAATCATAATGCTTATCATACAACTTTTCCCAAATAGATATAAAGGAAAAATACCCAACCATATTTAGTAATACTTATTATTAATCATCCACCATTGGAAAATGTGGTCATAAAAAACTCTATCCTAAACTCGACACAAAATCAAGTATATATTTAGATAAGTAGACCATCCATATACTTGAAAATAATTTATCACAACTTGAAATCATAATGGATTAAATTAAAATCGTCATTAAATGATCATGAGTAGGTTTCAATAACTTGTTCATAGCCATGTCATATCCAAGTTTTTCATATTTCTTGGAATAATAGACCTCATTAGTATCTTCAGGATAACCTACATCTTCCTATACTTATCTCTAAGCCAAGACACAAGGCCATAGTATTCAACACATAAACTCTAATTATTTTAGTTCAAGTATGATCAAATGCATTTTCATACACTCACATCAAGGCAGTCCATGATGATAGAGACTTTAAAACTTTATCTAAGATTGGAGTAGACTTTGGAAATCCAAACCATAAAATCTCTAAGTAGATAATCTTGATTATCATGTATTGCCTTTTATTAGTTCAAACCTACATAGTGGGGACATATTAATTGAGAGGATGAGTTCACAATCAATCAATACAGATTTTATCTTCTAGATGAATCCTACTGGAGAGAGAGAGAGAGAGAGAGAGAGAGAGAGAGAGAGAGAGAGAGAGAGAGATGATCATGTTTAGGAACTACCCTAAATATTGGATTTATTTCCTAAACCATGTCATGTTGACTTGGGTCCAAGGGAATCCTTCCATGGACAAAGATTTTGGCACCCTAATGCTCTCTAACACTTCTAGGGTTTTTCACCTAAAAAGAGAGAGATGGGCCAAAATGGGTAATGTTCCCACTCAAAAATAATAAAAATATGGATGAAGTATGCCTAAATATGATGTCTAAATGCAATAAAATGAAAAAAAGGTGATTATTAATGTAAAACCTAAGAAATTACGCAAAGTGTTTGAAAACATAGTGATGTATGCAAAAACACCTAAGAAAGCAAATAAACAATGACAAAATTAAACAAGATTGGAGAGGTGCACTTGGAATTTGAAGTATGATGCAGAGAGGCTCTAGAATCTTGTAGAATTGACTGGAAAAGATGACTAGGACACTTGTGCCAATCTAGGCGACTTAGTCCCAGATCTGGAAAAATTGCTTTGGAGCCCGTTTCAGCAAAATGGGTATTTGAATCTGTAATTTTTTTTGAAAAATAGATTCAATGGGACTAAGCATCTACTAAAGGAAACTTAGTCCACTTTGGCTTTTTTGAAAATACAAAAGTGGAGTCAGAATCTCTCGGTCTACTCTTTTTGTTCCTCTAGGTGTTTGGTTCTAAAACTGCCAAATTCGGGCTTGACAGTGACTTTTTGTGTTGATTTTGACCTTTCCAAAAGGGAAATGACTCCAAAAATTTTGAAACCAAATCTTCAATCATGTCCAACCCATCCAAGCACCTAAATCTGCAATCACACAAAGGAAGGGAGAGAAAATTTTGATTGTTAGGGATTGGGGGTTTGCCTTGGTCAAACCCCGTTTAGGTTTGATTAAACCAAAATGATGAAATAAAATGAGGAAACATGAAACATGAAACACTACAATTAGAGACTTTCCATGATGAATGATCTTGAGTTTCTACAACAATGGATGGAGAATCTTGTTCTTGAATGCCTTAAAAAGTTATCTTGATGACTTAGAATGCTAAAACCCTACTTTGTTTGACTTGACAACATGGATGAATGATGAACGGTGGATGAATGATAAATAAACTATGAATTAGGCTTAAAGGTCTCCTTTTATAGAGGAGAGTTAAGTGAATGGATAGAATAAGGATCATGATCAAGGGCCAAGATTAAATTAGAAGATAATTTAATCAAGGGTGGAGGTTAATTGAGAGAAGAAAGACATGGATAGATAAAGACTTGAGGTGGAAGATAAGATTGACACAGAAAAAGAGGTTGTTGGAGAAAATTATTTAATTTAGGTGGCCAACCTAGGAGAAATAAATAAAATATTAATTTTATTTATTTAAAAAGAAAGGTGAGAACAAATAATTAGATAATTAAATAATTAAAAAATAATTATTTAATTATAGAGGAAAGGTGGGGTGTTAATAATTAAAAACAATTATTTAATGGAGAGGGAAGGGATAATTAAATAATTAAAATAATTATTTAATTATAGAAGAAGAGGGAAAAGCTAACTTTTGAATTAAAATAATATTATACTTAAATGCTTAATAAAAGTCAAGAAAAGTGTGAAAGTCATTTATAATTCTTTACAACACCTTTACAAGACATGCATTTTATTCAATTTGCAAGGGTCCAAGACCTAATGTGGATGTCTAAAACACCTCTGAACACTAAATTAAGGCCTCATTAAGTCTAATTTATCATCAATTATTCCCAAATCAAGCAAGCAAAAAGGAATACTTTTTCTGTGTCCACAGTTAGCCCCTACTTTAGTGAGAGTATGAACCTACTTCAAACTCACACTAAAGTAGACATTCAAGAGGGGTCCAATCCTACCAATGTGGATGACAAAGAATGAAAAAGATCAAGGAATCAGTCCAACCCCCAGGATCCAAGATCCTAAGTCAAAGCAACACAATCACAAAAGGGCACACACAAGGTGAATGATTTGCAACAAAACAAGATACATGATTATGAAATGGCAAGAACTAAAGGAAAGAAAAATGAGGTGGATCAAAGATGCACTCTTTTTGGGGCCACAAAACTTCAAGTTGTCAGAAGGGTGAGTTGTCCCAAAGAAGTGACTAAGTGAGAAATTCATGCCAGTGTGTCGGCTTCCCATCATGCCAGTGTGTCGACTTCCCATAATACAAACCATACCAAAGTTATGCTCTTAATAACTTTGATAAGGAATCACAATGAAAATGCTTTTGTAAATGATTTTGAATGTCATGTAAAAAAAATTGTTAAAGGGGGTTTTGCTTTGTTCAAGTAAGGTCTTCTTCTTATGGAGCATTGTGCCTAATGTCTCAAAGAGAGGACAAATCAAAGTGTCAGATCGTTGCCCATGGGATGCCTCATTCGCATCATGCCATGCTAGTTGATCGTACACTCTTGGATGACATCAAACCCAATGACACCACCAAGAAGAGGAAACATCACAATAAAAAGGAAAGTCACGCCATGAAATTTGTAAAAAGATGCCATCTATGTATGCCCCCACTTTAAAGCGATTGCTACACCATCACTGTGAGTAATTGCTTTAAAGTAGCAAAGGAAAGATGAGATGAGAGCCAACTTGGAAAGCCCTATGCCAGGGCATATGTTTCCAATAAGCTACATCATGGATACGGTAGTATGTCACATGTGAACCAACTTAAGGCATGTTGTCCACATCCCAAGCTTGCTCTTATATGTTCATGAAAGGTTAATGACTAGCCAAAAGAGACAATGACAAGTGACATACGAGAACAAGGCTACTTAACCCCTTGCCCCCACTTAGTGTAGGAAAAGGATGAGCCTATAATGGATGATGAGAAGCTTCTCCTTGCAATGAATGTAAAACATGCAACTATGGCAAGGAGCAACAACTAATGTTATTTATGTTGATAAGTAAACAAGGTTTCTGCTTGATACATATTTATGAGATGTCTATCAATTTATGATTTACCAAGGTTAATATTTTCTTGGAAGAATTGTTTGTGATAGTATTGATGTTGAGTGAAGGTTTTTTTGATGGTTTGATTTCTATGAAAGGACAATCAACAAGACCATGATTTATCTCTTGTGTTTTAGGATCTATAGGAGTATGGATACCTTTTTCTATAGCATCACATTCTTTCCCATGTTTCATTTCTTTTGTTGGGTTTGGTGGTTGTTTACTTTTCTCAAAGTTTGTTGTTTTTGGTTTTAAGTTGGTTGAAGTGGATGCTTTTAAATTTTGTAAATTGTTGTTACCAGTTTCTCTTTTCTTGTTTTAGACTCTTTTGTTATGATCTTGTATTCCCCCATGGATGTATAAATTAAATTAACTTGGTTTTCGAAGCCTCTTCCAATAATTTTGTGGCTTGTTTCATTTGTTGTTGTCTTTCTAGATCGCTTTGCTTGGTATTGATTATAGGACATGTAACCTTTTTGTTTTGAGGAGTAGAAGGTGACTCATCATAAGCTCCTAACATTTACGTCAAGGCTTGATCCATATCAAGTAATTTAGGATGCTTCAAAGTAAGGTTGATTTTTGGTTTGCACATGATAGTGTTGATGTTTGTCTGTACCATGATACTTTCCCTATTAGGAGAGTTTGTAGGAGAGAAGAAATCAAGATGTTGATCACATTCCATTAATAGGTTTTGTAGAGTAACTTCATCACAAGGAGATGAGGCATCAAGAGAAGAAAAGGCATCACATTCATGTTGTTCAATGATTGGATCCTTTTGCTCAATTATGTATTCTTGGATGGGGGAAACACTAGGAAAGGGAGCAAGAACATTCTCATGAATTTTAATGAATAGTTTTTCTAATCCCAAAATATCTTCTTCATTAGTAGAAGAGGCATTAGGAGAAGAACAAGTATGATTATCATAATTATCTGTGATTACATCCCTTTTTCCAATAATGGATCTTCCAATAGAGGGAAGAAAAATAAAGAGAATTGTCATGGGTCTTAAAGGTTTTATCAACTAATTCCAACATATCCTCCTCACAAATAATGTGATTGTCATGATTTCTCACAAAAAACATTCTCACAAATAGGGGAGGAATGAGAAGATGAATATAGACTAGGTAGAGGGATGTTAAGAGATGTGTTTATAATTTCATTCTCTTGTGCCATAATATCTTCCAAAGTAGAAGTTATAGAAGAGAAGCTTTCAACATTGTCATGATTCTCAATGGGTGTATCTTCTAGCTCAAAAATACCTTTGTCACATGTAGGAGAGATATTGGGAGAAGAGGAACTATGATTATCATGATTCTCTATTCTTTCATATTCTTTTATCACTTCATTCCCACAAATAGAAGAGATATTAGAGGGTGTGGAACTATGGAGTGTGTCAACATTGTTATTCTCTTGCACTAAGAAACTCTCATAACTAGGAAAGATATTGGAAGGATGAAAATAAATAGGTTCATCACATTTTATTTTTGGATTGGTTAAAGTAGCTTCATCATTCATAGGAGAGGCATTAAGAAAAGGGTAACTAGGAGTTTCATGGTTACCGATGATTGGACTTTTTTGTTAAAATAGGCTTTTCCAAATGGTAGGGGCATCAGGAAAGGGAGGAATAAGATTCTCATGAGTCTCAATAAGGATATCTTCTACATGTTTAGAGAAGATATTAGGAGAAGAAAAGGTTTGATTGTCATGATTTATTCATTTACATCCTCATGTCCTAGAATGTCTTCTTGAGTGGGAGAGGTAGGATTTTCATAGCTCTCAATCATATCCTCAAGAAAAATGTGTTTGTCATGATCATTCAAGATTGTGTCCTTATGAACTAAAGCATTTTCACAAGTAGGGGAGGTGTTAGGAGTAGTGGTCATGATCTCAGTTTTGTGTGTCATAATGTGTTTTTAAGGGGGGGGAGAAGGAAGACAAGCAAGACTTTCAGGATCTTCAATGATTGTGTCTTCTTTCATCAAGATACCTTCATCACCAATGGGAGAGATATCAAGAGAAGAACAATTATGATTATCCATACTTGCATCCTTTTGTGTCAAACCTCTAGTGGATGATTTTAGTGAAAGGAAGTCCTTAAGGGCTTCATCTAACATGTATAAGTAATCATTACTAAAGGGCTTGGATGAAATTCTCTTTCTAAATTGAATCATTTTTTGAATTGGTTCTTTTGATGTTTTGAGTTTTTTATTTTCATTTTCTAATGGATATAATCTAAATGAACTAGGAACTAATGCTGAAAATGAAAATTGTAACAATATAATGCTATCCATAATTGCCATGAATGTAAACAATGCTTATTTATAATTATTTAAATGTAATAGAAGCTATGCAAACTTAAAATGCAATGTAAAGACCTAGTATGAAATGCAATTTTTTAGATTTCAAACAAGGTAATTTACTGATTACACTATGCAATGATCTGAAAATGAAATGTTGTGAATACAAATTGGAAATTAAACAATGCATGAAATGGACCAGTTTAAGCTAGATTTAATGAGATGTGTGTAACAAAAAGCCAACCCAGTGAAAAAACTAACTAAAGGCAGCAAACAAAAGCTTTAAAATAAGGTTTTTAGTGTTGTAAAAGGTTGTTTCATATCTATACAAGGACTAATTCGCCCAAGGTAGAGAATGAGTCCCAGTATGGATTTTTTTCAAAATTTTCATAAATTTTTAATGGGTTTTTATGCTTTTTATGTTGTATTATGTGTAACCTAAGTACAAATGTAGTTTTCAGATGTTTTTCAATGATTTGATATGCAAAAATGCAACCTATATGCATTTTCACAAATGCAAAATGTTGAATCCCTAGAATGAAAATTAACTAATGCAAATCTGAAATGCAATGTTAATGCAAGCTAATTCTAGAATGATGATGGACTCCAAATCAAAAAATAAGGTATGTGAAATGCTCTCTAGCACTTTTAGGGTTTTTCACCTAAAAGGAGAGATGGGCCAAAATGGGCAACGTCCCCACTCAAAATTAATACAAATATGGATGAAGTATGAATAAATATGATTTCTAAATGCAATAAACTAAAAAAGAAAGGTTATTATTAATGTAAAACCTAAGAAATGCAAAGTGTTTGAAAACACAATGATGTATGCAAAAATACCCATGAATGCAAATAAACAATGATATACTTAAAAAAGACTAGAGAGGTGCATTTGGAATCTGAATTCTGATGTAGAGAGGTTCTAGAATCCTACTGAATTGATTGAAAAAGTTGACTTGGACACTTGTGCCAATCTGGGCGACTTAGTCCCAAATCTAGAAAACTACTTTAGAGCCCGTTTCAACCAAATGGGTATTTGAATCTATAAAAAATTCTAAAAAATAGGTTCAGTGGGACTAAGTTGCCACTGATGGTGACTTAGTCCACTTTGGATTTTCTAAAAATCCAAAAGTGGAGTCGAAAGCTCTCGGTCTGATCGTTTTGTTCCTCCAGGTTTCTAGTTTTGAAATTGCCAAATTCAGGCTTGAAAGTGACTTTTTGTGTTGATTTTGACCTTGCCAAAAAGGAAATGACTCCAACGAGTTTGAAACCTAGTATTCAATCATGTCCAAGCCATCCAAGCACCTAAATTTGCAATCACACAAAGGAAGAGAGAGGAAATGTTGATTGTTAGGGATTGGGGGTTTGCCTTGGTCAAACCCTGTTTAGGTAATTAAACCAAAATAATGAAATAAAATGATGAAACATAAAAAATGAAAAAATGCAATTAGAGATTTTCCATGATGAATGATCTTGAGTTGTTGCAACAATGGATGGAGAATCTTGCTCTTGAATACCTTAGAAAGCTATCTTGATGACTTAGAATGCTAAAACCTTAGCTTGCTTGACTTGACAACATGAATGAATGATCAATTAATTATGAATTAGGGTTAAAGGTCTCCTTTTATAGAGGAAATTTTAGTGAATGGCTAGAATAAGGATCATGATCAAGGGCCATGATTAAATTAGAAGATAATTTAATCAAGGGTGGAGGTTAATTGAGAGAAGAAAGACATGGATAGATAAAGACTTGAGGTGGAAGATAAGATTGGCACAGAAAAAGAGGTTGTTGGAGAAAATTATTTAATTTAGGTGGCCAGCATAGGATAAATAAATGAAATATTAATTTTATTTATGTAAAAAGAAAGGTGGGAACAAATAATTAGATAATTAAATAATTAAAAAAATAATTATTTACTTATAGAGGAAAGGTGGGGTGTTAATAATTAAAAACAATTATTTAATGGAGAGGGAAGGGATAATTAAATAATTAAAATAATTATTTAATTAGGGAGATAAAGGAAGGATACATAATTAAATAAATATAACATTTATTTAATTATAGGGAGAAAAGGCTAATGAATAATTAAATAATTAAAATAATTATTTAATTATAGAAGAAGAGGGAAAATCTAACTTTTGAATTAAAATAATATTAGACATAAATGCTTAATAAAATTCAAGAAAACTGTGAAAGTCATTTATAATTCTTTACAACACCCTTACAAGACATGCATTTTATTCAATTTACAATAAGACCTAATGTGGATGTGTAAAACACCTCACAACACTAAATCAAGGCCTCATTAAGTCCAATTTATCATCAATTATTCTCAAATCAAGTAGCAAAAAGGGATACTTTTTTCGTGTCCACACCTTCAAATAATGACTACCTACATACTCTCTTCCAAATAGAATTTCAAAGTCACTTGTAGTTCTCAAAAAAACTCTCAAGGAACATTCACATATGTTCTTATGCCCAAGATTTCATAACCATAACCACTTGAGTATCTGTTCTCTTTGATCTAAAACAAAAAGAATGTAATGAAAAGGATTAAAACCCAACAATGTGAGAAATTGTCATGTACCAATACCCATTATAAAATAAGGCCATACCTCATAAAAAAATATTGATTTTTATTGCATATCCAAACAAGGTTCCATTTAATGATTCATTACCCATTAATAATACCTAACAATGGGTGGCTAAAACCAAATTAAGTTCACCTTTTAAAAAACATGTAACAAGTAACTTCAAAGGACACCAAGATCTCAATTTTATACTTCTCCACTATTATGATCTATATTTTAGCATATGAGTCCTAGAAACCTTACCAATTCATCCCATTAAGGAATAAGCTAGGTTGATTACTTATCAACATAAAACAATCATATAGTGACAATTTCATAAAATTCACTAGAATAGAGTTATCTAATACTAAATTCATATTTTTTAATAAATATTTGATCATCGAGACTAATAATGATATGCGATGATTGCAACTTTAATTAAATGTCATCATAACAAGTCTCTACTCATAACCCCAATGAAATTCATACAAATGTTATTCATACAACCAAGTCAATTGGTGATAGCTTAGTAATGTCGCCCATATATAATCATAACCTATCTATTAGCTAAAGGATGAAGATAAATCATGAACCAAATACTTGACCCAAACTAATAATAACATTATTTTATATACAAGGATATAGAGTATATATATACCAACTTACAAGGAGTGTTAATACAAAATCATACCACCATATGATATGAGGCAATGACATATAGCCCAAGATATCATACTAGTGATATCTATTACCACCACCAAGAAACTCAAGACTTAAATGGTTATACCACATCCACCCATATAAATAAAATATTGATGTTATTATCCCCTTCACTCATAATATTGAGCATTGATCTTGTTGGACATAGTGAAATACAAATTTTCACCAAAAATAGTAATACTCCAATTATGGGTATCATCCCTTAGGGTATCAATAATATCAATGTATCATGCTCCATAATCTTAGCATATTTTTAGCATTCTTAAGGAATTGACTTATCTAAATCATAACAAAATATAATTCATCCTCATAGAGGTTTTACTAACGTACACGATTGATATAAGTGGTGTATTAAATAGAGAACATACCATTTAGGGGTCTACACTCCTCTTTCTTGAACTAATTATCTCATTTACATATATATCCTTCCTCACAAACATGGACCCTAAGTCCTTCCTTGTAACTTAAACTTGGACCTTAAATGAGATTGATTAATATTTGAAATGTTAAAAGCAGGTCCTCTAAAAACATTTCTAAGTAAAACATGGTAAGATTAAGGTGTCATATAACTTTTAAATCCCACATCATATTGCATGGTTCCATCATCCTTCAAACGTGTCTCTAGGCACTTAGGTTGTATTGGGAAAATATTTTTTAATATTTATTCTCTCCATTTTTTTGTTACGTTCATAAGGGGTGATGGGTTCCACTTGCTATTGGAAATAGGATGCCATTTAATTGTAATCCTAAACACTATTTATTTCTTGCATCTCCTAAGTCCTTAGAAAGTGTTCTCAAACACTAGGATTAGAAAGAGATTAATTTTGAATCAAATAATCATGTTAATTGATATTTGTAATTAATTCTAAATGATAGAAGCATGTGAGGGCATCCATTAATGGAAGGTGACGCTCACCTTGAGTTAAGTTAACTATTTGGAGTAAGAGATAACGCTTCTGTAATGCATGTAAAGATCCTAGGAGTTAAGGATTGATGTTTACATGCATGAAGTTCAGTTTAGTTCAGTTCAGAATTAGTTTAGTTTAGTTTAGTTTAGTTCAGTTATGGTTCAATTATCTTCAATTAGTTTTAGTTGAATGCTAGTTGACTTCAGTTAACTTGGAATGCATGACTAATGACTTAAGTTGCATGACATATTACATGTGACTTCCTTCAATTAATAGGGGATGACCATTCTTGCATGAATGGTGGAAAGATATGTTTCAATTAACAGAGAATGACTTGGACCCACCTTGGGCGCCCAAGTTGGTTTCTTGGAATTAACTCCTTTGCATGTTAAGATATTTCAGAAGGCTAAGTTAAGTGGGCCCATTCTTGGGTTCCAACTTTGAGGATAAGCCTTGAAGATATTTATGGAATAAAGGTTGAGTTAGTACTTCAGTTTGGGATGCCCAAATGGATGAAGGAGATGATTTAACATTGTTCTTCATGGTTAAAATCTACTTGCAAGAGATAGGTGTACCTTTTAGGAGATAGGGATTGAGCTTTGCAATTGTAACTCTTTTGGATTTTACAAAGTTTTTTATTGCCTATATATCTCAAGAAAGTTGAAGAGATTTTGTATTAGTTCATTGCAGGTTGTGAAGAAGATTTGTGGAAGGTAGAAGAAGCGCCTCAAGGAAGGATTGGAATTATTGTAATCTTATTCTAAGATTAAATAATACATTGATTCTTGGTGGAGTTTTTTCCCAAAAGGGTTTCTCCATGGTATATGTTGTGTAGATCTTCTAATATTCTATCTATTTCTTCTACAACCTTCTGTCTTCATTCTACAAATGATAAAATGAATTAATCAGATAATCACCCGCAAAGAATCTGTAACAAAGAATACATATTTAGATCAGCAATCATAAAGTTTTAAAAAAAATTAAGCTACATAAACACCTCAATTTTCATCATTTGGTATTAGAGTCGAGGTTGGGTAGAGCATTGGGATGCCTTTCTCTTAAAAGATTGGAGATTTTTTGGTTGTAGTGGGATCTTTTACTATTTTTTTGTTATTGCTGATTTTGGAAAATAAGTTTGTTACAATGAATTCTCATTTAGATATTGAAAGGTTCAATGGATCTAATGATGAGATGAAGTTTTGATTATGTGCATCATGATGCCATGGGATTGCTCAGTATCACGGTTCAATGGGAGCATTAGGAAATGGAGTGGATTCTTGGTTGTAGGATGGTTTTTATATTATGTCATGGTATACTCTTGATTAGTGGTTTAGAGTTGTGGCATGGTACATGTTATGATAATTTTGATCATGAGGAAATGTTTGAAATTCCATATGCTTTTGACAGTGATGGTTTGATGTTTATCTCGTTGCCATGTATAGCTCGGTATCACAGTTTAGTGGGAGATTTGGTAGGATATAGTGATCTTCATGAAGAGGATGGTAGTCACGATGCCATGTGTGACTCGGTACCACAGTTCAATGGGAGTTGTTGGCAGTAATGTGGATGCATCATTGGTAAGGTTATCTTTAGGTGATTGGGGATATGTTTTCTTGGTTTATAGTGGTTGCTAATATGCCATGGTTTACTCTTGTTGCATTTAGAGTTTGGAATGGTTCTCTTGAGACTAGGATGTTTAAGTATGTTATGGTGCATGTGATCTCCTTGGAGGAGATGGTTAGATCATGGATGTCATGTTTATGTTCAAGATTGGAGCTTTGACATTGATATTGTGGAGTTCTCTTATGTATTGGGTACATTAAGCATTTTCTTGATTACTTCATGATAGTGCTATGTTGCATATGGAGTTTGGCATGGATTGGTTGGTTACAGGTCCTCATGGATACTTGGAGAAATAGGTGAGGCTTGAGTTCTCTTATGGTAAGAGACATGTGTTGGAATGGTTACTAGCAAGAAAAGTTTTTTCAACAGAAAAGACCAAGGATCCTACACCTTGGTCGGACATGAGTTCAACACACTCGGTGGTTTCACATACCTCCAAAGAGGCAGTTTGGATATAGAGACTTGGGAAAGGTATTGGTTTTAATTGCAAGTAAGTTAAACTTGAATGTGATAGTCAAAGTGCTATGTGTTTAGCCAAAAATACTATGTATCATGCACGTAGTAATCATGTTGATATTTAGTATCACTTTGTGCGAGAAATGGTTGAGAATGGGAAGGTATTAATTGAGAAAGTTGAAACTTTAATTAATGTTACAAATTATCTTATGAAACTAGTTCCTACAAATAAGTTCTCTTGGTTTTAATAATTTTCTTGGAAGCTTCATGATTATGCAGGTTGCATTTGAAGTTGGCATGGATTAATTAGTTGGTGTAGGAAGGTTATTCGTCTTGAGTCCTATACTTGATTTAAAATTATTATTCCTTGTTTAGAATAATTGAAATGTATAATGTTAAGTGGGAGAATGTTGGAAATAGGATGCCATTTAATTGTAATCCTAAACATTATTTATTTCATGTATCTCCTAAGTCATTGGAGAGTGTTCTCAAACACTAGGATTAGAAAGAGATTAATTTTGAATGAAATAATCATGTTAATTGAAATTTGTAATTAATTCTAAATGATAGGAGCATGTCATGGCATCCAAGATGATTTCCTAAATAATAGGAGCACATGGGGTGCCCACATGGAAGGTGACACTCACCTTGAGTTAACTATTTGGAGTAAGAGATAACACTTCTGTAATGCATGTAAATATCCTAGGAGTTAGGGATTGATGTTTACATGCATGAAGTTCAGTTCAGCTCAGTTCAGATCAGTTCAATTTAGTTCAGTTCAGTTCAGTTCAGTTTAGAATCAGTTCAGTTTAGTTATGGTTTAGTTATCTTCAGTTAACTTGGAATGCATGACTAATTACTTGAGTTGCATGATAGATAACAAGTGACTTCCTTTAGTTAATAGGGGATGGCCATTCTTGCATGAATGGTGGAGAGATATGTTTCAATTAATAGAGAATGACTTGGACCCACCTTGGGCACCCAAGTTGGCTTCTTGGAATTAACTCCTTTGCATGTTAAGATATTTTAGAAGGCTAAGTTAAGTGGGCCCATTCTTGGGTGCCAACTTTGAGGATAAGCCTTGAAGATATTTATGGAATAAAGGTTGAGTTATTACTTTAGTATGGGACACCCAAATGGATGAAGGATATGATTTGACATTGTTCTTCACGGTTCACCTCTACTTGCAAGAGATTGGTGTACATTTTAGGAGATAGGGATTGACCTTTGTAATTGTAACTCTTTTGGAGTTTACAAAGTTGTTTATTGCCTATATATCTCAAGCAAGTTGAAGAGAGTTTGTATTAGTTTATTGCAGGTTGTGAAGAAGAATTGTTGAAGGCAGAAGAAGCATCTCAAGGAAGGATTGGAATTATTGTAATCTTATTGTAAGATTAAATAATACATTGATTCTTGGTGGAGTTTTTTCCCGAAAGAGTTTCTCCACGATATATGTTGTGTATCTTCTATTCTTCTGTCTAATTCTTCTACAACCTTTTGTCTTCATTCTACAAATGATAAAATGAATTAATTAGATAATCACCCACAAAGAATGCATATTTAGATCAGAAATTATAATAGTTTTACAAAGTATTAAGCTACATAAACACCTAAATTTTCAACACTAGCAATGATAAAGGTGACTTGTGGACATAGATATTTAATATTGTTTTCTCAAAATGTGGATGCTTAGAATGGGATAATAAAAGATAAGGAAAAGGAAAAAATGAGTGACTTTTGGTATTCTCCAAGTGGGTGCTTGGAAAGAGGAAAAAAGTGTCTCTTCGTATTCCATCTTTTATTGTATTTAATGTAATGTTTATCTTCCAAGTTTGGGCACATACAACATACTAACCCTTAAATGAAGTAAAAATTTCTAATTTTACACCTTATGAGTAAATAAACTAAGTAACAAGCCATTGTAATAAAAAAATTTATTTTCTTTATTGATAATTTCCAATAAAGATGCATATTAAAATACATCAATGTGAGAAAGTGTACATTTACATACATATTTCAATGAGCTTTAGAACAAATAGTTGTAAGATGGTCCAGGATCCCTCCCAAATCTTGGTTCCTTTGTCACTTGTTGTGGAGGAGAAGCATCACTCAGGCACTTTTTCGCTAGCCACAAACTCATAATGTGATCCCCTACACATCTATCATTTGATAGATGGCCCTTCCCTTTGATGAAGAGATTAGTAGAGTAACTGATAACGACAACCAATTGAGCATAGTGTTGTGTCCTACATAACTAGAACTTGTAATCTCACAAACTTTGTCTAGCATGTAATACTAGATCATGGTGAACTGACAGTGGAGCCAAAGGTCATCACACTACTTTTTCCAAAGTGTTTCATTTAGTATTATGTTCTATTGAGGGTCATCTATCACATACACTACTTAGGGCTGATTTGACTTAAGGCTATCTTAAGTTATGCATAAGTATTTCCTTCAATGGATAGTCCAACATCCCAGATGACCTATCACCATATTATTCTACTTGGAATAAACCTATTTAACTAGTAAGTACACAAGCTAGGTATTTCCTTCAATGGATAGTCCATAATTCCAAAGATAACCTATATACTTGGATTACCCTACTTACATGTAAGTACTTAAACTTCCTCCCATACTAGATTATCTATCCTAGGAGTAAACACAAGTTTTCCTAGTTAAACCAATAACTTAGCAAAATACACCATATGTGCTTTTCATGTTCAATCATACCTAGTATATAATACCTATGATAAACACCCATCTCCTCCTATGGAGTACTTAAAAACACACTATGAAAACAACACAATAGCTTCAAATTCCTTTTCAAAATAATCTAAATTCTCTAATGCATATAATGGAAAAGACATCTCAACCATGCATGCAAGACACATTCATTCAAAGAAAAATAACAAAGAAGAAGAGATCCACATTCCTTTTATCACTTATCCAAACTAAAGACAACAATGCAGCCCTCTCCAATAGCAATTAGCTTGATAATCAGATTTTCAAGGATGTCACAAATAACTCTATCTCACTTGTTGATAGCTTACTTCTCTCAAAATATAGCCGTCTCTCAAAATATAACCTCCTCACAAACTATATGAACTTCCTTCCTTTCTCTCTCTCAATGCAAAGCAAAGTATGGCTGAAAAATACATAATTATGAATTACAAAAGATGTATTATCTTATGGAAGAATGTGTCCCTTCTAAATGAAATGGTTTAGCTATTTATAGAGCAACCAAGCAAGCTCAAAGCCTACAGTTTAGGTATGTTAATGTACAAAAAGCTTCATGCAAAGCAACACATGAAACATATCAGAAAGGTGGCAACTTCACAAGCTAATACTCAGCATAATCACCTACAAATCGACTTGTTTTGTAACATCAATCAAAAGACTCATTCCTTGATGCCACATTCCTTTGATGTATTTTTTCAAATAGTTATTATGCAATAGGAAAACTCCAACATTTAGCATACTTAACAAAAAGACTATTGTCCATAAAATCATGTAACTCAATTCTATGTATAATTATATAAGTATGGATTTTCTTACCTTGATTCAAATCTCTTAAACTAACATAAGATTTCAATAGAATAGAAAAGCCCCCACAAAAAACCCATTCCAAACATAATCTTTAACCATTGCATTCCATAGAAAACATTTGGGATTTCTGTTTTTCCAAAATAGAATGAGCATCCAACAAGCTACAACACATTGAATATATACTCAAAATTTTGGTATTCAAAACCAAATCTTAGTGTAGTCTATTAGAAATAATTTAACCACAAATTTTCTTAACTTCTTCTCAAGATTTTGGACTAACACAACGAATTTGCACCATTGAATAAATGCTTTAATTGTCTCAAGGATTTCTACTATGTAATATTGTGAAGACCTCATATTTACTCCACTTGCCTTGTTTTTAGAACTAAGAGCTAAATATGTTTTAAACCATCTCCCCCATTCCCTTATCATCTCTCAAATACTCCTTTTACCTCACAAAAATTCCTCTATCCTTTCTAATTTAATTGGCATCCATAACTTTTTCCAAAGATCTCATTTTCACACAAGCAGGGTTGATGTTGACGAAGGTCTTGGAATCGAGCTTTACAACTACCAATTGTGTTTTCTTTAAATTTTCAAAAAAAATCAACCAATTGGTTTTGTACATATCTTGCAATCATGGTATTCTAATAGAACATGTTTCTATATTTTGTCTAAAGAATTATCATGCCTCCTCATTTCTTCCACATTTTGCATACATGTCTACTAAAGAAGTTCTAATGAATCTAAAAAAATCCCTATCCTTTATGTGATGATGGATGTCCATGCCTTCCTCCACCACTATCCCACAAAAAACTACTATATTAAATTTTTAATGCCCAAGGATATAGGCCCATGTCATATTAAATGGAATTTTAATCCCTCTTTCTCAATCTGTGCAACCCGTGCCTCACTATTCATCTACCCTTTGATTCATAAATATCATTTAAAATGTTTCCTTCATTATTAAATTTTATTTCGGTTTTGATTGATGTCTTTCTCACCTATGGTGAAAGATGTGATAAATATCCTCTATAATGATCCATGCTAGGTCATGGAATCCTAATGAATCATTGATTACATATTTCAAATAATAGAAGACAGTCTTAGGAATGAGAATAGAAAGGATACAATTCAAAAAAAGATGAGGGATATGATAATATTTGGTATCATGTAATTATGATTCTTGATCCAAGGATTACACTTTATAATGTTTGGTTCAAGAATGTCTATCAATATAGAAATTAATGAGAAATTGAAGATACACAAGATGATATAAGTTGTTAACTAGTGAATTAGTTCTACACATAAAGGTTATACTAAATCATACAAAAATTTAAATTTGTGAACTATTTTAAGAACACAAGTTATTCACCATTAAGCCAACTCAAATGTAGATGAATTTAGTATCTTAAATTTAAGATAATTTTTTCTAGGACTTTGTGATTAGAACATCATGACCTAATACTATTTTTTTACTACACATCACAAGAAGGCCATGGTGTTAGCTAAGTTACAACTACAAATTTTGTTTTATATGCCCTTTTACACTCTTTAGGGATGTTACATATTTGATCTTTTGTATATTTTATACAAATTATATCTATTTTGTTATATTTTTATATTAGACATTCTAAAAACCATTATAGTTAATGGAATTTTTTTAATAGAAAAATATATGTAAGTGTGTAAAATTTTAAATTTGTGTCCCACTTTTGGCCAGCTCAAGGGTTTGAAGTGAAATTTTTTTCCTGAAACGGTTTTTAGGTAAAACATTTTTTCCCTAAATATTTTTTCCTTGTGTGGTGCCTATGTAGCACCACAAGTTTTGGGTGAAAGGGTTTCACTTAAAACCACTAACATTTAAAAAATAAAGTGCTCCCTGCAATGTATTTATAAAGATAAGTTTTACTAAAAACTATTTCATTTCAAACTATCTAGTTGATAGTTCATTTGGCAAGATAACCCCTCTTTTGGAGCAAATTAAAAAAAAATGAGCAAATACATATTTCTCCAACTAAGTATATTTTTATAAAAATCTAAGAGTGTAATAGTCACACACTAGACTCAAGTTGTCAAGATCACCTAACAAACCAAAAATAACATTAAATACGAGAGTACAGAGGAATTAATTCTTGATTGAAGGATGCAATAATGATAAAATGGTGCATAATGTATAGGATAATCCTTGTTTATATAGGCAAGGTGAAGAGATACAACAACAACATATTATGAAAAGCGTCACAATCATTTGACATGAGACAAATAACCTAAAAGTACCATACATAAATTTAACTAAATGTGAATAAGACCTAGATAGGAACCAATTAGATAATTTTCCCCCTTCACACTAACACCTTCCCTTAAGTGCAACTTAGGGAGAAACATAAATTCATGAATGTGAATATGGTTCTAATAATAAAATATTTCTAGGTAATCATGTACAAAATTCCTCACACATTATAATTGGTGGGAAGCCATATCTAGTGATCATATCTTTATATAAGAATCTTGTGGTAGTTTGTGTTGTATGGTCCCTAGTAGGTTCTCCCTCTACCCATTTTGTTAATTATTCAACTCCTATTATGATTAATCTTGCTTTTGAGTGTTTAGCAGGTGGGTCAATTGGTCCTATAAAGTCTATTGCTCATTTTTCAAATAGTATTTATTTTAAGACTAGTTTCAAGGGCATCTCATCTCATGCGGTAGCTTTCCCCACCCTTTGAAATTTATCACAGTTTCTTGCATATTCTTTGGCATCTCTATATAGGGTTGGCCACAATAGTCGAAATAACCCTTTTTGTTGTTGTTTCACCATGATTATGTCCCCCTTCTATTCATCCATGTGCTTTCAATATAGATTCTCTTTCATAACAAAACAATTTTGATAATTTCATCTCACCCTATATGATGTAGCTCTCCTTCTATTAATGTGTATGGTAGAGAATTTTGTACAAGAGATTATTTAGCCTATGGTGAGAAATCTATGGGAAATTCACCTTTAGATAAGAGTCTAGAAATGCAATGTAGTTCCTATGATATCACAATTAGTCTAAATAGGTGGGGGCCAGGTAGAACTTTTGGATGATCTTCTAGTTCCTCCCTTGTTTCTATCCTTTATAAATAATTTGGTCCTTGATTGTGTTTTCTAGGTTTGACCATGATCTTAAAATCAAATTCTTGGAATGATAGTAACCACTATCATATCATGCCTTGTATGACAAGTCTATTGAGTAAGTATTTTAATGGTTCATAATCTATGAAGAATGTAAATGGTATTTGTAGTAAGTAGTGTCTGAATTTTTATAATGCATAAACCATACCTAGGGATTCTCTCACAATAGTGGTGTAGTTCTTCTCTATCTTGGATAGTTTTCTACTTGCAAAGGCTAGTGGGTGATCTTTATTTCCTTCAATTTGAGCTAATATTGCTCATATGGAAATTCTTGATGTATCTACATGTACATGGAATGGTGGGTTCCAATCTAGGAAGATTAATATAGGTGCTTTCACAACTTTGTTCTTTAGTGTATCAAATTCTTGTTGGCATTCCTCAGTCCATTCAATACTTCTACCAGATTTCATTTTCAGTAGTTCTTCCATAGGTACAAATATTCTGACATATCCTTTTATTAATTTGTGTTGGTATCCAATATAGCCTAGAAAAATTTTTACTTCTGAAGGTGTTGTTGGTTGTGGTAGTGTCATGATTAAAGTAATCTTCATTGGGTCTATCATTAGACCTTCCTTGCATATGATATGACCTAGTAATGTGTCATATGGTACCACAAACATGCACTTCTTCAAATTTAGTGCAATTTGCATGCTTCAACATCTATTGAGCATCATCTCCAATACTTAAATGTGGTATTTGACCAAGCCATATACCATCCAATCATCTAAATATACTTCCAAAAAATTATGCGTAAAGTATTCAAAAGAATTTATCATGATCTTGTTGAATACTATAGGTACATTATTTAGGCTGAATGGCATCATTGTATACATTTAAAATCCCCATTCTATTGTAAATGTTGTTTTTGGCTGATCTTCCTCACTTAATCTTAATTGATGATATCTTAAAAATCCATCAATAAAGGAGTATATCCCTCTTCTTGCTACTAGTTGCAAAATTTCTTTTGTGAATGGTTTAAGAAAAGGGTAATGTACGCATGCTTTATTCAATTCTCTAAAGTTAATGCAAATATGTATTTCTCTTTTTTTCTTGTTTTGAATCACCATTGGGCTAATCCACTCCATATCTTATACTAGTTTGATTATCCTAGCTTCCAATAATTTATCCAACTCTACTTTGACTTTCTTCTTCATATTAGGGTTCAGTCGATAGGTCTTTTCCTTCCCGGTTTAGCTCCTCCCTTCATGAATCCTACTTCTTCCTTTATGCATTTAAGGTCTATAGAATTCTTAAAGAATATTTCTTCAAATTCAAGTAACATCTTCGCAACTTGTGCAACTAGTTTTTCATCCCAATAATCTCCTATCTTAGCTAGTTTAGGAGCTCCCTTTTTAGCAATGTTTTCTTCTTTTAGTTTAATCATTCGGTTATAGTATTTTTATTTGGCCTCTATTGGAGAGTCTAATTTTCTTTCTCCTTTTTGAAATTCTATACTGATGCAAATTGTAGATTTTTAGCACCATGCACTTCTCTAACTCTTCTAGGGTTTTTCACCTAAAAGGAGAGAGGTAGGGCCAAAAAAGCTAAAGGGTTCATTCAAATTATGTTATGTGTGATATTATATGAACTAAATGAAATGAACTAAATGCAGTTAATTGATCTATTTGAATTATTATGAATGCAAAATCTATGATTTATGCTATGTTTGGAAACATAGTGTTGTTTGCAAAAATCTTGAAAGAATGAACAAAAAAGCAAATTAAACTAAACAAGAGGTTTTTTTTCAGAATGTGTGCACCTAGAAAATTGGAGAAGACTGGAAAACAATCTAGAAAATTGATGAATTCTGAATTTGAGCTGAATGGGACTCCTTCACAACCTTGGGTGAATCAGTCCCAATTTTGGGTTTTCTGTACATAAACTATTTTCTGTCAACCAAGAACCAAGATCTGCATCGGAATCAAATATGCAACTCACGAGGGACTCATTTTCTATGCATGGTGAATCAGTCCACTTTTAAATTTCTACAACTTCAAAGTTCTATTCTACACCTTGGCACTTGCACAACAATTTCTGACGAAAACCTAACTCGGGATCTCAGAAAATTCCTACAAAACAACTTAATGTTGTTTTTCTAATGGGGGGTTTGCCTTGTTCAAACCCCTAGTTGGGTAAGTAAACCTTTAATGGAGAAAAATCTGCATAAAACCTTAGCCTTAGATGTGTTAGAGACTAGGAAGATCTGAAATATGACAAAAGTCTTATTCTGTTGCTCTAGAATAAGAAATACAAAGAGGATTTATATGATGCAAGATCTCAACCCTAGAAACCTTACAACACATGAAAAATGGAAATGAAATGACATGTAAATGACAAACAAATAAAATGAAAACCTTAATCTGAAGATAGAGTGAAAATGGAAGATGGAATCAATATGAAACCAAGTCCTTAGGTATGATTTGGTGGCTAGTTGCACCTCTTCACCCTAGATTTCTTCATGATTCACCATAGGCATCCATCATCAACACTTTGCAATGTTGAATCTTGACAAAAAGAGTGAGCTTCAAGACCTACAAAAAACCCTAGTTTGTTGCCCTAAAACTTCAACATTTGCTAATGAGACTTGTTGTGGAAGACTTGACTCTAGAAATGGCTCTTGAAGAATGAAAAAAAGAAAAAATATGTGTGAAAATGACTTAAAATGAGTATTTATAAGCAACAACACCTTATTTTCCCATTATTTAAAGACCTAAGAGGTTGACATTCACTGGAAATTCAAGTTAAATTAATCAAATTCCCACTAAAAATTGAAATTTCCCTCTGAAAAAAGGGACTCATTTGCCACCCTTGGTGAATAGGTCCCACCAGAGGGAACTCATTCACCCAAGTTGGTGAATGGGTCCCACTACTGATTTTTGAAGGTGGGTTTTCAGGGTATGAGATAATTAAGTGTTGTTTGTCGAGTTTTATGTGATTTCTCAAGTAAAACGGGCCTCTAGATAAAAAATATTGGGTCTTGGGAGCCTATAAATGTTGTTTTGAAGGGTAAATGATATGAAGGAACTCAAAAGTGGGTCCAATTATGTGTGAAATTGTCTCTTTTCTCAAGAGGGTCCAATTTTCTACAACACATTTAGCCCCCACTTTAGCGCCTATATGACTTTATGTGCATATGTAAGCTAAAGGACTCTAAATGATGCACTTTATTACATAAAAGGATACTCATTCAAAAGATGGGAGAATGAAGCCCCCAATGTAGTTATGTGCACAACCACAACATTATGAACCACATCTACAACACACATTTGTTAATTGTCAAAAAATCCTTTCATATAACTCCTAGGAATTCAATTCGAGGGTAGATGTATGCCCCCCTTGATTCCGCTTGCTTTACAGAGGTGGAATCAAGGTAGCAATCTAGCCACATTGAATAAGAAACATCATATCATAGGGAATTTCCAAGTACCATGCCACATTACGATAGATGGATGATGATGTCGGGTGCAGAATCATGATTCCAACACATCAAATGGCATCAAAAATAGATTACCCTAGCTCTTGTTATGTTGATTTCAAGAAGATCTGTGTTATGAGTGCTTGAAAAGATAATAACCTTATGTTAATGCGTAAGAGTAAAAAGAGATGAAAAGGGATTAAAAGAAGGAGAAGAAAGTAACTTGTCACTTACTAAATTCATTTTACCTTCATGTAGCTTGAGAGTGATGAGTGAGAGAAGAACATGCCGAGCAGACGAGATTACACACCTTCGTAGCTGGATGATCTTCGTGAGCAGGTGGTATGCGATTAGTTGTATTCTGAGGTGAGTCAATTCTGCAACTGTCACCTTGTGATTTTGTAATAATGTAATGATTTTAATGCATGGATAGGTTAATTTAGGGTCTTGGAAAAAAGGTTCATAAAGTGTCCCTTTTTTTCGTAAAGTGTCGGGCCATTTGTTTGCAGAGTGTCCCTTTTGTTTGCAAAGTGTCTCATTTCTTCGTGAAGTGTCTCATTTCTTCACAAAGTGTCTTGTTTCTTTGTGAAATGTCCTAAAAGGGTTCTAAAGTGTCTAGTTCCATTAGAAAAGCACACTAGATCAACTTTAGCACTCTTGCACGATGAAATATGTGAAAATTAAAGAATTTAGATGAAATTTAGAGCATTTTGTGATGATTTTGATAGGTCCCTACCTAGTTGAGACAATGGCTAGGGGGAAGAAAACTCACATTTCTAAGAGATCATGTGTCATTGCGCATTAGAGACAGAGAATTTACATTTAGTGGGTATCTATTGGACATATCTTATGCCACCGATGAGATACCATGACCCCATGCTTATGGCTCTATGCAAGCATTGGGATGTTGATACTTGTACCTTTCATCTTCCCACTGGGGAAATGACTATCACTCTCGAGGATGTACACCACATTCTCTGAGTTCCCATTTGGGGAGGGCAGGTATATTTCTAGGGGGATCAGTCATTCTAGGAGAAGAACAGAGATATGCAGTATTGTATATTTCACGAGCTCTTGTGGTCAGACAGATTGTGATGCACACAGTGGCACTAGTTCTCAATCTAGATGGATGAGTGAAACACTTGGATGGAGGACTAGTACACTTGATATGAGGGATGTATGAGCAGAGGACAGTCTATGCTTGGAGTCATTGCATTTTAGCACACTTGTATTATGATCTTGGCCGGTTTGTATTTTGAGAGATCACTAGTATGGTCCATAGTACACTTCTAGAGGTGTGGTTCCTTGAGCATATCACATGTACCAGCCCCGTTAGATTCCCTTGTACTATAGCTGCAAGATATCCACAAGCATTTGGCTATCCTTTGCGATGCTTGTGGCAGTATGGGGATTTACACTTTTGGAGGGTGAGATTTGATTGGATGGAGGAGGAAGAGATCCTATGGAGACCTTATATACTCACTCTACAATGGCCAGATCCCACAGGACAGTTACAGAGGATGTAGATGGATAGGTATCTAGCTAGAGGCATGACTATGTTGTACAACCTTTCTACTATGGGTGACTCATGTGATAGTTTGGATAGGTATAGACACCATCAAAGGAATTCCCCTTCATTAGACGATCAGTGCAGAGTGCCCAGAGGCTAGGTGATATTGTTTGGATGACTATAGATCATGTTCGTGAGAGTGATTCCAATGATTCAGATCATGACTAGCCACCAACATCCGATGTTGATGATGTCAGCAGCACAGATGAGCACAAATAGTGGCATTCATATGCATGACCAACTCCTATTTTCCACATGGATTTCCCTATAGGTGATATGGGACCAACACCAGATGAGGGTGATGAGCTAGAGGAGAGAGCAAAGGAGGTACGGTATAGGCCAACAGATATTTTTATAGATGGTATCAATGAGGAGTACCAGTCTAAGGCAGATCTGTACTATGAGGATCAGGATAGGGGAGAGGATGAGGAGGAAGAGGAGGATTATGAGGAGGAGGATTATTATGAGGAGGAACCACCTCTGAGTGAGGGTGATGAGGTAGCTATTGAGGATTGGTACGAGCATGGAGAGTCCTCGCATACTTACAAGACAAGATCATGGGTAGTAGCTACAATAGGCATCAGCACCCAAAGTCATAGAGAGGCGAGCACATCCTCCATGCCCACCAGAGAGGATGAGGTTGACATTCCTCAACTGACTAGAGACATAGGTGATGATATTTAATTTTACGCATGTCCTTTTAGTACTATCTTCTTTATTTATATATATATATATATATATATATATATATATATATCATGATGATGTGTTACTAATTGTGTACATTGTCTATCTTGTAGGAGCGATGAGAGATTGGTGAGAGTTGAGTTCTATCATCAAGCTACCACAGAGATAGTGTATGCATCCATTGACGAGGAGGAGATGGATCTTGACTATGTGCCCCCACCGATCATGGAGGAGGAGCCAGAGTCACTCAAACCTTTCGTGAGGTTATATGAAACATACGAGAGCGTGAGGAGATGACTCTGTTGATCTGAGAGTGCACTATAGTTGGCGCAAACCTCAGTAGAGGTAGAGAGACTACATGCAGATCTTGCACAGACATGAGCGGAGAGGGATCAAATGGTAGAGGAGTGTCTTGTAGTTGTTGGTCGAGTACATGGTCTAGATTATGCACTTAGACTTGGTAGTTCACGATCACGATCACACATGACCATCTCACAATGACTAGGGACTGGATCACGAGTGCCAAATCCTGAGGGGTCTAGCTCTCACAGGCCATTATGAGTTTGTATATGATATTGAGATGTATATAAAACTTTGATATACATATAGACATGCACATTTGATGTTATTATGATGTGTCTCTTTGTGTGGATGTTCAAATACAATGTGATTAATTAAATGACTTAAAGTAAAAGTATTTAATTAATGTCGACATGATTTAATAGGATTAATGTGATCTATTGTAAAACATATTTTAGTTTTAGTGTAGATACAACATTACTAATTAGAAGAGAATATGTTAAATTAAATACACTTATAAGGATCTAACTTAACATAACATGAAGGTGAATAGTATGAAGTCTAAAGCAATTATAAAATGAACTTAAATAATTACCTTAGTGTTCAAGACAAACACAAAATTAGTTGTCAAGAACAAAGCAATGTGAAAGTTATTTAGAATAACATCAAATAACTTTAAACAACACTACTGTATCAATCATACTATTCAAAGGGGTCAAAGATAATACCAATGTAAATGTGTGGCATTAATAGGTTCCTTAAGGGGTGTTCCATAAAGCTACGTTAAGAGGTAGGCACTAGACCCATAATTGGTATCAACTATGTAAGGTCCCATCCAATTAGGGATAAACTTATCTTTATCTTCATTGTCAGCACTAGTATTGCATTGATTTTCAATAAGAAAAAAATCTCCCTTGCAAAACGACCGGGGATGACATGAATGTTGTGTTTTCGTTGTAATTGTTTGATGTGAGCTTGGAGATGTTTGAGAGCATTAATTCATTGTTCATCAAGCATCTCAAGTTGATATAATCATTTATATTTATAAGTGTCATCGTAAATAAGATCTTGGAGAGCAACTCCCAAAGTAGGAATTTCTAACTCCAAGGGCATAATCGCATTAGTGCCATAAACAAGGTTATAAGTGGTATTTCCTATGGATGATTGAACATTAGTTCTATAAGCCCAGAGCGCATAAGATAGTTGTGTCTGCTAGTCTTTATGATGCTTGGTGATAGTTTTCTTGAGGATTTTTTTGAAAATCTTATTAGTATTTTCAGCTTGTCCATTGGATTACGGTTAATACGATGTGGAAAAGCGATGTTGAATGTTGAATGTTTCAAGAAATTTTTGGACTTCGTTATTCTTAAATGGAGTTCTGTTGTCTGAAATTATTACAGAAGGGAGCCCAAATCAAGCAATGATGTGGTCCAAGATGAAACAACAAATTTCTTCAGCTTTTGTAGAATGGAGGGGGATATCTTCCACCCATTTCATGAAATATTCCATTGCGGTTATGATAAATGTAAGTCCAATAGAAGAAGTCGGTGAAAATTTTCCTATAAGATCCAACCCCCATACTAAAAATGGCCAAATGCGAACATTGGCACGGAGCTTAGTAATAGGAGTGTGGACCAAATTGCTATGTTCTTGGCATTTGTGACATTGTTTAACGTAGGTGAAGCAATCCTTCTCCATATGTCTCCAATAATAACCCATATGGATAAGTTTTTGCACTAACAAATAACCTCCAAAATGACCTCCACAGGCACTAGCATGAGCCTATTTGAGCGCTAAAGGGATTTCAAAATCTTTAAGAAATCATAATAGGAGACCATTAAAAGATCTTCTATACAATGAGTTTGCAAGGATCACATATTTAGCCGCGAGTTTATGTAAAAAAATTCAAGTATTTGTTGTGGTAGGTTCAAAAATGGTACCATCATTCAAGTAGTTGTATATTGTATCATACCATTCACACGAGGCATCTTGAGTTATAGCAAAAATTTATTATAACGGAGTATCGATCGAAGGTTCCATGATGGGATGGATAACAAAGGTGAAGTATGTGGAAGGATCATGTGGGGATATAAGAGAAGTTGAACTCGCCATTGCATCTGCATGTCAATTGTCTTTGTGTAGGATGTTATCAATGGTGAATGATTCAAACTTTTTTAATAGTCGCATTATAAGATCCTTGTATTTTGATAATTTGTCATGTTTAGTTTGATATGTACCAATTATTTTTTTGATGACCAATTGTGAATTTCCAAAGATCTTGATATGTTTAGGGTTCATTTTTAAAGCAGCTCACAAACCTACGATCAATGCCTCATACTTAGTTGTATTATTTGTGCACAGGAAATTTAATCGATGGGACAAGGGAATAGGTTTTCTATCGAGCGGAATTAGTACCACTCAAACACCAAAAGTTGTTCTACACATAGATCCATCAAAAAATAATTCCCATGGTTTAATGTCAGCGGTTAAGACATGATCATCAAGAAAGGAATCATGAGTAGGTAAAGAAAAAGGAGGAGCGTCAGCTAAGTGATCGGTTAAGACATGGCCTTTGATTGCTTTTTGTGAAACAAATTTAAGGTCAAATTCAGTTAACAACATCACCCACTTAGCTAAGTGTCCTGAGAGATCTGTTTTGTCAAAAAGATGTTTAAGAGGATCAAATTTTGTGATGATTTGTATTTCAGCATTTAGTAAATAATGTTCCAACTTACTAGTAGCGAATACAAGAGCCAAACATAATTTTTCAATTGGTGAATATCGTGTTTCTATGCCTTAGAAAAATGGCCCCTTGTCATTTTCATGGCCTTTTAAGTCTTGTTTCATGGTGTTGGAACTACGTCGCTCTAATTTTATGTTGTAAAATGGTTTGAACATGCTTATTTAGGTACTAAAACTCAAAGAACGACATCTTGTGAAGGTGTTGTAAATTGTTGTAAGACATTTCTACATTCTTCTAGACTATATTCATTACAATTCACCTAAAAATCACCTTTTCATTACTAAACAAGTCCTATTTTGAAGTGTTGTAAAGTCTTGTACATAACGAGCTTCCACGCTTTTCTAGGAATATCTTCACTATTTATCCCTTTCTCATGCTTTATTTGGTCCCTTTATGCCCTCATATGACTTAATTAAGTGTATTTTTGAATATTATCCCAACAAATAACATTAAATACAACATATTTCCTAACATGTACATTTTCAGGTCCTAGGTGGGACCCATTCGCCATAGGTGGCAAATGAGTCCCCCTTGGCCCCAAATTCAAAAAATTTAAAAATTCCTTTTGGGATTTTATTCAAAATCACTTGATGCCAGCCTGTGATGAGGTATGAACAAATAATAAGGCACAATAATTGTATAAATAAGTTATTTTCACCTCATTTTGCATCTCTTCATTCAAGCATTCAATTTCCTAACACATTCAAGCAATCTCAAGCATCTTGTAACATCTTTTCAATCACTTTGAAGTGGCCATTGACGTTACTTCAGACTTGCATTATCAAAGGTTAAGTAAGTTGATAGCAATTACATGTTATTAGTTTATCTTTCTCTTTCATTTCATTATCTTATTAAGGGTTTGATTACCAAAAGTGGGGTTTGACCAAGGAAAACCCCTATTCACTAACCCTCAACCGTTTTTCCCCTATTCCATGTTTGTTTGCAACCTTTTATGTAAAAATTTGATAAGATTTTTGGTGTTGAAGATTGGTTTACAAGTCAACTAGGTGCTTCAAGTCAACTCAAGTCCATTTCAAGCTTGGAGAAGGTTTTATGTCTGTTTCCTATAGAATTGACTTCAACATCCCGACAATCAGTGATTTCCAGATCTAGTGTTGCAAAGTTGTCTCCTAATTTTTTAGAAATTTGGGAGAGGATTGATTCACCACCAGTGGTGAATGAGTCCCATCTTAGGACTCAAAATCTAAATTTTGTCATATTCTGGATCCCGACAGTCAGAAACCAGCTTCCAACACTTTTTCACTAGGAGGAGGACTAAGTCGCCACCCTGGACAAATGAGTCCCACTGTGAAAATTCAATGATTTCAACTAGCATCCACAACATTCCAGATTCATCATACTTCACCTAGGTGCACTCTAATTTAACTCATTTCTTTTTGTTTTGTATATTTTCTTCATTTACTTCATTGTTTGCATATCACAATGTGTTTTCAAACATAGCTTAAATCTCACTTTTGCATTCATTTTCATTCATTTAGCTTAGAAAATATTTCTTACAACATAATTTGAGTGAATCATTAGCATTTTTTTCCCTATCTCTCCTTTTAGGTGAAAAACCCTAGAAGTGCAAGAGAAGTCTTAGGGTCCCAAAAATCTATGTTTCAGTTTCATAATCAATCAAGGTTCGGATAATGTAATAAACATGGTTTTCTTTACCATGATCATCGTGTTGAGCCAACAATGTTGCAAGAGCATGGGAAGATGCAGCGATGTACAAGATAAACAGTCTACTTAGCACAACAATTTGTAAAATAGGTGGAGTGGCTAGGTTTTCTTTTAGACTCTCAAAAGCCTATTTACAATTCTCATCCCAATCAAAAGGTACACCCTTTTTAAGGAGATGCGTGAAAGGTAATGTGTGATCAACTAAAGATTCAATGAAATGATGGATAGCTTGAATTCAACCTTGTAACGTGTGCAACTGAGAAATATTCTTAGGAGGTGGCATGTTGATGATTGCATCAATTTTCTTTGTGTCCACCTCAATACCTCTATGAGATATGACAAACCCCAAAAGTTTGCCACTATCTATGCAAAGAATTTTTTTTTTGGATTCAATCACATATTGTATTAACGTATTCATTCAAAGATTTTGCAAAGGACATTGACATTGTTTTGGCGTGTTAACGATTTAGCTAGGATATCGTCGACATAATCTTCCAAAATTTTGTGAATATAATCATGAAATATTAATTTCATTGCATGTTGATAAGTTGCACCGACATTCTTTAGACCAAAGGGCATCACAACCAAACAAAATGTTCCCCAAACAAATGTAAAGGCAGTTTTGTATTGATCTTGAGGGTTAATAAGGATTTGATTATAACCAGAAAATCCATCCATGAATGACAACAAAGAATGTCCAACAGTTGAATCCATGATCATGTCTATATTAGGAAGTAGAAAATCATCTTTAAAATGGCTTTATTCGAGTCTCAAAAATTCGTGCATATCCTAATTTGATTATTAGGTTTTGCAACTACGACAATGTTTGAGGTCCAAGGAGAATAATCGATAGGTCTAATACATCCTACATCAAGGAGTTTTTCAAGCTCCTCTTTAACACGCAAGGCTATGTTAGGATGCATTTTTCTTATCTTTTGACGAATGGGTTTAGCATTTTCAGCAAGGAAAATGTTATGCATCACAATTTTTGGGTTAATTCATGGCATATCAAAATATTTCCAATCAATTTTTTTAGGAAAATCATGAAGTAAAGCGATAGTGTCTTCTTGTTCTTCATCAACAAGGCACTTCCCAATTTTAATAACTTTATCTTTATCATTAATTTCCATTGGCACATCAATTGCATCTCCTAAATAGAGTGCATTGGATTTAGAACCTTCAGATTCATAGAGCTCTTTAGTGATATCACTTGCTATTTGCTTGGTAACAAACATGGCACAAGGAAAAAATTTCATGGAAGTAAACGAGGATGTGTTATCACAAACGCCTAACATTTGTTTCAAAGCTTCATCACTATCAACATACTTGCATGAAGGTGGTAAGGTTATATCCAACAATTTAGGATGTTTGATTGTGAGTTTGTGTTTCGGTTGACACGTTATAGCGTTAATGTTCAAAGATGGTCGTTGAGTAGCTTTGGTCATTTTAGAAAAAGAATATCCCAATCCAGTTTTTTTTCTTGTGTATTAGGTTCAATAGGGACACGAATACCTTGCCCATGTTTTCCACAACCTTTTCTAGTATAGCCTAATTGTTTTATAATTTCATAGCCTTTTCCATAAAGTCTTTCCATTTTGTGCGGATTAGGCGGGGATTGATAATATATCTCATCAAAATTTGTTGTGTATGTTGCATTGTCATCCAAATTATATGAGATAGATGTTTGAGATGATTGTTGAGAATTTTGAGTGGACATGATTGTTGGTTGTTGTTTTCTCTAATCTTTCTTTTGTGTGAGAATGTATTCGCCCATAAACGAGGGTGTGAATTCTAAGGAACCCCAATTGTCGCCAAATAATTTAGATACTGATTCCTCATCGTGTTGTTCAATTTCAAGAGGATCTATGTTAGATAATGGAATTAATGTTTTCAAAAGACTTGTAACTCCTTTTTCAAGGTGCAAGAAACTTTCAGGCTCGGGGTCTATTTCAAATTGATAGATATGATTATTATGGACATATTTCATGATATGATGAAGGGTCGAAGACACTGCATTCACCTCATGAATCCATGGTTGGCCTAAAATAATATTATACAAAAGATCATAAGGCATGACATGGATAGGAGTTTGCAAAGTAGCCACCCCAACCGTAATAGGAAAAGTAATTATCCCAAGCGGTTGCTTTGTTGTGTTGTCAAATCCTTGAATGGAGATGGAATCAGGTATTATCTGTGACCTATCAACATCTAATCAATTAAGGAGAGTCACACTACACACATTGAGGGTAGAACCATTATCAATGAGAGTTTGTTTGATACCTATGCATTTGAATTGAGCAATTATCATAAAGGCGTCATTTTGTTTACACAACTCTAAAGGAGGGATCTCATGTTGATGGAAAGTAATGTCAAGATTCATTTTTTGGATGAAAGATACCACATCATTCAGAGTGGTACCAAGAGGAACAATGATTTTTTTTAAGGCTATTGGAAGAATGTTGTGATAATTTGGTGAGTTTTGAAGTAAATCCCAAAGGGAAAACTTGGCAGGAGTATTCTTTAATTTTTCAACAAGATCATACTCCTTTGTGTGTGGGCTATAGCAAGGAGCACTAGGTGGATTAGGTATAGGTAAAGAGGGTAGGGTTGGTTGTGGTGGTCACGAGTTGTTTCATGTGTTATATGTATGCGCAACACTATCATTACTAGATTGTTGCAACACATTGGTTTTAGGGGGGTAGAGGGTGTATTGGGGTTGATTAGAGGGGTGAAGTTTATGTGAGGGTGGGCAAAGAATAAGTTGAGGTTGGATTACATTAACGTACTTGGTTTTAGATGTCTCACAACAAACCAAAGTGGATGATTTGGGTGAGATGAAGTCCTGAAGAGACTCATCTATCAAGTGCAAATCATCACAACTAAAAGGTTTGAGGGGTAAATTATCATCAATTGGTTTAAGGTGTTCAAGAGAAGCATTAGAGGTGTGAACGTTTGGTATCGTGAGTTGATCACAACAACCCTTAGTGGATCGCTTATGTGAGATGAAGTCTTGGAGGGCTTCATCTAACAAATCAAAGTCATCACAAGCAAAAGGTTTGAGGGGGACTTTATCATTAAGGGGTTTAGGTTTTTCATTGCAAGCATTAGAGGATGAAGTGAGTGAGAAAAATTCCTTAAGAACTTCATCTAACTTGTCAACATCATCACTACTAAGAGGCTTAGATTATATTTTGTTTCTAATTTGAATCATTTGTTTGAAGGGATGGTTTGATGTTGCAGTTTTTGTGTCTTTATGTGTCGATGAATCTGATCTAAAAGAACTAGGAACGAATATGGAAAAGGAAATTTTCAAAGATCTAAAACTATCCATGAATTCCATGAAAAGAAGTAAAATTTATGCTAAGAAAACATAAATAACTGAACTGTAATAGAAAGGTAATTGCAGAAAACAGAAAGATGCAATGTAGGAAACTAAAATCTAGAAATGTTGATGCAGAAACTATAGGGGAACTAATTCTCCCAAGGTGGCAAATGAGTCCCAAGGGATGAATTTTTTTAAGTTTTTTTTTTAATTTTTTTATCTTTTCTAGAGATTTTTAGGTCTATACAATGCAGAGACAAGATGAAAATCCAGAATGTTTGAATGATTGAATGAAATGAAATTCAATGCAATAACAAAGTCTAAATAATGCTTTCACTAATGCAATGTTTAAGAAACCCTGAGATGCAAAATAATTAAAAATGAAGTAATTAACTCCATTGGTTGAGGATGTGAAGGAACAAGGCAAGGCAACAAAAGCCATCATTTTTGGCAAGGAGTATATAAAGGTTGAGGAAGAGAAACACAAAGTGTGTGCAACCAATATAAAGGAAGAGGATGCTAAGACAACAAGTGTAAAGCATGATTCAAATTTGGAAAGAAGAGAGGATGTGTTGGTGTCAAGGTTTGAGATAGAGAAGGTCAAGGATGAATTGTTTGTGTGGAATCAAGATGAGTTGGAAAAGCATGATAAGATCTTGATTGGGATAGTATTTTGTCCTTTAGCTTCAAAGAAGGTTAGTGGTCAGTCATGTATTGACAGTACAAAGGTTGGTAAATCTTTCCAAACAATGGTTTGTAAGTTTGATAGTACAAGGATTCTTGAGGCAAAGAAACTAGTGACAAGGATGAAGACAGACGGTGAGGTGAGTGATGGTGTTTGGCAAGGCCAAGAGAGTGAGATTGTGTATGTTTCAAGAGTGAAAGAAAGGACAGTCAAAAGAAAGGTTGATAGAGGTGAGTTTGCATGTGTCAAAGTAGGTGTAACATCAGTTTATGATAAGGGAAAGATCATAGAACACTCAACTGATCAGTTTGTAAAGATGAAGCAATATACAAGTGGAAATAAGTTCAAGAATGTCAAGAACAATGCACATATGTAGTATTTGGCCCAATGGCAAGGTGTACCTTATGAAAGGATATTCATAGATCAAAGAGAAGAAATGCTTAAGGGTGGACAAGTTGCAACTCAATTTCCAATGGACTTGGAATCTTTTCCAGGCCGAGTGTATGGTGCAGGGGCACGATCTTTGATCATTTTTTTGCAAATAAGGACTTTTGTAATATATTTTAGTATTTTTAGTCTAATACAATTCAATAAGGTCGTAATAAGACCACTTAGCATGTATTAGAGGTTCATTTTCATTAAGGTTATCATATTTTGTAATTTTGTCAATTGTTCTCATGTTAAAAGTTGCAAAAATCCAAGTTTAGGAAGACCAACGGTCATTAGGAATTCAAATGGTAGTTGAGGTCAGTTAGGAGGATTATTTGTGATTTTTTTATATTAAAAAGGCCTCTCACAATTTGAGGTAGCTCTGTGATGTTCAATTTTGGTGGAGGAAATCAAATAAAAATCTTTTTTTTGTTATTTTCAGTGAATTTTGTTGTTCTCAGGAACTGTACGGTTTCATACGTGCTACAATTTCTATTAGTTGATCTAGATTTGATAGGGTAGATAATATACTTCATTTTGGTTGGGGTTTGATCCAATTCTATAAATATTTAAGTATTTTAGAAGCCTTTTATTGAAAATGGGTCTATACAGTCAAGGTTGAGGGTTTGTAAACGATCAAAAATGGATTAACACCCATTCTACCATTGATTTTTTCTATAACTTGGTGGAATCAGTGGTATTTGGCAGGATTAGGTTTCCATTATGTTTCAAGAGCAGAGGAGGCAAGTTGAGTGGTTTTGGGTGATGCCCTAATTGGCAATTTTGTGTATTTTTGGTGGAATTTGGTGGTTAAAGAGAGGAATTGGTTCAAAACTCTTGGGGAAGCAAATTTTTAAGGTTGATTAAGAATAGGAAAGCTTAATGGAGCATTTTTGATACATTGGAAAGGTGTGAAGAAGTTTGTAATGTATTTTTTCAATAAACCCTCTTTAGAATGGCTTAAATGAGAGTTTTATAGTTTGATGTTTTGGAGGGCATTTCTCTAGAAAAGAGTGGTGGATTTTAATGTTTTGTGACCTAGTGAAAGATAGTCCAAATGAATTTGGGGTTTGAAGTAGTCCAAAGGAATTTGGGGTTTGAAGGTGGTTTAGCAGAGGCTTGCTTTGTAAAATTGGGCTAATTGTGCCCCTGTTCAACGTACTGGTCAAAGTTCAGAGGTGTTGTTCCAAAATGAGCATATCTAGTTTTAAGATATGTCTTGAAATGGATTAATGGGTGTTTGAAACACCTTTTTTTTGTGGGTTTGAGGAGTTTTGTAAAAGATATGCACCATTTTCTCTTTTGGCAATGCTACAAGGGAAATTTGATGACATGATGGAATAAGGCGAAGTTGGGGATTTATAACTTGAAGAGTTGTTTTTGGTTTGAATTGTGATAGATTAGAAGTTTCCTCCCTACTCTACTTCATGGTTGGTCTACTATTCTTCTAACATATGCCATTTTTTGTTGGTCTCTATGGCTTGTTAAGATATGATCTTCTCTTAGTTGAGATAATTGTGAGGGGCAATCCTTTGTTTCATGATCTTCTCATTCTCTGCAACTGTCACAATAGACTAAATTTATCTTTTTGGGTAGTTCACATAAGTCTACCTATAACACATTAGCTTTATTTTCTCCAAAATCCTTTGTTTCATGATCTTCTCATTCTTCGCAAGTGTCACAATAGACTAAATTTATCTTTTTGGGTAGTTCCCATAAGTCTACCTATAGCACATTAGCTTTATTTTCTCCAAATTCCTTCAGGCACTCATTTCTTATGTGTCCTCTCCCACAGTGCATACACCAAATATTGGGTCTTAGTGCAAACATATATTGCTTTGTCATTATTCCTTTTTAGAGTCTTACTTTTTCTATCCATAGTTTTAACTTCACCAACTCCTTGTTCTCTTTTTTCATTTCTTGTTTCTGCCAGGACTAGTTTTCAATTTGGCATGCAAAATTAACTATTTTTAAATAGGTATTAAAATGTCTCCCATCAAAAGTTATTATAATTTTTGATATTATTCCAGAGATGAACCATTCAATTTTTTGCTTATTGCTCAATAGTTCTTCTAATTTTTTGGTAACTTCTTTGAATATTTTATCAAATTATTTTATGCTTTCATCCTCATTTAGTGTAAGTTCTGAAAGTTTTCTGGCTCCTTCAGTAGGCAAGTCTGGAGTATCAAAATTAGCTAAGAAATATTTTTCACTATTTCCCA
Organism: Sequoia sempervirens; assembly: GCA_007258455.2. NCBI lineage: Eukaryota > Viridiplantae > Streptophyta > Pinopsida > Cupressales > Cupressaceae > Sequoia > Sequoia sempervirens. The sequence continues at coordinate 61,023,783 of VDFB02373365.1, read as the reverse complement.
ATCTTTATCACTATTAGGGTAGTTTTTTTGGTACCATTTAAGGTTATCTCCATGAATTAATCCCATGAAATCAAATATCTTTGTATCATCTCTTGTTATATGTTGTCTTTGCCTCATAGATTCTAGGATAAAGATATGTTTTGTTGCTTCATTTGTATATTCCAAAAAGAGGCAATTTCCTAGGAGTATACATGTCAATTTCCTCTTCTTATAATTCACTATCTGTATATCCTATGCCAAATTTGTATTCACTCAGATTGTCTATATTATTTTCATCTCTTTCTTTTCTCCTATGACTTGTTCTTCTAGGTTGTGTTCCACTTTTTCCACATAGATTCTTCTTGCTTTTAACATGATTAAGGGTGACTCTTGTGGTTCAAGATATATGTATGTTCAAATAGTATTTTCATTCTTGGAGATATATTCATTTACATCAGTAAGCATGATTGGGTTATTTTATGATGTCATTTTATTAGAGGTTGTTAAACTTGTGGAATCCTCCTTATTTTCTACCACATTTTCTCCTCTTATCTTCAGGATTCTTCTAGTTACTAAATCATCTAAGTAATTGACATCAAATGTTATATTTTGGAGGTTTTGTATAGGGGTTTCCACCGGTAACCAATCCTCATTTATCCTTAATTGAAAATTTGTCCAATCCAGATGATCAGTTGGTGTTTTAGTTAGAGGTATCATATAATTCTTACCACCACTTGTTTTTTTTCCTTTATGATATTTCTATATTCTTCAATTCTATGTTTTGTATAATCTAGTTTATTTTTCCATACTAGAACCTAGTTGTGGAATCCTTTCTCTACATTCCCAAGTGGCACCCTCAATGGTGCACTCAACCTCTTTGTTTTAATTTTTTTCGCAAACTCTAAATCCTATTATTTTTTCTTTTTCTTTTTTTTCTTCTTCTATTCTTTTGTTGTATTTTTCCTTTCATTCCTAAATTTATTTCAACCTCCTTCCTTCTGCACTCATTTCCATTCTGAACTTAATCCATTAATCCTTGTATATCCCATGGGTAGTTTAAATTTTGAACAATTAAATCTTTTCAAGAATCTTTTTAGATTCCTCCCTCTTTCCATTTTTCATCCCTTAATTTCCTACCCCCCTCTCATAGAGGTAGTACCTAAGAGAGGTATCTAAAAAAAAAAAATCTTGTATTTATTGTTATCTCTTTCTACCACTAGTGTTTTATTCTTTTACTCTAGATTTCTTCACAGTCCTCTCTAGGGTTCTGAAATAGAACCAATGTTAGCAAGAGGAAATGAGAAATTACAACTTAGAGACCTATTCCCTTGTATCCCTTATGTAGTCATTTTATACCCCATTGGGTATAATGATAGAAAAGAGTAAGTGTGGTAGGAAACTATATCTAACAAAAACTATTCTATAACTCAAATATCAATACAAATCATCCATAACACATATATCCATTGAATCCTTATAACTCAATATATATTCAAATAATCATTACATCAACAAGTCTTAGTCTCTACTTTATATTACAATTATTTCCTCTATTCCTATATTCTCCCAATAATTCCTATTTTGTTATAGATATTACATACATATATCAATTCCTAGTCACTTATAGACACATGGACCTTATAGGGTGTCTCTTATTCTATCTTCCTAGATGGCTTCGTGCTTTGTACATGCTTTGCAGTGAGTTGTTGTAACCTCTAATTTGTGCCATGTGCCTTACTAACAATATGCAATTTAGGTATCACAATTATTACATTGTTATAGGTTATTTGGAGTCATGTTAATTTCAACAAAACACATAATCCACATTGTTTTCCATCTACATTCTTAAGAATCATAACACATAATCCACATTCTCAAGACTTGTCTTTAAAACTCCCTATCTCAATGTTCCCCTTTAAATTCCTTTGGTCAACCTTGATTTCAGAAGCACAAATAATCTCCTTGAGAATTATGACTTATCTTTTTTTTCTTTCAACTTTTAAATAAAATATATTTTTCTTTCATTATGAGAACTTGATTTAATTACTTGTGGATAATAAAGTATAAATTTTAGTCTCATATGTAGATTCACGGGCTCACCATTCATTATGCATCTTCATAATTAGATTAATATGCATAAGCAATTTACTTATTATTAGTTATTTCCATTTTAGAAATTATAAATAACTTTTCTTAAGGCTTATAAACAATTTCACTAGATATGAACAATGAAATTTAAATATAAAATGACCCATATGAATTGATTGTTCTTGAGCCAAAAACTATTCCCACAAATAAATTTTCAACAAGAACACTTCAGACAATGAAAGGCAATAATATTTAGTCTCCAAGTCAATTTAAAACATAATGGACATAGAATGAAATTTATCATATTCCATAATAAATAAAAACAATATATAGCTTATGACATTTGTGAGGAGATGAAACATCATTCCTTCAAAGAATATTGCACTAGAATTATTAGCTTGAACATGATAGAAGGATATATACTCATCAGATTGAATAATGGCTCAACACACAAACATAACCAATAGAAGCATGGATACATAAGACATTTAGTTTAATGAAATATTCTAGTATCTATAAAGGAGCTCTTAACATTTATTTCTATGAATGTTTTACAAAAGTGAAGATTGAATACATATATACTACTCAATTTCTATAAATGTGTTAAAATATGGTAAAGGAAAAAATAAAAGTACTTGGATAGAAAACACCATAAAAGTCTAAAAAATTTTGCAATCTGATATTTTGAGCAGTTTGGGTAATCTCTTGATAGGTCTAATTACATATGCAGTGACAATCAGAATGTAAATTATGATGCTTTGTGTAGTGTAATAATCCCTTCAAAGGTCTAATTATATGCAGAGAGAATGCAAATGGCTTCATTGGATTGTATGTTATTTTTATAGCTTCTTTCCCTCTTGATGTTTGAATTTGTTTGATTCATGGCTTTCAAATCCTACATTCTTATTGGATAAGAGGTGATGGCTAAGATTAAGAGAGGAAATTTTTAATTTTTTTTAGTAATTGTTTGATTTGATCAAAATGGTGAGTCTCAGACCTGCTTATTAATTTTGTAGGTACTTAATATTTGGTGGGTGAAGTCTTCAAATCTCAACATTTACAACTCATAATTAATGAGAGATGGGATGAGTGAGTGAAAATAGATTTTTTTATTTATGTCAAGTTGTGAACTAGAATTTGAATAGTTTAAAGTATTTATTAATTAAGAAACATGTACAAATTTAAAGGATGTGTTATCATAAATGCCTCACATTCATTTCAAAGCTTCATCACTATCAACATACTTGCATGAAGGTGGTAAGTTTATATCCAACAATTCAGGATGTTTGATTGTGAGTTTATGTTTTGGTTGACACGTTATAGCGTTAATGTTCAAAGATGGTCGTTGAGTAGCTTTGGTCATTTTAGAAAAATAATATCCCAATCTGGTTTTTGTTTCTTTTGTATTAGGTTCAATAGGGACACGAATACCTTTCCCATGTTTTCCACACCCTTTTCCAATATAGCCTAATTGTTTTATAATTTCATAGCCTTTTCCATAAAGTCTTTCCATTTTGTACGGATTAGGCGGGGATTGATAATCTATCTCATCAAAAATTTTTGTGTATGTTGCATTGTCATCCAAATTATATGAGATAGATGTTTGAGACGATTGTTGAGAATTTTGAGTGGACATGATTGTTGGTTGTTGTTGTCTCTCATCTTTCTTTTGTGTGAGTATGTATTCGCTCATAAATGAGGGTGTGAATTCTAAGGATCCCCAATTATCACCAAATAATTTAGATACTAATTCCTCATCATGTTGTTCAATTTCAAGAGGATCTATGTTAGATAATGGAATTAATGTTTTCAAGGGACTTGTAACTCCTTTTTCAAGGTGCAAGAAACTTTCAGGCTTGGGGTCTATTTCAAATTGATAGATATGATTATTATGTGCATATTTCATGATATGATGAAGGGTCGAAGATAGTGCATTCATCTCATGAATCCATGGTCGGACTAAAATAATATTATACAAAAGATCATAAGGCATGACATGGATAGGAGTTTGCAAAGTAGCCACCCCAACCGTAATAGGCAAAGTAATTATCCCAAGCAGTTGCTTTTTTGTGTTGTCAAATCCTTGAATGGAGACGGAATTGGGTATTATCTATGACCTGTCAACATCTAATTGATTAAGGAGAATCACATTACACACATCGAGGGTAGAACCATTATCAATGAGAGTTCGTTTGATACCTATGCATTTGAAATGAGAAATTATCATAAAGGCGTCATTTTGTTTACACAACTCTAAAGGAGGGAGCTCATGTTGATGGAAAGTAATGTCAAGATTCATTTTTTGGATGAAAGATACCACATCATTTAGAGTGGTACCAAGAGGAACAACGATTTGTTTTAAGGCTGTTAGAAGAATGTTGTGATAATTTGGCGAGTTTTGAAGTAAATCTCAAAGGGAAAACTTGGCAGGAGTATTCTTTAATTGTTCAACAAGTTCATACTTCTTTGTGTGTGGGCTATAGCAAGGAGAACTAGGTGGATTAGGTAAAGGTAAAGAGGTTAGGGTTGGTTGTGGCAGTCACGAGTTGTTTCATGTGTTATATGTATGCGCAACATTATCATTACTAGATTGCTGCAACATATTGGTTTTGGGGTGGTAGAGGGTGTATCAGGGTTGATTAGAGGGGTGAAGTTTATGTGAGGGTGGGTAAAGAATAAGTTGAGGTTGGATTACATTAACGTCCTTTATTTTACATGTCTCACAACAAACCAAAGTGGATGATTTGGGTGAGATGAAGTCCTGAAGAGACTCATCTATCAAGTGCAAATCATCACAACTAAAAGGTTTGAGGGGTAAATTATCATCAATTGGTTTAAGGTGTTCAAGAGAAGCATTAGAGGTGTGAACGTTTGGTATCATGAGTTGGTCACAACAAACCTTAGTGGATGGCTTATGTGAGATGAAGTATTGGAGGGCTTCATCTAACAAATCAAATTCATCACAAGCAAAAGGTTTGAGGGGGACTTTATCATTAAGGGGTTTAGGTTTTTCATTGCAAGCATTAGAGGATGAAGTGAGTGAGAGAAAGTTCTGAATAACTTCATCTAACTTGTCAACATCATCACTACTAAGAGGCTTAGATTAGATTTTGTTTCTAATTTGAATCATTTGTTTGAAGGGCTGGTTTGATGTTGCAGTTTTTGTGTCTTTATGTGTCGATGAATCTGATCTAAAAGAACTAGGAACAAATATGGAAAAGGAAATTTTCAAAGATCTAAAACTATCCATGAATTCCATGAAAAGAAGTAAAATTTATGCTAAGAAAACATAAATAACTGAATTGTAATAGAAACGTAATTGCAAAAAATAGAAAGATGCAATGCAGGAAACTAAAATCTAGAAATGTTGATGCAGAAACTGTAGGGGAACTGATTCATCGAAGGTGGCGAATGAGTCCCAAGGGATGAATTTTTTTAATTTTTATTTTTTTATTTTTTTATCTTTTTTGGAGATTTTTAGGTCTATACAATACAGAGACAGGATGAAAATCTAGATTATTTGAATGATTGAATGAAATGCAATGCAATAACGAAGTCTAAATAATGAAATCACTAATGCAATGTTTAAGAAAACCTAAGATGCAAAACAATTAAAAATGAAGTAATTAAGTCCTAAGATGCAAAGAGAAATGTAAATCAGAATGATGTTATGGTGAATATGCAAGTTCACCAAAATGAACTGTAGATTTTTAGCACCATGCACTTCTCTAACTCTTCTAGGGTTTTTCACCTAAAAGGAGAGAGGTAGGGCCAAAAATGCTAAAGGGTTCATTCAAAGTATGTTATGTGTGATGTTATATGAACTAAATGAAATGAACTAAATATAGTTAATTCATCTATTTGACTGACTATGAATACAAAATCTATGTTTTATGATATGTTTGAAAACACAGTGTTGTTTGCAAAAAGCTTGAAAGAATGAACAAAAATACAAATTAAACTAAACAGGAGGGTATTTTTTAGAATGTGTGCACCTAGAAAACTGGAGAAGACTGGAAAAAAAATTGGAAAATTGATGAAGTTTGAATTTGGGTTGACTGGGACTCATTCGCCATCCTGGGTGAATCAGTCCCAGTTCTAGGTTTTTTTGTACATAAAATGTTTTTTGTCAACTGGGAACCAGGATATGCATCTAACTCAAATCTACACCTCAAGAGGGACTCATTTTCCATGCATGGAAAATAAGTCCACTTTTAAATTTTTGCAACTTCAAAGTTGTGTTATGCACCTTGATGCCTGCACAACAATTTTTGACAGAAACCCAACTTAGGATCTCAGAAAATTCCTACAAAACAACTTTTAATGTTGTTTGTCTAATGGGTGGTTTTCCTTGGTTAAACCCCTAGTTGGGTAATTAAACCTTGAATGGAGAAAAGTCTACATAAAACCTAAGCCTTAGATGTGTTAAAGACTAGGAATATCTTAAATATGACAAAAGTCCTATTCTATTGCTCTAGAATAAGAAATACAAAGAGGATGTATATGATGCAAGATCTCAACCATATAAACCTTACAACACATGAAAAATGGAAATGAAATGACATGTAAATGACAAACAAATAAAATGCAAACCTTAATATGAAGATAGAGTGAAAATGGAAGATGGAATCAATATGAAACCAAGTCCTTAGGTATGATTTGGTGGCTAGTTGCCCCTCTTCACCCTATATTTCTTCATGATTCACCATAGGTATCCATCATCAACCCTTTGTAATGTTAAATATTGACAAAAAGAGTGAGCTTTAAGACCTGCAAAAAACCCTAGTTTGTTGCCCTTAAACTTCAACATTTGCTAATGAGACTTGGTGTGGAAGACTTGACTCTAGAAATGGCTCTTAAAGAATGACAAAAATAAAATATGTGTGAAAATTATTTAAAATGAGTATTTATAAGCAATAACACCTTATTTTCCTATTATTTAGGCCTAAGAGGCCGACATTCACTAGAAATTCAAGTTAAATTAATCAAATTCCCACTCAAAATTAAAATTTCCCTCAAAAGGGACTCATTCGCCACCCTTGGCGAATGGGTCCTGCCAAAGGGGACTCATTTACCCAAGGTGGTGAATGGGTCCCACTACTTATTTTTGAAGGTTGGTTTTTGGGGTATGAGATAATTAAGTCATGTTTGTCGAGTTTTGTGATTTCTTAGGTAAAACAGGCCTATAGATCAAAATAATTGGTCTTAGGGGCCTATAAATGTTGTTTTGAAGGGTAAATGATATGAAGGAACTCAAAAGTGGGTCCAATTATGCATGAAATTGTCTCTTTTCTCAAGAGGGTCCAATTTTCTACAGCACATGATGTTGTGGGAATCTTCATCATCCTATTTTATCACACATCTCTTCTCTATTAATGTAGTTTCTTTATCAAGCCATTATATATTTCCATATGCCTTTTGATTGTGGAGGTGGTTTAGAGGTTTTTGGTACCCCCATTTCTTGAATTCCCTCCAATTCAAATATTATCTCCTTCATTTCAATTAATTTCGTATGTATTTGTGTGTTTTCATTGTAGAAGAAGGTATAGTAAAAGTACTTTGTTAGTTATGTCCAATTATTGGTTTCTCCTCTTCGCTCTTGGTTTATGTACCAAGTATGTGCCACCGGTGTTAATTTCCAATAGAATAATTGTATATATATATATATATATATATATATATATATATATATATTGTCATCATACTCATTTCTATCTTTCCATGTGTTAGGACAAATTGTAATATGTTCCTCCAATGAAATTTGTCCATTATATTTTGGTATTCCCTTATATTCTCCTTCCTCCAGTGGGTACCTTGTTTTGATTAAGATTTTGAATATCACCCATCGTTTTAAGTTTTCTCTTTGTGCATTCCACCAACATGCAACATTACAAATGAGTGTATGTTTCAATATGTCCAGTTTCCTTTCCTCTATTTGAATTCCTTTTCTATTTATGTGATGAATCACAATACTTCTCCAACCCCTGAGTATTTGGGAAATTTAATGTGTGAAATCCCTCATGAAATGTGATTTATATGGTGATTTTTCTTGGATGTAACTTATATAGTGTCTTCTATGTTTCGCTAGTTATTTTGTGTTTGATTATTTGTAATTGCGACAGAACATCAAAGCATTCTCTGAGGTCTTCCTAATCATAAATATGTCATGAAATCTAGTAATTATTCAAGAGTGGATTTCTATTTCCTCCTACATCCACACATATAACACCTCCTTAATGTCTGCGCTATGTGTGGTGCTTTCAATTTTAAATTCTCCTTCTGAGTTTGGGTTTTCTAGATTGTCATTTGGTGGTAACCTTGAAATTGTATATAAGTTTTTGTTCTTAAATTCATTATAATCTTCTGGGTTTACTTATTTTATGTATGCTTCATTTGAATTTTTCCCTTGAGGGATATGAACTATTTTGTCTTTATTAGTGAATGATATTTCCTCTTTTCTAAAGATTATGATTCCATTTGCATTTACAAACCACCTAAGTCCTAGCAAGGCATTGAATGAATCAAATATTTCTTTTGTTACAACTACTTCAAAATCTATTATTTTCTTTACTCCCTTAACATTAACTTCTACCTATTTCCATGTACCCAAAATTTTCATTCTTGTCCCATCAGCCAGACTGATGTTATATGGTTCTTTTTATAGTTCTATATTTTCTATTTGTTTCCATACTTGTTTGGGTAGCATATTGATATTTCCTCCTAGATTTACCATGACATTGGTTATTTTTTGTTGTTTATATTTACTGTGATCATGATTGGTCACGTTTTCCATTATTTTTCTTCTCTATTTATTGTTCTAATTTTTGGTATTTTATTTTGTTTGTTCCAATATTTGCAAAAATGTTGTAGTTTATCGAGTAGATTGGATTGCTTAGATATTTTTAATTAACTATTTAAGTATTTCTACTTCTTTTTTAGAGAAGTATTTATTTGTTTCCTTATCTTGTTCTTTTGTGACCATTTTTTTTGTTTCTTCCACTATGTGATCATGTTGTCCTTTAGTAGGGTGGAATTCCTCCTCATTTACGGTAGTTTCTTCTTTTGTTGTGTCTTTCCTAGCATTCATGGTATTAGTTCATTGTCTTTTTATCACTGTTTCTTCTTTTTGGTTAGGAATTTCTCTATTGGATTTACTAGTCTCCGCATCTTCTTTATTATAGTCTCCATCATCCTTTTTTTTAGGCTCTTTTAATAATTTTCTTAGTAATCTTTCCCATCTAGATGAATTTAAGTTTCAGAGTTTGTCACTTTTTGATTAAATATTCACATTCCTATAATAGGTCTATGCTCTATCATAGTTAAAAGCATCATGTCTTGTACTACTATAGAATCTATTGGTTTCTTCCTATCCCCCTAAAATTCTATCACAAAGTGGTCTGGTTTATTGCATTTAAAATGTGTGGCATCTATTTTTCTACTCCTTCCTCTACCTTGACCTTTGTCATTGTATGTGTCTAGATTTGGTTCTAATATTGTATAAAATTGATATTTTTCTTGTTTTTCCATTGTGGTACTCTATATCCATGATTCTATTAGTATAGTGGTTTAGTGCAGGGGCACCATGTTTGATCAATTTTTGCAAATAAGGTCTTTTGTAATAGGTTTTAGGAATTTGAGTCTAATACCATTCAATAAGGTCATAATAAGACCACTTAGCATGTATTAGGGGTTCATTTTGATTAATGTTGTCATATTTTGTAATTTTGTCAATTATTGTCATGTTAAAAGTTGCAAAAATGCAAGTTTAGGAAGACCACGTCATTAGGAATTCAAATGAAAGTTGAGGTTAGTTAGGAGGGTTATTTGTTATTTTTTTATGTTAAAAAGGCCTCTTATAATTTGAGGCAGCTCTTTGATGTTCAATTTTGGTGGAGGAAATCAAATAAAACTATGTTTTTGTGTTATTTTTAGTGAATTTTGTTGATCTTAGGAACTATACAGTTTTGTGTGTGCTCCAATTGCTATAAGTTGATATTTATTTGATAGGGTAGAGAATCTACTTCATTTTGGTTGTGTTATAATCCAATTCTATAAATATTTTAGTATTTTATAAGCCTTTTATTGAAAACAGGTCTATACAGTCAAGGTTGGAGGTTTGTAAACAATCAAAAATGGAATAACACCCATTCCACCATTGATTTTGTCTATAACTTGGTGGAACTGGTGGTCTTGGTTACTTTTAGGTTTCCATGAGGTTTCAAGAGCAAAGGAGGCGAGTTGAGTGGTTTTGGGTGATGCCCTAGTTGGCAATTTTGTGTGTTTTTGGTGGAATTTGGTGGTTAAAGAGGGGAATTGGTTGAAAAATCTTGGGAAAGAAAATTTTGAAGGTTGATTAAGCATATGCAGGCTTATTGGAGCATGTTTGATACATTTTCAAGGTGTGGAGAAGTTTGGAATGTAGTTTTTCAATAAACCCCCTTTGGAATGGCTTAAATGAGGGTTTTATAGTTTGATGTTTTGGAGGACGTTTATCTGGAGAAGAGTGGTGGATTTTGATGTTTTGTGACCTGGTGAAATAATTTCCAAAGGAATTTTTGGTTGGCAGGTGGTTTAGAAGAGGGTTTCTTTGTAAAATTGGGTTAATTATGCTCATGTTCAACATACTAGTCTAATTTCAGAGGTGTTGTTCCAAAATGAGCATATGTGGTTTTAAGATATGTCTTGAAATGGATTAATGGGTGTCTGAAACACCTTTTTTTTTGTGGGTTTGAGGAGTTTTGTAATAGATATGCACCATTTTCTCTTTTGGCAATGTTACAAGGGAAATTTGATGACATGATAGAATAAGGTGAAGTTGGGGCTTTATAACTTGAAGAGTTGTTGTTTTTGGTTTGAATTGTGATAGATTAAAATTTTCCTCCATGCTCTATATTAGTTGGTATCAAAGCTTAAGAAGTTTAGATCTTTCAAAGGAGAAAGTCGTAGTTTGAAGCAGTGAAAGATTAAAGGTTGAAAGGCAAGATGCCTCCAAAAGGGAAAACTATGGCTACATAGATTGGTGAATTGAAAGACAAGCATGCTAGGGAGATGAGAGAGTTGAGGGAAAGGCTTGCTGCTCTAGAAACAAGGAAAAAAATAGATGTGGACATGAGTGATGAGAGTGACTCAGATGAAGAAGAGGAAACTAACAGTGAAGAGGAAGAGGAATTAGATCCTGATGATCAAAGGATGGCTAAGTTACTGAGGGAAGTCAAGGATGATAGACACAAAGTGAAGATTGATGTTCCTCAATTTGGTGGTAATCTAAATGATGAAGAATTGTTGGATTGGGTTGTAGCCTTAGATAACTACTTTGAGTGTGAAGATGTTCCTGAAGAGAAAAGGGTAGAGATTGCAAAGACAAATTTGAAGGTCCATGCACTACTATGGTGGGACTATGAATAATCTAAGAGAGGAAAGAAAGGTAAATCAGAGATTGTATCTTGGTACAGAATGGTAGCCAAAATGAAAGGTAAGTTTCTGCCCTCTAATTATGCTATTCAAATGTTTAGGAGACTTAAAGGTTTAAAGAAAAAAGAAATGGATGTTAAAGCATATACTGAATAATTTTACAAGTTGAGTATTAGGTCTATTCATAATGAATATGAGAATGAAAAGATTGATAGGTATTTGGGTGAATTGAGATTTAACATTCAAGATGAACTAACCTTGGAAAATCCAAGAACTATTGAGGACTGCTATCAAATGGAAATAAGGGCTGAAGAAAAGGTGAAAAGAAGGCAAGACAAGACAAGTACATGTAGAGGCAACACTTCAAGAGGAAGAGGATCATTTTCTACTTCAAGACAATTCAATGAAAACCAAGAAGATGCACACAAAGGACAAGAAAAAATTACTGATCAAAGAGGTGGATTCAAAGGCTCTAAAGGAGATTTGTTGGAGGTAGGAATTCAAACACATTTTGAGGTGGATGCTATAATTGTAATTAGTTTGGTCATCTAGCATACAAGTGTCCTAAAAAACTAGGTTCTACATCAAGTGGTGGAGACAAAAGAGTCCAGTTGATGCAAGAAGATGAATGTGAAAGTGTAAATTCTCCTAGTCATCTTGTTGCTCCAGAAGTGGGAGAGTCATTGATGGTGAGGAGACGACTTCTAAAGGAATCCAAGGAGAAAGAATCAACACAAAGGAGGACATTTTTCAAAACCACATGCAAATGTAAATGTAATGTATGCAAAGTTGTAGATTTAGGGAGCACTAGCAATATGGTGTCTAATGAAATGGTAGATAAACTAAAACTAGAAAAGATTCCTCATGAAACACCCTTTAAGGTATCTTGGTCGAATGATGATCAGTCCATTTTGGTTAGTGAACAAGCTTTAGTTGAGTTTCAAATTGGTGGCTATAAGGATAAATTTCTTTGTGATGTTTTACCAATGAGTTGTTGCCATCTATTACTTGGGAGACCATGGCAATTTAATAGACATTCCATTTATGATGGGAGAGCCAATACATATCAAATTGAGAAGGATGGGAATTCTTTTACTTTGACTCCATTGGTTGAGGATGTGAAGGAACAAGGAAAGGAAACAAAAGTCATCATGTTTGGCAAGAAGGAGTATATAAAGGTTGAGGAAGAGAAACACAAAGTGTGTGCAACCACTATAAAGGAAGAGGATGCTAAGACAACAAGTGTAAAGCATGATTCAAATTTGGAAAGAAGAGAGGATGTGTTGGTGTCAAGGTTTGAGATAGAGAAGGTCAAGGATGAATTGTTTGTGTGGAAGCAAGATGAGTTGGAAAAGCATGATAAGATCTTGATTGGGATAGTATTTTTTCCTTTAGCTTCAAAGAAGGTTAGTGGTCAGTCATGTATTGATAGTACAGAGGTTGGTAAATTTTTCTAAACAATGGTTTGTAAGTTTGATAGTACAAGGATTCTTGGGGCAAAGAAACCAGTGAAAGGGATCAAGACAGACGGTGAGGTGAGTGATGGTGTTTGGCAAGGCCAAGAGAGTGAGATTGTGTATGTTTCAAGAGTGAAAGAAAGGACAGACAAAAGCAAGATTGATAGAGGTGAGTTTGCATATGTCAAATTAGGTGTAACATCAGTTTATGATAAGGGAAAGATCATAGAACACTCGACTGATCAGTTTGTAAAGATGAAGCAATATACAAGTGGCAATAAGTTCAAGAATGTCAAGCACAATGCACATATGTAGTATTTGGCCCAATGGCAAGGTGTACCTTATGAAATTATATTCACAAATCCAAGAGAAGAAGTGCTCAAGGGTGGACAAGTTGCAACTCAATTTCCAAGGGATTTGGAATCTTTTACAGGCCGAGTGTATGGTCCAGGGGCACCATGTTTGATCATTTTTTGCAAATAAGGTCTTTTGTAATATATTTTAGGATTTTGAGTCTAATACCATTCAATAAGGTCATAATAAGACCACTTAGCATGTATTAGAGGTTCATTTTCATTAAGGTTATCATATTTTGTAATTTTGTCAATTGTTGTCATGTTAAAAGTTGCAAAAATGCAAGTTTAGGAAGACCAACGGTCATTAGGAATTCAAATGGTAGTTGAGGTCAGTTAGTAGGATTATTCATGATGTTTTTATGTTAAAAAGGCCTCTCACAATTCGAGGCAGCTCTCTTATGTTCAATTTTGGTGGAGGAAATCAAATAAAACTCTATTTTTTTGTTATTTTCAGTGAATTTTGTTGTTCTTAGGAACTATATGGTTTCGTACATGCTAAAATTTCTATTAGTTGATATGGATTTGATAGGTTAGATAATATACTTCATTTTGGTTATGGTTTGATCCAATTCTATAAATATTTAAGTATTTTAGAAGCCTTTTATTGAAAATGGGTCTATACAGTCAAGGTTGAGGGTTTGTAAACAATAAAAAATGGATTAACACCCATTCTACCATTGATTTTTTCTATAACTTGATGGAATGGGTGGTATTGGGTAGGTTTAGGTTTTCATGATGTTTCAAGAGCAGAGGAGGCGAGTTGATTGGTTTTGGGTGATGCCCTAATTGGAAATTTTGTGTGTTTTTGGTGGAATTTGGTGGTTAAAGAGGGGAATTGGTTGAAAAATCTTGGGGAAGAAAATTTTTAAGGTTGATTAAGCATAGGTAGCCTTATTGGAGAATTTTTGATACATTGGCAAGGTTTGAAGAAGTTTGGAATGTAGTTTTTCAATAAACCCTCTTTAGAATGGTTTAAATGAGGGTTTTATAGTTTGATGTTTTGGAGGGAATTTCTCTAGAAAAGAGTGGTGGATTTTGATGTTTTGTGACCTATTGAAACATAGTCCAAAGGAATTTTGGGTTTGAAGGTGGTTTAGGAGAGGCTTGCTTTGTAAAATTGGGCTGAATGTGCCCCTGTTCAACGTACTGGTCCAAGTTCAGAGGTGTTGTTCCAAAATGAGCATATATGGTTTTAAGATATGTCTTGAAATGGATTAATGGATGTTTGAAACACCTTATTTTTGTGGGTTTGAGGAGTTTTGTAAAAGATATGCACCATTTTCTCTTTTGGCAATGCTACAAGGGAAATTTGATGACATGATGGAATAAGGCGAAGTTGGGGATTTATAACTTGAAGAGTTGTTGTTTTTGGTTTGAATTGTGATAGATTAGAAGTTTCCTCCCTGCTCTACATCATGGTTGGTCTACTATTCTTTTAACATATGCCATTTTTTTTTGTCTCTATGGCTTGTTAAGATATGATCTTCTCTTAGTTGAGATAATTGTGAGGGGTAATCCTTTGTTTCATGATCTTCTCATTCTCTGCAACTGTCACAATAGACTAAATTTATCTTTTTGGGTAGTTCACATAAGTCTACCTATAGCACATTAGCTTTATTTTCTCCAAAATCCTTTGTTTCATGATCTTCTCATTCTCCGCAAGTGTCACAATAGACTAAATTTATCTTTTTGGGTAGTTCCCATAAGTCTACCTATAGCACATTAGCTTTATTTTCTCCAAATTCCTTCAGGCACTCATTTCTTATGTGTCCTCTCCCACAATGCATACACCAAATATTGGGTCTTAGTGCAAACATATATTGCTTTGTCATTATGTCTTTTCAGAGTTTTACTTTTTCTATCCCTAGTTTTAACGTCACTAACTCCTTGTTCTCTTTTTTCATTTCTTGTTTCTACCATGACTAGTTTTCAATTTGGCATGAAAAATTAACTATTTTTGAATAGGTATTAAAATGTCTCTCATCCAAAGTTATTATAATTTTCGATATTACTCCAGAGATGAACCATTCAATTTTTTGCTTATTGCTCAATAGTTCTTCTAATTTTTTGGTAACTTCTTTGAATATTTTATCAAATTATCTTATGCTTTCATCCTCATTTAGTGTAAGTTCTGAAAGTTTTTTGGCTCCTTCAGTAGGCAAGTCTGGAGTATCAAAATTAGCTAAGAAATATTTTTCACTATTTCCCAATCTTTATCACTATTAGGGTAGTTTTTTTGGTACCATTTAAGGTTATCTCCATGAATTGATCCCATGAAATCAAATATCTTTGTATCATCTCTTGTTATATGTTGTCTTTGCCTCATAGATTCTAGGATAAAGATATGTTTTGTTGCTTCATTTGTATCTTTTCCAAAAAGAGGCAATTTCCTAGGAGTATACATGTCAATTTCCTCTTCTTATAATTCACTATCTGTATATCCTATGCCAAATTTGTATTCACTCATATTGTCTATATTATTTTCATCCGTTTCTTTTCTCCTATGACTTGTTCTTCTAGGTTTTGTTCCACTTTTTCCACATAAATTCTTCTTGCTTTTAACATGATTAAGGGTGACTCTTGTGGTTCAAGAAATATGTATGTTCAAATAGTATTTTCATTCTTGCAGATATATTCATTTACATCAGTAAGCGTGATTGGGTTATTTTATGATGTCATTTTATTAGAGGTTGTTAAACTTGTGGAATCCTCCTTATTTTCTACCACATTTTCTCCTCTTATCTTCAGGATACTTCTAGTTACTAAATCATCTAAGTAATTGACATCAAATGTTATATTTTGGAGGTTTTGTATAGGGGTTTCCACCGGTAACCAATCCTCATTTATCCTTAATTGAAAATTTGTCCAATCCAGATGATCAGTTGGTGTTTTAGTTAGAGGTATCATATAATTCTTACCACCACTTGTTTTGTTTCCTTTATGATATTTCTATATTCTTCAATTCTATGTTTTGTATAATCTAGTTTATTTTGTCCATACTAGAACCTAGTTGTGGAATCCTTTCTCTACATTCCCATGTGGCACCCTCAATGGTGCACTCAACCTCTTTGTTTTATTTTTTTCGCAAACTCTAAATCCTAGTATTTTTTCTTTTTCTTTTTTTTCTTCTTCTATTCTTTTGTTGTATTTTTCATGTCATTCCTAAATTTATTTCAACCTCCTTCCTTCTGCACTCATTTCCATTATGAAATTAATCCATTAATCCTTATATATCCCATGGGTAGTTTAAATTTTGAACAATTACATATTTTCAAGAATCTTTTCAGATTCCTCCCTCTTTCCATTTTTCATCCCTTAATTTCCTACCCCCCTCTCATAGAGGTAGTACCTAAGAGAGGTATCTAAAAAACAAAATCTTGTATTTATTGTTATCTCTTTCTACCACTAATGTTTTATTCTTTTACTCTAGATTTCTTCACAGTCCTCTCTAGGGTTCTGAAATAGAACCAATGTTAGCAAGAGGAAATGAGAAATTACAACTTAGAGACCTATTCCCTTGTATCCCTTATGTAGTCATTTTATACCCCATTGGGTATAATGATAGAAAAGAGTAAGTGTGGTAGGAAACTATATCTAACAAAAACTCATCTATAACTCAAATATCAATACAAATCATCCATAACACATATATCCATTGAATCCTTATAACTCAATATATATTCAAATAATCATTACATCAACAAGTCTTAGTCTCTACTTTATATTACAATTATTTCCTCTATTCCTATATTCTCCTAATAATTCCTACTTTGTTACAGATATTACATACATACATCAATTCCTAGTCACTTATAGACACATGGACCTTATAGGGTGTCTCTTATTCTATCTTCCTAGATGGCTTCGTGCTTCGCACATGCTTTGCAGTGAGTTGTTGTAACCTCTAATTTGTGCCATGTTCCCTACTAACAATATGCAATTCAGGTATCACAATTATTACATTGTTATAGGTTATTTGGAGTCATGCTAATTTCAACAAAACACATAATCCACATTGTTTTCCATCTACATTCTTAAGAATCATAACACATAATCCACATTCTCAAGACTCGTCTATAAAACTCCCTATCTCAATGTTCCCCTTTAAATTCCTTTGGTCAACCTTGATTTCAGAAGCACAAATAATCTCCTTGAGAATTATGACTTATCTTTTTTTTCTTTCAACTTTTAAATAAAATATATTTTTCTTACATTACCACAACTTGATTTAATTACTTGTGGATAATAAAGTATAAAGTTCAGTTTCATATGTAGATTCACGGGCTCACCATTCATTATGCATCTTCATAATTAGATTAATATGCATAAGCAATTTACTTATTATTAGTTATTGCCATTTTAGAAATTATAAATAACTTTTCTTAAGGCTTATAAACAATTTCACTAGATATGAACAATGAAATTTAAATATAAAATGACCCATATGAATTGATCGTTCTTGAGCCAAAAACTATTCCCACGAATAAATTTTCAACAAGAACACTTCAGACAATGAAAGGCAATAATATTTAGTCTCCAAGTCAATTTAAAACAAAATGGACATAGAATGAAATTTATCCTATTCCATAATAAATAAAAACAATATATAGCTGATGACATTTGTGAGGAGATGAAACATCATTCCTTCAAAGAATATTGTACTAGAATTATTAGCTTGAACATGATAGAAGGATATATACTCATCAGATTGAATAATGGCTCAACACACAAACATAACCAATAGAAGCATGGATACATAAGACATTTAGTTTAATGAAATATTCTAGTATCTATAAAGGAGCTCTTAACATTTATTACTATGAATGTTTTACTTTTCTATGAATGTTTTACAAAAGTAAAGATTGAATACATATATACTACTCAATTTCTATAAATGTGTTAAAATATGGTAAAGGAAAAAATAAAAATATTTGGATAGAAAACATCATAAAAGTCTAAAAATCTTTGCAATCTGATATTTTGAGCAGTTTGGGTAATCTCTTGATAGGTCTAATTACATATGCAGTGAGAATCAAAATGTAAATTATGATGCTTTGTGTAGTCTAATAATCCCTTCAAAGGTCTAATTATATTCAGAGAGAATGCAAATGGCTTCATTGCATCGTATGTTATTTTTATAGCTTCTTTCTCTCTTGATGTTTGAAATTGTTTGATTCATGGCTTTCAAATCCTACATTCTTATTGGATAAGAGGTGATGGCTAAGATTAAGAGAGGCAATTTTAAATTTTTTTGTAGTAATTGTTTGATTTAATCAAAATGGTAAGTCTCTACGCTGCTTATTAATTTTGCAAGTACTTAATATTTGGTGTTTGAAGTCTTCAAATCTCAACATTTACTACTCAAAATTAATGAGAGATGGGATGAGTGATTAAAAATAGAGTTTTTTATTTATGTAAAGTTGTGAACTAGAAGTTGAACAGTTTAAAGTATTTATTAATTAGGAAACATGTACAAATTTGACCATTTTGTCTTTGTGTTTGGATAAACATCTTGTAAAATCATACAAATGAAAATGTAATATTTAATATTAGTTTTGTTATATTTATAGAAGTACTTTGAAGTTATTATAAATAACATTTTATTTTGTTTCATATTCAATATGTAGTGAATGAGAAATGTTCACTATTTTCATATTGATCATTGAGTAGTTCCACATAATTTTATATATCAATGATACATGTATAAATTGATTAATTATATTGTATTTATTAACATAAAAATATATAAATGTTCATATTTAAATATTCAATCAATAGTCTCTATATGTCCAATCAATAGATCAAAATATCACAAAAAGGATCACAACTATTGAAACTGTCCTCTCCATCATAATTGAAGAAAGTAGATAAACATGCAAGTCTATTCTTTCTCACAAGACTCGCATGCTAACCTCGTTGCATCGTATTTATGACGTGACTAAAGCAAGCAAACGTGTGCACATGAAAAGCAAAAATATTTTCCCTTCATTTGCATAGTGAAAAGTTTGGTGTCAACTATTAACAATCGTTTATTCCGAGTCGGCACAATTCATTCCACGTTGGTGTTTGAAAAAAGTGCTGCTATTCACGTGGCATTTTTGACGTCACGTTGACATCACCATTATTCGTTTCTTCTGCTTACTCCTTTTAAACTCAGATCGGTGGGAGGATGGTGAAGACAAAATTTAGCGCTGTTACAGTGGATTTAGGGAGTTGGTAATGGCAATAATCTAGTCACCTTTAAGCACTCTACTACCTAGAGACATCTTTTTATTTGAATAGGGTTGATAGCATGTCCATTAACATTTATGAATAAGGACCCTCGGGTGTTGATCGGTTGGTGGTGCTATTGGACGAACAGTTCATCAATCTAGGTTCAAGCCTTGTCCAATACTCAAGTCGGATTATCCTACCATGCACATGGTGGGTCCCATGTTGGTTATTGCGCGACTGAATGGGACTAGTCTTGCCTTGCTCGCCCCTTCCTGACCCCAACTTGGCAGCTTGTAAGACTAGGGTAAGGCAAGTTGGGCGTTGGGTTAGATCGCGAGGATACCCACTGAAATATCAAAAAAAAAAAAAACATTTATTAATAAGATAAAAAAAGATGGAAATGAAGCTTATATCTTTATATAAGCAAAGAATTTTAGAATTCCTATAAATTTTTATATACATTTGTTTTCAGAATGAGATTGTCACCTAGTAAACTTACCACATTATCCCTATCAAATACAAGAGAAATATAATCATGGATTTATATAGGCTATTTGTTGAGCCATGCCTATCAATATATGTTGGGTAATAAGAATATATATCTTAAATAAGTTTTTATATAAAGTTCGTGTAAAAAAAAATTCATGCTTTCAATTGTCTCTTTTTAATGTTCTACTTCTCACTTTTAGTCTATAATGTCTTATTCTCCAACTTTCCTAACAATAATTTGTTATCCTAACATTTACCCACTTACATTAATAAAAACTTAGTTTTCTTAACATGTTCTCTCAATAAGGGTTCTTCTGATGGAAAAACCACTTTATCTAACCTTCCTCAATCTAGTATAATTTTCTATAAAAGTGGTTTCAATGTGTTGAGTGTAGACCTCACACAATACGTTGGATCCTTCAAATTTCTATACTAACCAATTTTTTTGTAAAAGAGGCTTTGGTTAATGATTTTTTTTCACATAATCCATTGTCTCATTTCTCATTAATCTAACTCATCCATATCTTTCTTGACCTTTTCCTTGTTGCCAAAAGTAATATATTTCTTTATATTACATTTAAATCTTGGTAGCATACATTCTCTCAATATGTCAACCTCTAATTATTCTATTTCATCTTCAATATGTGTAACTCAAATATGTAGTCTTTGAGTGCTCTAGATCTCTCACTAGCACACATATACCAAATTTTAGCAATGTTACAACATTTTGGTGTTAACTTAGTAGAGTGGAATCTAACTAATATCTATTGGTCATTAAACAACTAGGCATTCGTATTTAGGTAAGCTATCTAAGAATATTTTTTTCATTCAAACATAAGCAAAGTATACAAAACATTAATAGAAAAGAGATCAAATACTAAAAAATAGAATTGATTCAAATAGAGACGTCATTATTTTATTCATTGCATGGATCAAGCTATCTATGAAATTGGCATGCATCAATAACTAGATCATAATATACAAAGTTGAATAGGATTTTCTTTAAACTCAAAGAGCTCATTGTAGCTAAAGATGTATGTCTTCACTATATAAAGACAATATTTTATACTTATTTTATTCTACTAGATTTTCAATCTTTTTAGGTTGATGTCTTCTCAACCTTGTCCCCCAATTACAAGAAATTATTGTATCTTTCAAAAAAAAATTATGTGAAGTTGTTTGTAGCATTGTCAGCTTGGATTATTTGTCATAATGTTTTGTAAAACTCACTAGTATTTCAAATTACCATAAAATGTATATGATTGTGGACTTGATCTTCATATTATACTCGTACTAACATAGTAAAGATTATGTCTATCAATTTTTTTACCATATGAAGATTATATTGTTTAATGTTTTTTAATAGATTACTAACCAAAAAAGAATACATACCAATTAAGAAACTCCTCAAAAGTATTTACAAACACCACTAATCTATTATCATACAAACACTTACAAAAATAAATGCTATAAAAAAGCTTTAGTAGATACATTTGAAATGGCTGAAAAAATGTTGCATCCACATTGTCGAATATAAGCGATAGAAGCTTCATTTGTGTTTTAGATAGACTTAATCTTGTTGTGCAAGTTGAATAAGTTGACTTATGGTGAAGAGTATCAGTAATCTTTGTACACAAGTAACAGATGATAGATAATGAACTTAATTCCACATAATTGCATTTGCATAATGTTGACTATAGGCACATAATGCATTTAATGCAAATTGACAGTTGAATGAATGAATGTTTTTTATTACGTCCACAAGACTAGCCAGTCTATGGGACCCCCAAAATAAAACTGAATCCGCCTTTGCCAAAACAACAAAACAATCATTGACCCCACCAATTACTTCTTGTTGTTTTCAAACTCTTTGCTGATTTTGTTACTTTTGTTGTGTATTTTGATTAGGTAACTAGTTGTTTTAGCAATCCTCTCCTCTTCAAACAAGGTTGCTAACAATTGACTTTTAGCAAATTTGAGTAACTATGCTAAATGTCCTTGTAAGCCTTACACTGCATAATATAGGTCCACTCTATCCCCACTAAACTCGAAGAGCAAAAACAACAAATCCTATATGTCCACACCTCTTTGGATATTTTCCATCTTCCAATTTCACATCTCAAACAATGTGAGATAGTTCTTAACTGGGCTAATAGAATTTTAGTCTTCCACTTTATATTTTTTCTCATGTAGTATTTTTGCTCGTGATCACAAGTGGGGTTAAAATGCAAAACATAGTGCTCTCTTTTTTGACCAAGTTGTTTCAACCACATGATATTCTTGACTTGTTCTTTTACATACCTTTCAATTTCTACATTTGTGTTTGGACACTCCTTCATGTTGATGCCCCATTTTCCCATCCACTTGACATTTTTTTCATCCATGTGCTCTTTCTTCTAGTTAATTTTTCTTCCACCATAATTTTGGGCCATCAGTGTTCCCCCACATTCTCAATTCTCTTCAAATAGCCTAATAGATGAATTAATGCTACCATTTATCATGGACATTAACCTAATAGCCTAATAGATTAATACGTATGTTGATGTGCTTTTACCGTATAAATGAGACAACTTCAAACTAGATAATGAATTTTATAAACACACTTTATATTAATAAAAAAATATTTATCAAATATTTTTTTATTAAAAAAATTATATAAATAATAAACTTTCTATGTTGGAGAGCAATTATATTAAAGCCAACAAAAATTTAAAAAGAATAAATAAAATTATTTTAGAAAAAAATACTTATCTAGATTAGATTTTACTCTTTTATTTCATTGAATTCTATTTAAGAGGAACTTTCTATCTAGTCCACTAAACTTCATAAAAGAATTTGAAGAGGCATTTAAATGTAGAAACCTAAGAAAGATAAAATAAAAAAAAACTAAGAGATTTGTATATTATCACAATCTGTTTTTAAAACCTAAACTACACAAATAGAAGTTTCATCTTCTTCATCTTCTATTGTGCCCTTTATGTTACCTAGGTTGAGTAAAGATGCTCATAAACATATGTTGGTCTTGGACATGGACCACACTCTAGTGGAATCTTATTGTGTGGGAGGACCACTGATTTACTCTTGCAATCTGAAAAAAAAAAAAAAAAAAAGATTTGATGTAGAAATGTTTCACTATTATAATATGTGTAACACTATTTTATAAAAGGTAATATAGGAATTTATTCATCAAAAAAATATTTGTTATTGTATTTTTGCATTGATGGACGTGATGGATTACAAAAGTTCCAACTAGCCTCTTAATGGTCTCTTTTATAATTTATAGAACTATGACTTGTCATGGAATAAAAAATGGATAAGTCCATTTTTCTCATAATTGCATACAATCATTAAAAGTATGGTCTCAACAATCGTAAACATAGCCAAATACACATAAAATGGGCTTGTTAAAAAATGAATATTTTTATTCAAATACAAATGAGAGATATAAAAGCTAGACTAGTCAAGATTTCCCATATTTACCACTCGGAATGACAAGTCTAAAATTTTCAAGAATGCTCACAGTATTTTCAATTGTGAACCAAACTTGCAACTTACCATGCTCATGGATTTCCTCAAAAAATAATAACATATTTAAAAAAATATGTTTGATGATACATTCACAAGTGTTCTCTTCTTTGGATTGTCTTGTGGACAAGCCCATAATAAAATAACTATAAGAAACTAAACCATTAGAGACTAAGCTTAGTAAGGGACAATTCAAGGCTTAAATTTTTTTAATATATGTTAATAGTCATATAACATTCACATGATAGGAGGGAGGCATAATTATCTTTCAATGAACCTTGTAGAGCTACAAAAGTGTCAAAAGACAAAAAATTTAGAGGAAGAAGGAAAATTAAGATTTTTTACTAGAGGGGAGAGGTAGATTCAACACCTTTTGCATAATCCTTGCTAGCATATAGTTACATATTTCATTTAATAATGAAAATAGAAAATAGAAAAGAATATTTAATAATAGAATTATATTTAATAAGATTGCATTAGCATATATTTAAATCCTCTTATAAAATTTACATCTCAATACTGTGATAACATTCTCTTGGTTATTACTATTTTCTTTTGTAATCCATGATAAGCATTAACTTAATCAACCAAGCATCTTCCATCTAATTTAGAATTGTTAACTTCATAATTTTTCTAACTACATTCGTGGTGGTGACACTATGCAACCACTCATACTTACACTAGAATTTTGTAAGCTCCCAATGGGTCATCCCGAGACACAAATGTAAACCTTGAGGGATCATTCAAAATAACCTTTCCTAGTTTCCCATTTGAGAATCAATGATTTTATAGTTTGTACACTAGTAAAAGAGAAATTACATCCCCACATATGGGATGAGTTCTATGACCTCTCATTTAAACCACAACTATTCATTGATCTTATGCTTTTACTTTAATCCAATTATAATAGAATGATAACAAGCACATTTATATCATCTATTGGTTTCATGCCAACATTAGTGTATAAACACACAAACCACACCACAATGATATCAAATTCTAACATCACATGATCTCACAATGATTGGCTCAAGCATACATCATCTATACATGACTTGGCTTACCTTTTCTTGCATCACACATACTTAGATTAAATTAGATATTACACACCCCATAAATACACATGGGGGTTAGCTTAGGACTATATCACATATACACAATGTGAGTAATTCACACTTACATCATATGTACATAATGTTATGGCTTATATGTGCATCACATATGCAGAATGTGGCTAGCTGAAACACCTAATGCAAATACATAATGTGAATTACCTAAACATCACTTATTCACATAGATATCAACTAGTGAAAATAAAAGAGTTGCAACCTTATTTCAAGAAACTTCTCCTTTACCAAATTCGCTAATACATAAGCCCTTAAGTACATCCCACCCAAGAAGAGGAATATTGGTGCATCCCATTCTACACTAGTCACATCAATTTTTCTAATTTACCACCATCTATAAAGACAAGAAAGCATCTCATACTAGTTATTATTACCAGCAAGTGCATAATTATAGCAATGTATGCACAACAATGTTAGGTCATTTTTACACAAGTACACAATGAAATTAACTTACACATATATAGTGACCAACTAGAAAGAGGAAGTGGATGTGACCTTCTATGTGCATCTTCTCCTTTTTTATTCATTAACAATTATGCTTTAAGTGCATCTCAACTTTAAAAGGTAAATGTATCTTATACTATAACACATTCCTATCCTTTTCTCAATTCTCTACACTAGCTATGATGATGAGAAAGCATCCCATGCTACTTGTGATCATCTCTAGCTAAAGCATAAGTGTAACAATGTGCATTACATAACACTATTAATTATACTTTTATATCCCATAGAACCCTTCAAGTCAATTCATCCTAACATCTATCCCCTATACAATATTGGTGAAAACTAAATAATCCATGCTTACACATATCATGGATATCCCTAGCATTCTTCTCCTTCATGCTACTAGTGAGAGTTGGGTAATCCTTAAGATACAATTGATAACACCTAGCATATCTCACCTACATAGTACTAGTGATAATTTAGGCTATCTACACTTGTACAAGACTCAGTTCTAACTTGTCAATTCATCTTATAACCAAGTAAACATAAGATATCACAAGGACTCATAAGAAAAAAGTATGCTAACTTAGTTATATACCACAATAGTTGGTCCATAAACCTACTCACAAAGCCCTATAGGTCTTGGGGTCAAAATGACTAGTTAGCACACAAGTAACACATTGAATCCACATGAGCTAGTTTCTATCTAAATACTTATATGTAATCCAATAAAAACTCATAAATTAATTTCAAATTTTATCCACTTCATTTAGTTGTTTTTCAAAAATACATTAATTATTAGATAAAAATTAAACCCATAATAGTAATATTAAACAATGCCCTACTTATGCTTATGTAACATATTTGTATATTACCAATCATAATGCTTACCATACATTTTTCACCAAATAGATATAAATGAAAAATACCCAACCATATTTAGTAAATTACTTAGTAGTAATTTCCCTCCATTGGAAAATGTGGTCATAAAAAACTCTGTCATAAACTCAACACAAAATTGAGTATGTATTTAGAATAACAGACAATCCATTCTTGAATAAGAATTTCTCACACCATGAAATCATAATGGCTTAAATTTGTATCATCCTTCAATAAAAATTAGTAAGTATCCATAACTCATTCATACCATGTCATAGTTGAGTTTATCATACCCTATTTTCTTGGAAGAATAGACCTCATTAGTATTCTGAGGCTAATTTATATCTTCCTATACTTATCCCTAATCAAAGACACAAGTCCATAGTGTTCAAGATATAAAATCTAATTATTTTAGTTCAAGTATGATTAGATGCATTCACATACATTCACATCAAGGCAATCCATGATAATAGAGGCATCAAATTTTATCCAATGTTGGAGTAGATTTTGGAAATCTAAACACCATAAAACGTTTAAGTAGATAATTTTGATGATGACATATTACCTTTTATTAGTTTAAACTTATATATTGGGTATATATTAATTGAAAGGATGATTTTATAATCATTAAATATAAATTTTGGCTTTTGTATGAATCCCACTAAAGAGAGAATGATGATCATGTTTAGGAACAACCCCAAATCTTGGAGCTATTGCCTAGACCATCCCCTGCTGACTTGTGTCCAAGCGTATCCTTCAAATAAGGATTACCTACAAACCTCATAGAATTAAAGCAAAAAGAATATTATAAAAGGGGAACAATAGAAAGGATTAAAACTCAACAATGTGAGAATCACCACGTACCAATACCCATTCCAAAACAAGGCCATAACTCAATAAATATTCATTGATTACTATTGCATATCCCAACAAGGTTCCATTTAATGATTTATAACCATTAATAATACCTAACAGTGAGTGGTTAAAACCCAATTAAGTTCACCCATTAGAAAGCATGTACTAAGTAACTTCAAAGGACACCAAGGTCTCAATTTTATTCTTCTAGACCATTATGCTCTGTGTTTCAGCATAGTTATCCTAGAAGCCTTACAAATTCATCCCATTATGGCATAGGCTAGGTCGGTTACTTATCAACATGAAATAGTCATATCATGGGAATTTCATAAAACCCACTATTTAACAAAGTTATATAATACTAAATTTATCTTTTAAATATTTATTTATTCATTAAGACTAATAATGGTATAACATGATTGTAAATTTAATCAAGTTCCATCATAACAAGTCTTTACTTATAACCCCAATAGAATTCATATAAATATTATTCATACAACCAAGGTCAATTGATGTTAGCCTAATAATGTCACCCATATATAATTATAACCTATCTATTATCTAAAGCATGAAGATCATATATCATAAACAACATGCTTGACCCAATCTAATAAAAAAATTATCCTATATGCAAGGATGTTTAGTAGATATACTAACTTACAAGGAGTGTTAATATGAATTCATACCACCATATGATATGAGGCAATTTCATCTAGTCCAAGATATCATACTGGTGAAATGTTTTACCAACATCAAGAAACACAAAATTTACATTTACATTATATTTTTCATGTCTTTTCTCCCTTCAATGTTTGTAGCATTTGTATTGTATCTTGGATTTGTCTTCAAGATTTGATGTAGAAATGTTTCACTATTATAATATGTGTAACACTATTTTATAAAAGGTAATATAGTAATTTATTCATCAAAAAAATATTCATTATTGTGTTTTTTCATCGATGGGTATGATGTATTACAAAACTTCCAACTAGCCTCTTAATGGTCTCTTTTATAATTTATAGAATATGACTTATCATGGAATAAAAAAAATGGATAAGTTCATTTTTCTCATAATCGCATACAATCATTAAAAGTATGGTCTCAACAATTGTAATCATAACCAAATATACATAAAATGGGCTTGTTAAAAAATAAATATTTTTATTCAAATACAAATGAGAGATATAAAAGCTAGACTAGTCAAGATTTTCCATATTTACCACTCGGAATGACAACTCTAGAATTTTCAAGAATGCTCACAGTATTTTCAATTGTATTAGTGAACCAAACATGCAACTTACCATGCTCATGGATTTCCTAAAAAACAATAACATATTTGAAAAAATATGTTTGATGATACATTCACAAGTGCTCTCTTCTTTGGATTATCCTGTGGGCAAACCCACTATAAAATAACTATAAGAAACTAAACCATTAGAGACTAAGCCTAGTAAGGGACAATTCAAGGCTTAAAACTTTTTAACATATGTTAATATTCATCTAACATTCACTTGATAGGAGGGAGGCATAATTATCTTTCAATGAACCTCAAGTAGAGCTACAAAAGTTTCAAAAGACATAAAAAATTTAGAGAAGGAAGAAGGAAAATATAAGATTTTTTACTAGAGGGGAGAGGTAGATTTAACAACTTTTGCATATTCCTTGCTAGCATAGTTACATATTCCATTTAATAATGAAAATAGAAAATAGAAAAAATATTTAGTAATATAATTATATTTAATAAGATTGTATTAGCATATATTTAAATCCTTTTATAAAATTTACATCTCGATACTATGATAACATTCTCTTGGTTATTACTATTTTCTTTTTTGATCCATGATAAGTATTAACTTAATCAACCAAGAATCTTCCATCTAATTTAGAAGTGTTGACTTCATATTTTTTCTAACTACATTTGTGGTGGTGACACTATGCAACCACTCATACTTAAACACTAGAATTTTGTAAGCTCCCAACAGGTCATCCCTAGACCCAGGTCTAAACCTTGAAGGATCATTCATAATAGGCATTCCTAGTTTCCCATTTGGGAATCAAAGACTCTATAGTTTGTACATTGGTAATAGAGAAATTACATCCTCACATATGGGATGAGGTCTATGACCTCTCACTTAAACCACAACTATTCATTGATCTTATGCTTTTACTTTAGTCCAATTATAATAGAATTCTAACAAGCACATTATGGACACAAAAAAAGTATCCCCTTTTGCTTGCTTGATTTGGGAATAATTAATGATGAATTAGACTTAATGAGGCCTTGATTTAGTGTTGCGAGGTGTTTTATGCATCCACACTAGGTCTTGGACCCTTGTAAATAGAATAAAATGCATTTAACGATGTCTTGTAAAGGTGTTGTAAAAGACTTTCACACTTCTATAGACTGAATGAACCTATCTTTCCCCTAATTCAATGATATAAAATGTATTTAATTGCATTCTCACATTAATCTAGAAGGCTTGTGAACTAAACTTAATTCCAATCTAGTGTTGTAATATGTTTTACATATTCACATTGGATTTTGTGCCTCTCTAGGCTTTGTGGACCTCATTTCAATGATGTAAAGTGTATTTAATCACACTTTCACATTGAACTTTGTGTCCCTAGCTCTAATTTCTCTTTACATCATCATTAATAGGCTCCTATGGCCCCATTTTGTGTATCCCAAGGCATAATTTGATCAAATACCCGATGAAATCAACATAAGAACTAAAATTCTTCATTCCCCCAACAATCCAGTTGGCAAAAGGGGCCCTCTAGCACTAAGTCGCCCATCTGGGTGAATGAGTCCCTACCAGGTAGGACTAAGTCACCCAGAGTGGTGAATTAGTCCTATTTCGATTATTTTTGAGTTTTGAGCTGGAAAAGTTGGATTTTAAGTTTTATTTTCCTCCATGTCGGCCTTGGGGATCAAATTAACAAGAAAATTAGGAGAATTTCCTATAAAAGCAAGCCTCTAAACCCTAATTTATAATCAATTCATTATTCATTCATCATTCATCATATTCTTAAGTGAAGCAAGCTAGGGTTTTATCACTTCAAGTCATCAAGATAGCTTTCTAAGGCATTCAAGGGAAAAATCTTCATTCACTGATGTAGAAATTCAAGATCAATCATCATGGAAAGTATCTAACTCCATTGTTTCTTGCTTCATTACATTATTTCTTCATTTTGGTTTAATTACCTAAAAAGGGGTTTGATCAAGGCAAACCCCCATGCCCTAACAATCAATATTTTCTCCATCTCTCCTTATGTGTTTGTAGATTTAAGTACCTTGAAGACTCAAAAATCATTAAAGATAAAGTTGAAAATTTATTGAAGACATTTCCTTGTTAATTAAGTTAAAATATCAATAAAAAGTCACCTACAATGCCGAAAATTAGAGTTTTAGAGGCTAGCGCCTGTCAAGAATTGAAGTTCAGACTGAGGGCTTCCATTTCTACTTTCAAATTTTCAAAAATAAAAAAAATGGACTAAGTCACCACTAATTGCGAATTAGTCCCACTGAACATGCCATTTAGTGATTTCTACAGATTTAGACACCCATTTGGCTGAAATGGGCTCCAGAACAGTTTTACCAGATCTGGGACTAAGTCACCTAGATTGGCACAAGTGTCCCAGTTGACTTATGCATTAAGTTTTTTAGGATTCCAAACCTTCATTCCGTCCTTTTTCATCTTCCAGGTCCACACATTTAGTTTTACAATTTTTTGTTTTGTTTCATGGTCCTTTCTAAGTCATTTAGTTCATGTTTGCATACAACACTATGTTTTCAAACAACTTTCATTTCTTAGGTATTGCATTAATAATCATCTTTCTTTTTTATTTTATTACATTTAGACATCACAT
This sequence comes from Sequoia sempervirens, assembly GCA_007258455.2. Taxonomy (NCBI): domain Eukaryota; kingdom Viridiplantae; phylum Streptophyta; class Pinopsida; order Cupressales; family Cupressaceae; genus Sequoia; species Sequoia sempervirens. Next base: position 60,993,090 of record VDFB02373365.1, on the reverse strand, counting down.
CTAGGAATATTTCATCCATCTTTGCATTAGTTTTGAGTGTTTACATTGCATTTTGGCCCATCTTTCTCCTTTTAGGTGAAAAACCCTAGAAGTGCAAGAAAGCCATAAGGTGCCAAAATCTTTGTTTACACATATTTATATCATTTATTGGTTTCATGCCAACATTAGTGTATAAACACACATATCACACCACGACCATATCAAATTCTAACATCACATGATCTCACAATGATTGGATCATGCATACATCATCTATACATGACTTGGCTTACTTTTTCTTGTGTCACACATACATGGATTAAATTAGATATTACACACCTCATAAATACACATGGGGTTTAGCATAGGATTGTGTCACATATACGCAATGTGAGTAATTCACACTTACATCAAAAATACATAATGTGATAGCTTATATGTCCATCACATATGCATAATGTGGCTAGCTCAAACACCTAAACATCACTTATTCACATAGATATCAACTAGCGAAAATAAAAGAGTTGCAAGCTTATTTCAAAAACCTTACCCTTTACCAAATTCGCTAATACATAAGCCCTTAAGTACATCCCACCCAAGAAGAGGAATATTGATGCATCTCATACTACACCACTAGTCACATCCATTTCTCTAATCTACCACCATCTATAAAGACAAGAAAGAATCCCATACTACTTATTATTATTACTAGCAGTTCATAATTATAGCAACATGCACAACACATGAGGTGATTTTTACACAAGTACATAATGAAATTAACTCACGCATGTATAGTGACCAACTAGAAAGAAAAATTAAATGTGACCTAATATGTGCATCTTCTCCTTTTTTATTCACGAACACTTATTCTTTAAGTGCATCTCAACTATAAAAGGTCAGTGTATCTTATACTATAACACATGTCCTATCCTCTTCTCAATTCTCTACACTATCTATGATGATGAGAAAGCATCTGATACTACTTGTGATCATCTCTAGCTAAAGCATAAGTGTAACAACATGCATTACATAACACTATTAATTATACTTTTATATCCCTTAGAACCCTTCAAGTCAATTCATCCTAACATCTATCCCCTATACAATATTGGTGACAACTAAATAATCCATGCTTACACATATCATGGATATCTCTAGAATCCTTCACCTTCATGCTCCTAGTGAGAGTTGGATAATCCTTATGATACAATTGATAACACCTGGCATCTCTCACCTACATAGTACTAGTGATAATTTAGGTTATCTACACTTGCACAAGACTTAGCTCTAACTTGTCAATTCATCTTATAACCAAGTAAACATAATCAAGATATCACAAGGACTCATAAACACAAAGTATGTTGACTTATTTATATATCATAATAGTTGATCCATAAACCTACTCACAAAGTCCTATAGGTCTTGGGGTCAAAATTACTAGTTAGCACACAAGTAACACATTGCACCCACATGAGCTAGTTTCTATTAAAATACTTATATATAATCTAATAAAAACTCATAAAGTAATCAAATTCTATTCACTTCATTTAGTTGTTATTCAAAAATGCATTATTTATTAGACAAAAATTAAACCCATAATAGTAACATTAAACAATGTCCTACTTATGCTTATGTAACATATTTGTATATTACCAATCATAATGCTTACCATAATTTTTTCACCAAATAGATATAAAGGAAAAATACCCAACCATATTTAGTAATTTACTTAGTATTAATTGCCATCCATTGGAAAATATGGTCATAAAAACCTCTATCATAAACTCAACACAAAATCAAGTATGTAATTAGAATAATAGACAATTCATACTTGAATAATAATTTCTCACACCATGAAATCATAATGGCTTAAATTGGTATCACCCTTAAATTTAAATTTGTAGGTTTTCATAACCCATTCATATACATGTCATAGTTGAGTTTATCATACCCTATTTTCTTGGAAGAATATACCTTATTAATGTCTTGAGGCTAGTCTATATCTTCCTATACTTATCCCTAATCAAATACACAAGTCCATAGTATATATCTTCCTATACTATTGTCCACAAATCGTATAGCTCAATTTTACTTATAATTATGTGATTATGGACTTCCTTACCTTGATTCAAAGCTCTTAAATTGACATAAGCTTTTAATAGAATATCAAAGCCTCCACAAAACACATATTCCAAACATAGTATATAATTATTGCATTCTATAAAAAAACATTTGGAATTTCAATTTTTCCAAAAATATAATGAGCGTCCAACAAGCTATAACACATCGAATATATACTCAAAATTTTGGTATTCAAAAACAAATTTTGGTGTAGTCTATTATAAATAATTTAAGCATGATTTTTCTTACCTTCTTCCAAGGCTTTTGCACTAGCACAACTAGCCAACAACATTGCATAAATTCTTGAACTGTCTCAAGGATTTATACTATATAATATTGTGAAGACTTCCTCTTTACTCCAAATACCATGTACATTCAACAATGAGAGAGTTGAAGGTGTTTCAAACCAATCCCTAATGCCCTTATCATTTCTTGAACCCTTTGTTTTCTTCACAATATTTCTCTATCTTTTCTACTTTAATCAACATCCATAAACTATTACAAAGGTCTCTTTTCAGCACATGTAGGGTGAATGCCAACGGAGTTGATAAATTTTAGATCTACAACTACCAACTGTGTTTGCTTGAAAGTTTCTAAACCTCCTCAACAAATTGGTTTTGTGCATATCTTGAATTCATGGTATTCTACTAGAACACATTTCTTTGAGGGATTTCATCCAAAAAAGTATCATGAATCCTCATTACTTCCACATTTGTGCATACATGACTATCAGGGACAATTATAATGACTCTTAAGGAGAGAAAAATTCCCTAGATCCTTTATGCAATGATAGATGTCCATGCCTCCTCCACCACTCCCCCACTAAACTTCTACCATATTATTTTTTTAATGACCATGGCTACAAACCCATGTCATATTAAAAGGAACTACAACCCTTATTTCTCATTCTATGCAACCTATGTCTCATTATTCATCTTACTTCATAAATACCATTTAAAATGTTTCCTTCCTTCCACATTAGTTTTGATAGAAATCTTCTTTACTTATTGTGAGAGATGTGATAAATATACTTTGTAATGCTCTGTACTACGTCATGATATCCTAATGAATCATTCACTACATCTTTTAAATAGTAGAGACAATCTTAGGAATGATAATGTAGAAAGGATACAATTCAAAACAAAGATGAGGGATATGATAAAATTTGGCATCACATAGTTTTCATTCTAGATCTCAGGATTAAACACGTTATACAATATTTGATTCAAGAATGTCTATTGAAATAGCAATTAGTGAGACATAAAAATGCACAAGATGATATAATTTGTTAACTAGGAAACTATTTCTACACAAAAAAGTGATATTAAACCATACAACAATTTACCACTTTAATGATTGTAAAGATTTTCGATGATTATATATAAATGTTCAACTATATGCATAATAAATAATTTAGGAAGTTTTTTGTCCTAATTAAGGAAGCTTCTATGTTGAACTATACATTTGAAATGGCAGAAAAAAAATGCTGCATCATAGGTAGTGGAATATAAGCGATAGGAACATGATTTACAAAGAAGCTTCCAATGTGGTGGACGAACTTAAGAAATTTGTTAAATTCTACAGTTACACCCACTTAATCTCGCCGTGCAAGGGAGAATGAGTTGACTTATGAGGACGACAGATAACAGATAATAGACTTGGTGCATATGTTGACCACAGGTAATGTGTTGGGTTCACGTGTTTTCATCATGCAAATGGATAGTTAATGCGCAACTGACGTGCTTTCATCGTGGAAATGGGGGATGACTTGAAACTTACAAACGATGAATTTTATACACACACTTTATATTAATAAAAACTTATTTATTGGAAAACTGATATAAAATATATAAAAGTGAGGGAAATTACATGAAGGCCAGTGAATAAATAAACATTAAATAGAATTATTTTAGGAAAAAAATACTTTATAAGTTAGACTTTATTCCAATCTATTGTAGTGGATTCAACTAAAGAGGAAGTTTCTCTCTCGTCCGCTCTATTCCATTGAACTCCATTAAAGAGGAAGTTGAAGAGGAACTAATAAATAGAAACAAAGGCTGGTTAAAAAAAAGATTATTATATTATCACAATTTAATTTGAAAATCTAAACTACAATGTTGAAGGCTTTGTCTTCTTCATCATTTGTTGTGCCCTTTTTGCTATCCTAATAGTGTAAAGATGCTAATAAACTCATATTGGTCTTGCACATGGATCGCACTCTTTTGGAATCTCATCCTAAAGGAGGATCTCTAATTTACATTCTAAAAAAAAAGGTCGGTGTAGAAATGTTCCACTATAATAATATATCACTATTTTACAAAAAATAATATAACAACTTATTCATAAAAAAATGTATTTGTTATTACATTTGATCATTGATGGATGTGATGTAATATAAAAGTCCCAACTAGCTTCTTGAAGGTCCATTTTGCAGTTTATAGAGCTGTGATTTGTCATGGAATAAAAATAAAATGGGTTAGTTAGTTTTCTAATAATCACATAAAATGCATTGAAGTGTGGTCTCAACAATAGTAATCATAATCAAATACACATAAAATATGTTTGTTTTAGAAAAATTGAATATTTTTATTCAAATGCAAATGGAAGATTTAAAAGCTAGACTAGTCAAAATTTTCCAGATTTACCACTAGGAATGACAACTCTAGAATTTTTGGGAATGTTCACAATGTTTTTAATTGTATTATTGAACCAAGCAATTAACTTACCATGCACATGGGTTTCCTCAAAGGCATTAACATATGTTCGATGATATGACCACAAGTGCTCTTTTTTGGATCTTCTTGTGGACAAGCCCACAACAAAATAACCTTGAAAAACTAAACTATTAGAGACTAAGCCTAATGAGGGCTAATTCAAGGCTTAATAAATTTTATAATCTATGTTAAATGTCATCTGACATTCACATGACAAGAGGGTAGCATAATTATCTTTGAATGAACCTTGTAGAGATGCAAAAGTGTATAAAGACAAAAATAATATAGAGGAAGATGAAGGAAAAATATAAGGATTTTGACCAAAGGGGGGAGATAGATTCAACACCTTCAACATAATCTTTGCTAGCATAGTTACATATTTCATTGAATAATAAAATCTAAAAATAGGAAAAAATACTTTACTAGTAAAATTACATTTAGTAAGATTATATTAGTATATAAGTAAATCCTTTTAGAATTTGTATTTCAATATTCTAATAATCATCTCTTGGTTATTACTATTTTTTAATTCATAACAAGTATTGACTTAATCAATCAAGCATCTTCCCCCTAATTTATAAATATTGACTTCATAATTTTTCTAACTACAGTCATGGTGATGACTTTATGCAATCACTCATACTTAAACTATCATGTGGTAAGCTCCAAATGTCAAGGTCATCCTTAGACCTAGATCTAAACCTTGAAGGTTCATTCATGATACCCTTGCCTAGTGCTCACTTGGGAATCAAAGGATTTGTAGTTTGTACACTAGTAATAGATAAATTACATCCTCACATACGGGATGAGATATGGGTGATCCCATAATAGTGGTTTACAATTTTTGGCCAAACTGGACACTGGAATTTTTATTTTTAACTAAATCTTCACATTCGAACACCTATAGCGGCTAAACCGTGAGGAATTTGAAGATGATGCAAACTAGAGTCTCATCACATTTTGTCTGTAGATTCTAAAAATATTTTTTTCAATTTTTTTGGAATCAAATTGCACTTCTTTTTCCATCTCCCACAAAAACTGGTTTTTTCAAAAAACAACATTTTTAAAAAGTGACGCACACAACTTTTTTTCCATGAAGGATAAAATTCTAATTCTTTCGAATTTAGATTTGTAACTCCGATATCTAGTGCTTGCACTTGGTTAGATAGTATTTTATTGAATATTTTTTCTTTAATCAAGTTTCGAAGTCAAACCAATGACAATTCAGACATAGCGCGACCGTATAACGCGTAACATTTTTTGTATATATCAAAATTCAATTATTATTTTTTTGTTGGATCAAGGACTTCAATATATGGTGCACTCATATTTTTCAATTTTTTTGATAATCTGCTATTTTTCCACATGTGCAGAATAGAGACCTTCATTTTCGACGAAAAACCTATGTTTAATAAAACTAAAAAAACAAATACATAATAAAACCAAAACATATTAAAATTATATTCATTGGATAGCTCGTTTCGAGGACTACCTAACTCCAATTGGTTTTGTGAGGATTCCCCCATTTTCATCCTCAACCTGAGCGTCAAAGCGTAAAAAATTAGGTTTTTTGTGTGAACAAAGTCAAAAATTAGGGAAAAGGGGGGTTCGCTAGAACCAGGGGGTTCTAGCGAACCAGGGTTCATTCGAACCCCCTCAATATGCATTTTCCCTTTTGTTTTTTGGGCGAGAAATGTGGGCCCCATGATTGATGGGTTCAGTCGAACCCTAGTTCGGTCGAACCATCGAACTTGTAGGTTCATTCGAACCCCTAAAACCAATTTTTTTGCCATGGGGCCATTTTTTCTCAGTTTTCCTTCCTCCATCAAATTGTAAACCACTATTGTGGCTTCACCCATAGATGACTTCTCATTTAAAACTATTCATTGATCTTATGCTTTTACTTAAATCCAATTAGAATAGAATTATAACAAACACATTCCAATCACATGTTAGTTTCATGCCAACATTAATGTATGAACATACAAACCATAGCATGACCATATCATTCCAACATCACATGTTCCCACAATGATTCGCTTGAGTGCATATATCATTTATACAAGATGTGGCTAGTTTATGCTTATGTCACACATACATATATGATTAGCTCTTACACACCTCATAGGTAAACATGGGGATTAGCTCATGCATACATCACATATGCACAATGTGAATAATTTACATTTACATCATATATACATAATGTGATAGCATGTCTATGCATCACATATACATAGTGTGCCTAGATCAAGCACCCAATACATATACATAATTTTATTAGCTTAAACATCACCTATTCACATAGAGCTCAATTGATGAATATATAATGGTTGCAACCTTATTGAAAGAATCTTCCCCTTTACCCTATTCACTAACACATAATCCCTTAAGTACATCCCAACCAAAAAGAGGAACATTGATGGTGCATCCTATACTACACAATTTTCATCCCCTTTTCCAATCTACCACCATCTACGACAAGAAAATATCCCATAATATTTGTTATCATTATTGGCAAGGGAATAAGTATAACAATGTGCATAACACATGAGGCCATTTTTTATATAAATACACAATTATTAACTCACATTTATATAAAGACCAACTAGCAAGGGGAAGTGGATGCAAGCTACTACATGCATATTCTCCTTGTTTGGATCAATAACACTTACCCTTTAAGTGCATCACAACTAGAAAATGAAGTTTGATTCATCTCATAATACACCATGGGTTCAATATTTTTCTCAATTCACTACAACTATTATTCAATGAGAAAGCATGCCATACTACTTATGGTCATCCCTAGCTAAAGCATAATTTTAACAACATGCATTGAACATAAGGATAATAATAATACTTTTAAAGCCCACATAATCCTTCAAGTCAATGGATATTGACATTTATCACCTCCACCACTACATATCTTGATGTCACATTATTTTTAGGTGTTATGCCAAATAATTAGCATCCAACATGAAAACTCCCACATTTAACATACTTAACTAAAAGACTATTTTCCACAAAATCATCTAGCTCAATTCTACTTATAGTTATGTTATTATGGATTTCCTTGCCTTCATCGAAAGCTCTTGAACTTACACAAACTTTTAGTAGAATAACAAAGCCTCCATAAAATACTCATTCCAACCACAATTTCTAATCATTCATTCTAAAGAAAGAAATTTGGGATTTCTATTTGGCCAAAAACAGAAGGGGTGTCCAACAAGCTACAGCACATCAAATATATACTCAAAAATTTGGCATCCAAAAACAAATTTAGGTGTAGTATACTAGAAAAAATTTAAGCATGAATTTTCTTATCTTTTTCCTAGGATTTTGTATTGGTACAACTAACCAACAACATTGCATAAATTCTTGAACTATCTCAAGGATTTCTACTATGTAATATCATGAAGACCTCCTCTTTACTCTAGCTACCCTATTTCAAGAATGAGAGAGTTGAAGATGTTTCAAACTATCTTCCCCATGATCTTATCATCTCTTGAATCCTTCTTTTGCCTCTAAAAATTCCTCTATCCTTTCTAAATTAAATGATATCTATAAAATGTTCTAAAGATCTCATTTCAACATGAGTAGGGTGGATCTTGATGAAGGTCGTGGAGTCTAGCTTTACAACTACCAATTGCATTTCATTAAAGTTTATAAACCTCTTCAACAAATTGGTTGTGTGCATATCCTACAATCATGGTATTCTATTATAACACATTTATTTGAGGGATTGCATCCAAAAAATGATCATGCCTCCACATTGATTCCACATTTTGAATACATGTCTACTAAGGAAACTACAATGACTCTTTTGAAAAAGTATCCCTATCCTTTACGTGACAATGGATGTCCATGCCTTCCTACACCTCTCCCCTGCCAAACTTCTACCATATTAATTTTTTTGATGAGCAAGGCTACAAGCCCATGTCATATTAAATGGAACTACAACCCCTCTTTCCCATTCCACGCAACCCATTCCTTATTACCCATTTTCCCTTTATTCATAAATATAATTTAAAATGTGCCCTTCCTTATAACTTTTTCTTTCAGCTTTCATAGATGTCCTCCTCACCTATGATGAGATATGTATAAATATACTCTATAATGATCCATGCTAGGTTATGGGATCCTAATGAATAATTGATTACATATTTTAAAAAATAGGAGAAAATCTTATGAATGAGAATAAAGAAAGGATACAATTCAAAATAAAGATGAGGAATATGATAATATTTTCCATCGCATAGCTATCATTCTTAATCTCAAGATTACACATTACAACATTTAGTTCAAGAATGTCTATCGGTATGACAATTAATGAGACATAAAATGCACAAGATGTATAGGTTTTTAGCTATGGAATTATTTCTACACACAAAGGTGATACTACACCATACAACATGTTTAACTAATGATTCTACACCATGAAACATGCTTAATTTATTGGGTTAGTGATTTTAAATATTGTCAATGATTCTATATAAATGTTCAACTATATATGCACATGTTTACTATAAATGGTGTACACTACTAGACCTAGAGTTATAGGAACTAATCAGGTCTTAGATCTTTAATTTCATAAAAAACTATTTGTTGGTGTCAAGTCAATAGGTGCTTTACCTATCTAGGTCCTATTTACTTACATATTAATTCCACTTAGGTCAAACATATTTAAGTTGTTTAGATAAGATTTTAGCTTTTTAGCTTTTATTAGATATTAGAGTCCTAAGTCTCTAATGTTGGCCAACTCATGTCATTTAATGTTGGTACTTCATCACACCTTTCCTATATAAGCAAGGCATCATATGTACAATCCAACAATATTTAATTTGGCAATCTTGCATCCATAATTATAGCATGATATTTATGTCATTTCTCTCTTGTGGAAGCTATTATTGTCTTGTGGGTGATCCTGGGATGTTGAGGAATTTACCATAAACTCCTACATGGCATTAACGCTTTAGCGTTGCAAGTTCCTTCCCATATTTGAGGGACCAATCTTGGCTTGAAGATTTTGTTGGGTGAAATTATCAAGGTTTCTTTTTTGTGAATTTTTATTGAAGGCTTATTTTGGAGCTTTTTGGTGTAGATTTGAGCTCACTATTGAATTCAGAGAATCCAAGAAAGTCATTTTTTATTTTTGTTTCATCCAAATCAGACATCTAAGGCAAAATCTATGAGGATTTAAAGTGGAAGGTTTGTTGCTAGATCCAACAAGGAGCCATCATTTTAGAGCATTTTGGGTCAAATATGACACTACCATTGCATTTAGAAGGATTAAAAACCCCTAGTTTGATTTATAATACTTTATTTTTGGTGTAAGAAAAATTTTGGTTATTTTTTATTTTCAGTCGACTATCTTAAATTTGATGTCCAAATGATCATCATCAAATACTAACTTAAATTTGATGGCCAAATGATTGTCAAAAGCACTATCTTAAATTTGATAATCAAATAACCATCATCGATGAATGTTAAATTTGACGGCCAAATGACCATCAATAGGTCGCTCCAATCTGCCCCCCTCTTCATCAATAGTTTTGATTTTGCAATCCAAATTCATGGGCTTATAACTTGGTCATAAGGATTCATTTTTTTAATTTTATTTTGAGTATAATTTCATGTTCTTCATAGTGGTGTAATTGATTTTTGATTTTTTCAAAATTTGTAGATTCTCACAAGTGTTGTTGAGCCATTCTCGTTCTAGGAACTTTTGGGGCTCTGTTCTTGCCCCTACAATAACATTTTTGGGTGAATTTTTTTAAAGTGCACAATTTTTCATGTACATTCCAATGGTGGGATCAAATTTATCTCATCTTGTGTAAAAAGGTTACTTTGAGCTTGTGGCAAAATTTGGCAATTTGTAAGCACTAAGATCAAGTCCACTTCATTATTGTTGGAAAGTGACACCTGTAATTACACTAAGCATAAAGTGACAACCTCATATATTTCTTAGGGGTTTCTTGATTGAGTAATTTGTAATCTTGTGTTGTTGTTGGTTGTAATAACACCTACTAAATTATGGAAAGTAAAATGTAATTTCTATGGGAAGAAAAAGAATACAATAGATGAATGTTTGCAGAAAGAACTTGATGATCTAAAACTTCTTTATGAACTTCACCAGTTGTAAAAAAAATTGCATTTCCAATGGCATCAATTTTCCTAATTCCCTTAAACCGACATCAACTGATTCATCTAGTGTTCTTACTTCATTATGTTCTAAGGAGACAATGGGGGATGATAGGTGTAGTCGAATGACATGCATTGAGATCTCATCTACTTCGTCTACTATTGTACTTGAGGATGCTTGTGATTCCATTATATTGGATCCTTATGATTTAGTGCAACAAGGCATTCATTATCTTCCAGAGATGGCTACTTGTGATCAGTGCTTGACAGACATTGTTGATAACTTGTTTTGTGAGCCCCGTATTTTAGATTGGGAGACACCATTGATTGTGTTCATCTTCTCTTTGATGAGGATGATCCTTCTTCAGTTGTTGTGAGGGAACATTGTGACCCTCTTATTCATTCTCTACATGATCATCCTTTCCAGTTTGACATGAGTGTGGATTCTTTTGAACAACATTTGGAGGAGGCTTTTTTATCTTCATAAGAGATATCTTTGTCTTTGGAGTGTGTTCTACAATCATTTCTAGGAGATTATGGATTATCTTCTTTGACAGTGTGGCCTAGAACTCTTGTTTGGAGTGTGACACTTTTTGACATCGACACATAGACAATTGAGCATTCTTTGAATACATCACACATCGTCCTTCTCCCCACATCTTCCTTTCATGAATGGGAATACATCCTACATACTATCTTGGTCTTGTTTCTTCCAAAGGGGAGGAACAATGTTTGATGATCATGGACCATCTTCAACATTCATTTTTGGCCATCTACCATCTTTGCAGGAGACACTATATTGAGGGGGGTTGCATGGTCTCTAATCTTCTCTTTTTTGGGGGGAATTTTTGCTTGAATGGAGTTTTGTCCTTCTCATGCATCATTGAGAGCATTTTGTATTTCATCTCTCTTTGGGGGAGGAGTTTTGTCCCACTAGGTTTTCTCCTTTCCTCCATTTGTGATAGATTGCATTTGCATTTGTACATGGGTACCTCACATGACCTAGTAGCCAAGATCCATCTTTGTGTCATTTGCAGTGCTCCCTAAGTTGTACTTAAGGGGGGGTGTTGGTGTAAATAGGTGTTTTACCAATCTAGGTCATATTTACATGTTAAGTCCACTTAGGTCCTAGGTATTTTTAATTTGTTTAGATCATATTTTAGCTTTTTAGATTTTATTAAATATTACAGTCATATGTCATTTAATGTTGGCTCATGTCATTTAATTATGGCATAGTCACTTAATGTTAGTAATTCATCACACCTTGTTCAATCTAACAGTCTTACATTCATAATCATAGCATGATATTTCTTCCATTTCTTTCTTGTGGAAGTCATTGTTGTCTTGCAGGTGATCCTGGGGTGTTGAGGAGTCCACCATTAAATCCTACACTATTATGTACTAAATCTTGGGGGGACCATGCTTCAAGAATAATCTAATCATCTTGTATATTCTACAACATTGCATCAATAGACTAGTTGATTATTTTATGAAGCTCTATTTTAGCATATAATGGAGTATTAATGACACTGAATTGATTTTCTTAAAGTTTGTAAGCTAGAGAATGAGGCAAGAGAGTGGGAAATGGTAAATACAAAAATAGGGCTAGAGCTCAATTGACATTGCATTCAAGAGAAGTTTTTAAAATAAAGTTAATGTTAGGATAAGTCAAGTATTACATAGTGATAAGTATAAGTTTTTTTTTTATTTTGTGAAGAACAAAATAGTTAATAGTGAGCAATTTCTCTTTAAATTGGTCATCTTTGATTATTTGGTTCTATTGCAATTGAATATTTTAAAAACATTTAAATTATTTGATAATGAACAAAATTGTAAGATCAGATAAAGAAACTAAATTGAAATATCAACAACAAATTTCAATGATTTTGTGATATTGTTTTCATGGATAGAAAATATTGTTTGAGCCATTAGATTTCCACAGTCCATAGCAATTGTTTGATTTTAATAATTTAAAATTATTTTAGTAAATGTACATAATTAGGACCATAACAAATGAAAACAAAAATTTATAACAATTCAATCACAAAAAGATGTAATATTTTAGTGAGGATCAGAAAAAAGACATGGTTGTAGCTTTATAATGTGTTGAAGGTACTACAAAGAAATGAAACAACAACAATTAGTTAAAGTCATATGTTGTTCGTAATTTGTAAAAATATTTTCAGAAAAGAAGAAGCTACTGTATACTTCAATTTATTTATTTTATGTGAAGTTGTTTGTAGCATTGACTTCTTGGATTATTTATCCTAATTTATCATAAAAGTCTCTTGCATTTCAAAGTCCCACGAAATGTATATGATTGTGGACTTGTTTCTATGTGCTCTTCATATTATACTTGTGCTAACAAAGGGAAGATGTTGTCTAGCATATTTTTTGAAGATGCATATGAAGACTATATTGTTCTATGTCTTTAATAAGTAAGACAATGTAGTAAATGACAATACACAATTGCTTACATTAATACTACACCTAACCAAAAAAGAATATATCTCACCTTAAAGACTCCTCAAAAATATTTGTAAACACCACTAATCTATTTTGATTACCTACAAAATTAAATGATGTAATAAAATTTAGCATATACTTGAAATGACTCCCTAACTTCGTGCTTCTAATTATCCTGCGTGGAAATTTCAAATCACTCCCATTTTTTTACAGCAGCTTACTTGGCAAGTCCCCTGCTTATAGCTTTCGTTTAAGGGCCACATCATCAAATATGCCACATCAGCATGCTTTTTGTCAACTTAGCGCTGATGTGGCATCACATGATTGATCATTTTTTAAATCAAAGGAATACATTTTGTTTAATTATAGATAGGCATGTCACAACTATTGATCCAATATTGATAAATATATTAGACATTATATAACAACTACTATCACAACTATTGAAACATGCTCAACTACTAGGTCCCTAACCACTCTAGAATATAAGCTGGAATATAAGCGACAGGAATATGATCTATAAAGAAGCTTCTTTTGTGTTGGACAGAATTTAAAAAATATTTAAAATCCAGACCGACTTAATTTCGCTGTGGAAGGGAGAATGTGACACTGGTGCGGAAAACTACACATATAACGGATGACAGATAACGGACTAGTGGACCCGTGATTGTAGGCGCATAATGCGGTAGGTCACGTGTTCTCGCCGTGCAAATGCTGTTATGCGCTAGTTGATGGTGGTTTTCAATTTCACCGACTTGTGTGATTATTTTTTTTAATTTTTAATTAAAAAATTTGTATGTTTATTTTGATAATAAATAAGAAAATATAGTATGTTACTGAGTAGTAAGAATAAGGACTTTTATTGTTATTACTAATAAGATTTTTATTGATTAGTGAGTACAACAATAATTGTAGCATTTATTAATAAGAAATTTTTTGATAGGTATTGTAGACTACTTTGTCATTTTGTATTTGTCTTTACTTTCAAATTTATGTTAAATTTATGTTATCTATTTAGATAAAAACTTGTTTACCAAATAATGTTTAAGGTAGATTTTTGTGTTATAAATGATTATGGGTTATGTTTTTCACTATGTATGTATATGATATGACCTTAGACTATGGTCTTAGACTATGATTCTACAATGGTATGTTGAGGATGTTATGTGGTTAGAGTCTAGATAGGACTTATAGTAGAGTTATATTTATGTTCGATAAAGAAACACATTTTTTGAAAAAGAGAAATAAATAAAACAAAATAAATGTGGGGTGATAATTGTTCGCTATAAAGTAAATTGTTTAAAGTGGCATCTATGAGGATGTGAGATAAGATCTTACTTGACATCTACTAAAATTCAACCACTGATTTTGTATAAGAGTAATTTTATTGGAAGTGGATGTCTTGTTCATATTATAGATCTACAAGATAAGATCTACCTACATTATATTGGAGGTTTTAAGATTCAAATTCCAAAGAATATTCCACCAACCAATCTTTGAAATTCTATCATTTCTATCTATGCAAATTTGCTAGGTAACAAAGAAGGGAACCATAATCAAACATGTTCATTTTTTTCTTGTAACATATTCAACTTCTCTAATCCCATACCATGTCTTCAATTAACAATGGATTTAGACAAAGCAAAGAACTCTTTATCAAACCATTTGGTATGTGACCATATGAGGTAAATAGAAGGTAAAATAAGGTATGGTCTTATTATAATTTATGATATTGGATGAATTAGTTCTTGGGTATATATGTGGCTTATAAATATGGGACTACCTTAAACTCACAATATATATGAAGTATCTAATTGTGTTTCAAATACATGGCATATATATCTTACAATGGTAACATAATAGTGTTTTCCACTTTTTGGCCTAATAGGAACACTTGAACACTCAAAATTAATATTTTTTCAAATATTTTTCAATTTATATGAATTATATTGAACAAATGCTCAAGAATTTAAGGATAATGCTTAAACTAACAAGTTGTGATATTTTATGTGTAGATTCAATTTGTAAGTTTTTTGAACTTTTTTTAAGAATTATTTTTATCTTTTTTTTTCAATCATTTTTTATTTTTCTATTATTTTTCATTACGTGACATTTTTATCATTTTCACATCATGCATAGCTTTCACTATAAATAAATAAAAATTTGAATATCTTAGAATAAGATCACTAACTATGATGTCTAATGCAAAAACTTTTTAGTATTTATTATTAGATATTTTATTTATTATTAATTTTTCAATTGATACTTATAAAAATATCATTTATATTTTATTATCTCGCATTTCTCTTAGCACATCTCTTTTTTTATTGAAACAAAGGCATCCATACAAAGTGCAATGCATTTTAAAATATTTTTTATTATTTTTCCTAGTGTCTTTAATATAAATTATTTTTGAAAATGGATTTGCATTCAATATAAATTAAAAAAATAAATGTGTGAACATTCGACAAATAATGAGTAAGAATTTTTTTTTAACAAAGGAGTGGTGAATGGCTAGAAGCATCCAATGATGGTGAGGGGGAATATGATGATGATGTGATTTTGAGTGATCATGTTGAGGATTGGAACTATAATTAGGAGTTGAATGTAGAGGACATATGTTTGCAGGATATCTTGTTGGAGGCCCAAAGGCTTACAAAAAAAGTATAAGATTTTCTTTCCTCTCTATGACACTTTGCATAAAAGTCTACTAGGGTCAATTTCATGAAATTTTACCTTGAAGTGGTTACAATTTCTAGTTCAAAGGGAGGTCTTCATAGGGGTTTTCTTGTATCCCTTATTGTGTCTTCATGCTTGGTGGTTTTTTGTAGGGTTACACTATTACTAAGGAGCTTGGGCCTATTTCTTTTAAGCTTGTTTGGTGCACTGTTATCCAAAGTGTGATTGGGGTATCTAGTGCTTATGTGTAGTAGAAGCTTGGTCTATCAAGTGAGGATGATATCTCCATTTTGACAGTTGGGTTGCCTCTATTTCCCACACTAGATTTGGAGACTTCATTAATGCTTGTTGAATTTTGCTTCCCTTCTAATAATGGTAAGGGTAATGATATTGTTCCTAGTTCTTGTAATGTGATGCAACTTACAAGGGAGGTGTCTATATTGTGTAACCATATTATGTGGTATTGAACTAAAGGGATTGGGTTTGGTACTTAAGGTAGGTTTGGATAAAAATGTAGTTGGGTGTTGTTGTCGAGAAGTCATATGTGTATGCTACCATCACTTCATAACCCTTGGTTTTGGATATGATTTATGAGATGTTATGCTCAAGACTCCCAATTTTATTATTGAAATATTTACTTCCACACTCAATTTTTTTTATCATTACTTTTTAAGGTTATAGACCTAATATAGATGTTCTTAGATATTAGGCTTAAATTAAATAGAGGCATTTTAACCAATTTGAAATATTGGCCTTTCCTAAGGGATTTTTTGTTATTTTCTTCCCTAATTTTGATGATTGTGCTTGAATTATCTCTATGGTTCTATGGTTCCTTAGCAAAGTTAGTTTTATCCTCAAAAACTAGTTCCCTAGCTTTGGCCTTGAGAAGGAGGTCCTCATGTAGGTTATTATTTGGGTCAAATTTCCTATATTTCCATTGGAATATTAGAATATGTAGGTGTTGGAATGTATTTATAACTCCATTATAATTCTTATGGTTGTGTGGATTTGATAACTAAATCTAGAAAGAAACTATTTTTCACTAGGTTATGTGTGAATATATACATTGATAAGGTGCTTATATCTTCCATCACTTTATATTCTAAATCTAGGGAATGGATTCAACAAATTATTTATGAAGAATCTTTGGTACTATGACTCAAATGTAACAAAGCAAGTAATTCAGTTGCAATTTTTGTGATTGATAAAGGGATGAACAATTTGAGGAGTGAAATGGTCATGTTGACGCCTCCTCTTCCCTAGTCTAATGATAGGGAGACACTCTTTAGTCTATAGATAGGGTGATCTCAATTGGAATTTGTAATTCACCTTTTAAGGGTGGGCATCATCACAAGGCTATTATTATGAGAAGGTTGGAAAGGATTCAAATGTTGTTGTCTCTATCTCATTTAGGAGGCTACAATAAACTTCATACCCCTTGTCTCTTGACTATGGTTTGGCTTCAAGAAGTGACTCCAAGAAGAAAATATGAGGGTCTAGAGAAACCTAAAGTAATTAAATTTCATGCCACCTTGAGAAAGTTATTTCATCATAATTTTCCCAAATTTTATTAGTTTCAGTTCATCTTGTGTGTTTCTATTTATTTTCTTATTGATAATAGTGTTGTTGTTCACTTATTGATGTCATGTGGCTTGTTTCATGTACTTCTTTATTTTTCTTTTTTTGTTCAATATAAAATGGTTGAGGCCCTTTCAAAAAACCCCACTTTACCTTTACTAATAAAAACATAATACACATTATAATTTTTTTTTAAATGACTTCATTTGGAAATTATCATTTTTTTAGTATTTTAATAAATGTAGAGGAAAGTCTATTAGGGGCTTGATTTAAGCATACAAATTTAACCTAAGGGATTTAAATCTGTTGCAAGTATGAGTAGTAGGTGTTGTCATTGATGCCAATAGGCTTATGTTTGTGTTGTCATTAATGTCAATTGGTGATGCTTGGATTAGTTGCATTATATTGTCATTAGTAAGTGTTACTAGTGTCAACCTCTAGTGTTGCTTTGATAATATTTTGTTTGTGGATATGATGAGGAAGTGGTGAAGATGATGAGAATGTGTTTATGGTGCTTGGTTTCGAAGTGCTTTTCAGAAAATTTGAATAAAAGAGGAAACAATGTGTTGTAGAGGTATTTTGGTATATAGAGTGGCATTCTAGTTTTACTATGCATTTCTTTTGTGTTGAAGATCTACTTGTGCAGTTTGAATATGTTGATTAGAGGTGTTATAACTAGAGTTTCTTGTTTTGGATTATTGTGCAGAGAAAGATGTGTTCACTAGTGTGTGAACTGTGTTGTAGTGTTGTCTAGGAGAAATGGTTTTGCTTTGCATTTCTCCATAGTTTTGTTTCTAGTCTTAGAATTCTAGAAGTGTGTTGATAAAGTTCATATCTACCTTCATTTGAATTTGTTCATGGTTTGGTGTTATGCAAGTTGGTTTCTTAAGTTACAATGTGTGGAAGATTATTTGGGTGTACATGATGAGTTTGTTCTTCAAGTGAAAGTTGTTGCGAAGGAATTTTTTGGATCTTAGGCCATTTGTGGAATATTCTACATTGTGTTCAAGTGATATTTGTTATCTGTGAGTTGTATTTGGAGAAAAGGAAGCATGTACTTAAATGTTTGATGGTGTTTACATTAGGTTTGGCCGACCTTGGGTGTTTACACTTATTACAAATTTTCTTTGGTAATTTTGGAAGTATGGCTTGGTGTGTATGAGTAGATTTAAGTCTGAGTTTAGGTGTGATGTGACCCACCTTCATTTCTCTCCACCGCAAAAATGTTTTGGTGTCAACCTAATTTGAATTTTCATAGTTGAGGTGAATAACCGACCTTGGAAAATGCTTTCAAGGTTGAAGAAGGTATAAATAAGTGTTGTGTTGATGAAGGATCAATGTTTAGTATGTGTGATGTAAATTGAAGAGGTGTGAAGTGAGAATTTGTGAAGTGTAGTGTGAGCTTCAATGAGTTAGACTATTGGAAGTAGTTAGAAGATGGTGTCTACAATCTTCAGAAAGGTTGTGAATGCGTTGGTAATGTTGTTGTGGACTTTTATATTGCATTGAGATGGATTTCTCACTGTAATATTCTTCTTTTTTTCTTTTATGTAATCTAGTAGTGAGCCCTCTAGCATAGAGCCTATTGTATTTGGTGTTGCAATTATTTTATATTGTGAGTAAATCCTCACCGTGGTTTTTTCCTTCTTGGTTTTTCCATATAAATTTGGTGTTCTATTGTGCATAGTGTGGATGTGTTTCATTTTTTGTTATTTTCTTTCATGCTAAATCACTCTAACGGATTAAAGGTTATTAAAGTTGATGTGGATCTAAATATTAATGAGAGTTTTAATGTTTTAATGAATAATTGATTCACCCCCCTCTTGGTTTTTTTGCACATTCAACAATTGGTATTAGAGCAAGGTTCCTTGGAAGAAAGCTTAACTATTTGGGGTAGATATGGGATGACACACAAAGAGAGATGCTCCTCTGTTTGATGGATTAGATTATGCATTTTGGAAGACAAGGATGGAAGGTTTTCTAGTATCCCTTGAATATGGAGTTTGGAAGTCTATTGTGACTAGATACACTATGCCTACAAATGGTACTAATAATAAGATCAAGGCCTATGAAAACAACGGTAAAGCAAGGTACACTCTTTTAAGTGGTCTTTCTAATACTAAACTTGTGAAAGTTATGAATCTAAAAACTACTAAAGAAATCTAGAAAAAGTTGGAAAAATTTTATGAAGGAGATGATAAGGTCAAGCAAGCTAAGAAGCAAAATCTAATGATCATGTTTGAAAATATGCGGATGTTAAAGGATGATAACATTACAAGCTACTTGTAGAAAGTAGAAAAAGTTGTCAATTCCATCAGAGGGCTTGGTGGAAATCTTGAAGATGATGAGGTGGTAAAGAAGGTATTGAGAACTCTACCAATATCCTATAGTCATAAGGTTTATGCTATTGAGGAATTTTAGAATCTAAATAATTACTCTAGAGATCAGCTACTTGGAACTTTAACTGCTTTTGAATTAAGAGAGTTTGGTTCAAGTAATGTAAAAGTTGAGACTGCTTTTAAGGCTAGGAAATTAGAGAAGATTGAGGAATCAGATTAGGAGGATCTTGATGATGTTGAAGTAAACTTTGTGAGGAGAATGAAAAAGGGTACTAGTAAATACAAAGGTAAGTTACCTTTCAAATGTTTTAGTTATGGAAAGATAGGTCATTATGCTTCAAGATGTCCAAACAAAGCTTTAAATGACAAGAAAAAGGAAAACAAAGGTAAAGAAATTAAGAAAAGTTATTATGTTAGAGAAGATGCTAGTATATTTGACGATGAATCTGACTATGGAGATGGTGAGGATAGTGAATGCCTTTTCATGGTTATAAAAATTGAATCTAATTCTACTAACTTTAAGAGATGTGTGAAGGAAAGTGATTTGTAAGTAGGTCATAATGTTGTGGTGAATACTTTTCATGCTAGAGAGGAGAGAACTACTAGATCATTGATAGTAGATGCTCAAATCATATGACTGGTGACAAAATTAAGTTTTTTAGACTTGAGAAATATGAAGGAGGTCTTGTTAAATTTGGTGATGATGCATCTGATAAGATATGTGGAAAAGGTTCAATTAGTTTTGATGGCAAGCATAATACAGATGATGTTTTTTATGTTCAAGGTCTAAGGCATAACCTCTTGAGTGTTAAAAAAATGTATAGAAAAGGATATAATCTTATGTTTCAAGATGATGAATGTGAGATCAAAAAAGGCTTCATAATTTTGGTTGTTGCTTGAAGAAGGACAAATGGAAATGTTTATCAACTTAAAGGTGCTAATGGTCATTTATTTATCTCAGATTAATGAAAGTTGGCTATGGCATAGAAGGATGTGTCACAAAATTTTTGATAGCCTAGTGAGAATCAATTCAATTCAAGTTGTGAGAGATTTTCCAAAGATTGCAAATCCCATCAATGTTGTTTGCAAGGAATGTTTGATTGGAAAGCAAGCAAGAAGAAGTTTCAAAGTAAAAGAACAATCTACTATTGGATTGTTGGAGTTGGTGCATACAAACCTTTGTGGTCCTACCAAAGTAAGAAGTCTTCAAGGTGAGAGGTATTTCATACTATTGATTGATGATTATTATAGAATGACATGGCTTATTTTTCTCAAAGAAAAATCATAAGCTTTAGATAAGTTTAAAGCATTAAAAGTTATGGTTGAGAATGAAATAATATGAAAATAAAAATTTTGAGGTCTGACAGAGGTGGAGAATTCACCTCCAATGATTTTAACAGTTTTTGTGAGAATCATGGAATAAAAGGGAATTTATTTGCCCTTAGTACTCCTTAGTAGAATGAAGTGGTTGAAAGAAAAAATAGGACTATTCAAGAAGCTACAAGAACAATGTTGAAAGAGGAAAACCTATCAAAAGTCTACTGGAGAGAAGCAATTCATACTGTTGTCTAGATACATAACAGAGTTCAAGTAAGAGTAAATGGTGCAAAAACTCCATATGATTTGTGGTCAATCCTCATTCCTGCCTATTTTCCTTCTTCCCTCAATTTTCCAATATTTCTTCCCAATGCTTCAACCATTATGATAAATATGAAAGGTGAAATTGGGTCACCTTGTCTTAACCCTCTACTCAATGAGAAGAAACCTTGAGGAGAGTCATTTACCATGACTGAGAATTTAGGTGTTGTGATGCATCCTTTGACCCATAATATCTATTTTTTGTCAAAACCAAATCTTCTCATAACTTCTAGTAAGAACTCTTTATCTACTAAATCATATGCTTTTGGGATATCCAACTTTATGACCATACTCATTGATTGAGCCTTTCTAGCTAAGTGAATTGCTTCATGTGCAATTATAATTCTTTTCACTATTGATCCACCAGGGGAGAAGCCACTTTGTTATGGTGAAATAACCTCAAGAAGCACTTCTTTCAGTCTATTTGCCATCAATTTCATTTCTTTTTTTACATTGAATTGCATAAGGTAATGGGTCTAAAATCACTCATCTCATTTGCTCCTTTTTTCATTTGGGATCAAAGCTAGGAAGGTATGATTCAATGCACCCAAAAATTGTAGTTTTCTTCCTATATTCCTCCCCAAATCACACAAGATCCGAACCTATAATCTCCCAAAACAGTTGGAAAAATCTTGCAGTAAATTCATTTGGACCCAATACTTTGTTTGGGTTAAGCTAAAATGTGGCCTTCTTTAATTCTTCCATTATCACTTCTTTATAAAGTTTCATATTTAGATCTAGATTGACAAGGGTAGGGATGTTACCAAGTATCTTGTCTTTCTTGGTCATATGATTCTCTATGTCTTTATTCAACAAAGATTCGAAGAAGCAGACCGCTTCTTTATTAATCTCCTCTGTCATAGTGGAAATGGTCCCATCCTCTTTTTTAATTTCCACTATCCTATTTCTACTTTTATTAGCTACTGCCATTTTTTGGAAATATTTGGTGTCTTTTTCACCCTCCTTTAACCATGTCTCCCTCAAATTTTTCCTCTAATAGCATTCTTCTCTTGCTTGAACTTCTCCTAGTGCTTGCTTGAACTCTTTTTCTCTTACAAAATCATCATCACACATACCTTTCTCTATTACCATTTCATTCAGTTATGTTATCTCTTTCTCAATCTTATCCCTTTCCTCAAAAATATTCTTGAAATGGGATTTGTTCCAATCCTTCAATTTATACTTGATGTAGTTTAGGTTTTTACTGATCTAAAAAAGTCTAGTGCGGTTCCCCACTTTCCTTATTCCACTACATATTTATTAAGTCCTTCAATCCTTCATCCCTTAACCACACATTCTCAAACTTAAAGGGGCAGCGTTCTGAAGCACTTCCATAGATTAGTTGAAATTGAACTGGAAAATGATCAGACCCTGTGAAAGGAAGAACCAAAGTTTCATGTGCAGCAAAATGATCTTCCCAATCCCCTACAATCAAGAATCTATCTAGCCTCTCAACTATGCTTGTAAACCCTTCCTCTTGTTTGTCCATGTGTGTAAGCTATTCTTTGGTTGAACATCCTTTAGATCATTTGGCTCTGGACACAAAGTCTTGAAAATCCAACTGAATCTAGGATATATGTTGCATTCCTCCCTTCTTTTTTGAATTATTGAGGATTGCATTGAAGTCTCCAACAACCGCCACCAACTCCTTATTAAATTTTTGTAATCTAGTGGAAATATGTGCCCAAAATTTCCTCTTATTTACTATTGAGATATATCCGTACACATTAAATAGATAAAATCTCAAATTTGTCTAAAGAGACCTTAACAAGTTATTAATTGCCAATTCTGGTTATCTTCTACCCACTCTCCTTTCACCTTAACTAGATTCCAAACTACTCCAAGACCCCCAAAAGTCTTGTTTGCACCAACAAATTCCCCTTTCCAATACTTCCAACTTTCCATTCTTTTTTCACTTTCCTCCATACTCCATTTTGTTTCTTGGAACATTACCACATCTACTTTTGCTTGGCTAATTTGGCACTTGACCATATGCCACTTGTTAGGGGCATTTATGTCCCTAACATTCCACGTTATGACCCTCATTTCTCCTTAGGAAGGATAATCTCCTTCCCTGATCTAAGTTTCCTCTGGCCTTTAGCATTCCTAGCTATTTCCAATTTCTTCTTATTGGTTTTAGGACTTCTCTTACCTTTCAGTTTAATGTTTGGTTTCTTAGTCGTAAACTAGTTTTGTTCAATGAACCTTTCTTCAAAGATCTCTCCTTCTTCCTCAAACTCATTGTCATCCTCTGATTCAATGCTTAGTCCTGCCTCATCTTCTTCTTCCATCAACTTAAAGCCTTTGTCTAGTAATTCCATGAGTTCCTTATCCAGATTGTTGTTCCCTACCCCCTCCAGGTTTTTATTGCTTTGTTTTGTTTCTAATTTTTCTTCTTTAGCAACTTTAGGTGGAGTTTTGAACTATTTTGCATGGTCCTTAGGCTCATACGACCTTGTGCCTCCTTCATGTTGGTCATTATCTACAAGACCATTTTCTCCCCTTGCATTTGCATTATTCATCCCTTCATTATCCCCATGTGTCTCTTGGGGGATGATTCCTAGGGACTCCCTGACAATCACTTTTGAAAGCTCAAAGCTTTTTTCCCCAAAATTATCATCCAAATTTATTCTCCTTCACTTTATTTGTTGGGGGTCTTTGTTTGTCACTGTTTCACTTCTATTTGTACCACTTATGACAACACACACTCTAGATCTCCATGACCTATTGATCTACACTTTGGGCATAGGGTCAAGCCATCCTCTCTTTCAACTTTTTTATTCCAAGTGCCATTTTCTAAATAAATATCCACCTCTTATGGAACTTGTTGATTGAAATTTAGGTTTTAATACAGATTTTGGCGTACATTTCAAACCGTTTATCCACCAATTTTTCATCCAATTTCATGAACTCACCCAAATCCACCCCAATTTCCCACAACATGTCTTCTTCCCAGTATATAGAAGGAAGGTTGTACAGTCTTACCCATATCGTAAAATTTTCCATTTTTTGCTTCCGTGGATCAAAATTTGGCATCCATTCTTTCATGAAAACCCTATTTTGTCCATGGTGTATGAACCTTGGCACAATATATTCTTTTTTACTTGCACCGAATGACGTTCAGTGAGAAAAAAATCCATTTGGGGGCAAATTTAGAAGGACATTAGATCCCCAATTGTTATCACACCACTTCCTCATTTTTCCATCTACGGGCCAACCCCACCCCATTTAACAAATTCCCTACTTCCTTTAACCTATTGATAGCATTTTCTACATATCTTCATTTTTCAAGACAAATTGAAACTTTCCTTAAAAGGGTTTTAGAATTACCTTTTTCCTCATTTTTCTGTGTTGGTGGAATTTCCTCCCTACGCCTATTTTTTGTTCCATTCGCTTGTTTTTCACCTTCTTCTCTACCTAGCCATTGCTTCCATGGATTTCTTTGCCAATGTCATCCATACCATTTCCCTTCATTTGATTTCCTTGCATTTGAATCTACCATTCCAAACTGAAATCTTTCCCTTCTCCAATCATTAGGATGGTTCCAATTCTATTTTTTGGTCAAAAACTAGTTTGTCATTCCTCGATTTTCCTTCCAGTCGAATCTTCTTTCAATTCTTCCCTAAAAGTGATCATGTTGTTCACCTGGTGGTCTTTGTTGACTCTTGTCTCATCCTCTCCGATGGATGCCATCATTCGAACCATATACATTTTGATTCCCATTTATGTGATCTTTCCACCTCTAATATGTTTCTCTTTAAAACTGATTCTAATCTATTTGCTTTCTTGTTCCATGCTCGATCTCCATATCAAATCACTCACTCCTACTACTTTGTGTGGTAATATCTACTTTCTCTAATCGAAATCTCCTTGTCAACCACGTCTACCCATCTACCAACTACAAATTTATGCTCTCGTTACGACATAACCAATTCTCAAGAGTAACTTTTTATGCTATATTTACACCAAAGGCATTTCTTTATTTGAGCTTTCAAATCACATTTTACTTGTGAACAGTGGAAAATGTAGGATAGGCCTTGGTTGAAAGTGGAACCATTGCCAACCATTGATCCAAATTTTTTATTCTTTTTCTGTTTCCTGCCATTATTGGTTTTCATTCCTCCAAACTCTATGTTGTCATTAGATTTGTTTAGGATTGTAAGACTAAACGAATCTCAGTTGCTCATCATTTTTCATGAGTAGTGGTTCAACAAGAACCCATCTCTCATGATATCGAATGGTCCACTTAGCACTCATTGCATCTAGGTGATGCTCACAGAGGTGAAGCATTGGTCCGTCCTGAGAGGTCACCCATCCTAGTACTGCTCCAGCTCAAGCACGCTTAACCAGGGAGTTTTCTCTAAGGTTAAGCCCGCTTGAGTTGTTACCCCATTTGCAAAACCTTCAGCAAGTGTTGTGCCTTATGAACCATTCATAATAGAGCCCCTTTAGCTCATCAATTGATAAGTAGGAGGTATTTTTCCACAGCAGTGTCAAATTATGATATTGCTATCGGGATTCAACCGTGTAGTTTCGAGTCAAACTCATTGACCCATGTTTCATGAGTAGTGGTTCAACAAGAACCCATCTCTCATGATATCGAATGGTCCACTTAGCACTCATTGCATCTAGGTGATGCTCACAGAGGTGAAGCACTGGTCCGTCCCGAGGTCACCCATCCAGTACTGCTCCAGCTCAAGCGCGCTTAACCAGGGAGTTTTCTCAAGGTTAAGCCCGCTTGAGTTGTTACCCCATTTGCAAAACCTTCAGCAAGTGTTGTGCCTTATGAACCATTCATAATAGAGCCCCCTTTAGCTCATCAATTGATAAGTAGGAGGTATTTTTCCACAGCGTGTCAAATTATGATATTGCTATCGATTCAACCGTGTAGTTTCGAGTCAAACTCATTGACCCATGTTTCATGAGTAGTGGTTCAACAAGAACCCATCTCTCATGATATCGAATGGTCCACTTAGCACTCATTGCATCTAGGTGATGCTCACAGAGGTGAAGCACTGGTCCGTCCCGGGAGGTCACCCATCCCAGTACTGCTCCAGCTCAAGCGCGCTTAACCAGGGAGTTTTCTCTAAGGTTAAGCCCGCTTGAGTTGTTACCCCATTTGCAAAACCTTCAGCAAGTGTTGTGCCTATGAACCTTCAGCAATAGAGCCCTTTAGCTCATCAATTGATAAGTAGGAGGTATTTTTCCACAGCGTGTCAAATTATGATATTGCTATCAGGATTCAACCGTGTAGTTTTGAGTCAAACTCATTGATATGTTTGTAGTAGTGGTTCAACAAGAACCCATCTCTCATGATATCCGAATAGTCCCTTAGCACTCATTGCATCTAGGTGATGCTCCCTGGTGGCGGTAAATCAGGAGGTCCATCCCTATGCTTGCTCCAGCTCAAGCTTCCAGGAGTTTTCTCTAAGGTTAAACGAGTGTTACCCATTGCAAAAAGTGTTTGCCTTATGAACCATTCATAATAGAGCCTTTGCTCATCAATTGATAAGTAGGAGGTATTTTTCCGCAATGTCAAATTATGATATTCTATCGGGTTAGTTTCGAGTCAAACTCATTGACCAGGTGTTTCATGGTAGTGGTTCAACAAGAACCCATCTCTCATGATATCCGAATGGTCCACTTAGCACTCATTGCATCTAGGTGATGCTCCCAGAGTGAAGCATTGGTCCGTCCCGAGAGGTCACCATCCTAGTAATGCTCAGCTCAAAGCGCACTTAACCAGGGAGTTTTCTCCAAGGTTAAGCCCGACTTGAGTTGTTACCCATTTAAAACCTTGACCCAAGTGTTGTGCCTTATGAACCATTCATAATAGAGCCCTTTAGCTCATCAATTGATAGAAATTGGGGAGGTTTTTCACAAGCGTGTCAAATTATGATATTGCTATCAGGATTCAACCGTGTAGTTTGAGTCAAACTCATTGACCCATGTTTCATGAGTAGTGGTTC
Source organism: Sequoia sempervirens (assembly GCA_007258455.2). NCBI lineage: Eukaryota > Viridiplantae > Streptophyta > Pinopsida > Cupressales > Cupressaceae > Sequoia > Sequoia sempervirens. The sequence goes on along the minus strand of VDFB02373365.1, from coordinate 60,965,466 downwards.
AACAAGAACCCATCTCTCATGTCGAATGGTCCACTTAGCACTCATTGCATCTAGGTGATGCTCACAGAGGTGAAGCACTGGTCATCCCGGGAGGTCACCCATCCCAGTATCTGCTCCAGCTCAAGCAACTTAACCAGGAGTTTTCTCAAGGTTAAGCCTGCTTGAGTTGTTACCCCATTTGCAAAACCTTCAGCCAAGTGTTGTGCCTTATGAACCATTCATAATAGAGCCCCTTTAGCTCATCAATTGATAAGTAGGAGGTATTTTTCCACAGCGTGTCAAATTATGATATTGCTATCAGGATTCAACCGTGTAGTTTCGAGTCAAACTCATTGACCCATGTTTCATGAGTAGTGGTTCAACAAGAACCCATCTCTCATGATATCGAATGGTCCCTTAGCACTCATTGCATCTAGGTGATGCTCACAGAGGTGAAGCATTGGTCCGTCCCGGGAGGTCACCCATCCTAGTAATGCTCCAGCTCAAGCACGCTTAACCAGGGAGTTTTCTCTAAGGTTAAGCCAGCTTGAGTTGTTACCCCATTTCCAAACCTTCAGCAAGTGTTGTGCCTTATGAACCATTCATAATAGAGCCCCTTTAGCTCATCAATTGATAAGTAGGAGGTATTTTTCCATAGCGTCTCAAATTATGATATTGCTATCAGGATTCAACCGTGTAGTTTCGAGTCAAACTCATTGACCCATGTTTCATGAGTAGTGGTTCAACAAGAACCCATCTCTCATGATATCGAATGGTCCACTTAGCACTCATTGCATCTAGGTGATGCTCACAGAGGTGAAGCACTGGTCCGTCCCGGGAGGTCACCCATCCTAGTACTGCTCCAGCTCAAGCACGCTTAACCAGGGAGTTTTCTCTAAGGTTAAGCCCGCTTGAGTTGTTACCCCATTTGCAAAACCTTCAGCAAGTGTTGTGCCTTATGAGTTTGACTCGAAACTACACGGTTGAATCCTGATAGCAATATCATAGTAAGAATATTATTGTTCAGTCTCCTATTTTGTAACAAATCAGTACAGAGAAAAGTATCATTAGCCATTATCATGCCCATACCCATGAAATAAAAGGGGATTTTTGTTATACTCCCAGGTAGTTGCAATTCTTCAACTAACCCAATGAAGTAGGTATCATGCTGCTAAGTTAATTATTGGAGAGGTCTATTGTGTTGAGCTTGCATGAAATTTTTAAAAATTAGCGCATTCAACTCATAGCTTAACTGTTTCAGCATAAATTTCAGAAAGCTATCTCTTGCTTTTTCCTTCATAAAAAAATTGCCTAGATTGATACAAAAATGTTGTTTTATATTCCCTGTCACACATTTTGCATCCCCCTCTCTGTTGGCATCTCTTACAAAGTTTCAAGGTCCTTGCTATGTCCTCAACGCCCCAAAAAATTGGATTTTTGTTGAAACAAACTTACAAATATGAAAAGATAGGAAGGTGTTGTAAGGACATGTTGGCCTTTGGAAACACATTTTTATAAACACATTAGAGTTGCATGTATGACATGCCTGCAAAAGCACAACTTTTTGAAAGGATAAGTGTCAACCATTATAGTTTTCTTGTGCCACATAAAAGGCATAACCTCTTATAACATTCTGCAATGCGGTGACAATGAACTAATTACAGTGTGACAAAAAATTATAATTTTATCAACTTCAAAAAATGTGCAAGCCATGAGTCATACAATTTAGTCTTATTGTAGCTCATAACTTGCATCTTCTTCCTGGCAATTTTCCACCTCTAGATTTGGGCCTAGTGATGTTATAGAAAAATATTTTTAATAATTTAGAGCCATAAAAAGCATGCACTTTCCTTTATTGAACATGAGTATTAAAATAGATATCGCAAAATATGAATTGTAATTGGTAGTATTATCATGGATTAATCATTGTTTATAGTCTACTACCCATATCAACTTGGTGGTAAGCAACAATTTCATTGGGGTCAAGCTTCCTACAATCTTGGGTGGATTTAGCAGCTACTCCAAACCCCAATGGAATACCAGACATGTTAAAGATAACAACACCCTCATTTTGAGTTGTATTCTTAATAATCTTGTCTAATCCACTCTTTGTAACATGATTACCATAGATAAAATTCATTTCTACAGTGAGCTTGAGCCATATTTTGTACTTGGCATGGGCTGAAAGAATATCAAGGCATTAAATAGTGAGCTAGAATTTACCACCCTTTGTGAGTTTTCCAATGCAAGTGCCAAGGCTCACAAGATGATCTCTTGCAATGTTGGTAGCTCTCTTAACAAGGGCCTCATATGTGAATTTACTTAAGAGCTTAAAGTTATTGTTTCAACTTTTGAGTAAATTAATATTGCAAGACTCATTATGTGCACAAAGGTTAAAAAGTGATTATTTTGGGAGTGATGCTTGATTTTTATTAATATCTATGCCCAATAACCATGTCTTACAACCAATAATATTTAGAGTATGTTTATTAAAATGAAAATTACGACCATGATAATCCGCAAGAGTTTAAGAGTATGTTTATTAAAATGAAAATTATGGCCAACATCATCTGTGAGGGTTTTTTAGTATGTTTATTAAAATGAATATAACGGCCAAGATCATTCATAATGAGCACATTTAGGTTTTAACATTATGCAACCTGCAGAATAAAAAATAAATTATAAATAATACGATTATACTATCTAATTATTATATATATTATATGTTTAACAAAATGATTATTATTATTATTATTATTATATTTTAAAATAATAATAAAAAATAAATGTAATTACAATTATGCAAAAAATAGACCAAAATTTATCCTAATTGACCTTCCACACTTCTTCGGTGTACCCATTGCACACTAAGATGCAATAGCTAGTTTATTTGTATCAATAATCTTAATGAACTTGACTAAATTTTATAATGGAAACTTTACATGTACACATGTCTAGGACCATTTTGGAATCCATGAAATTTACTTATTTTTTATTGTTTACCGATGGTGTCATTTTGATTTTACTTGGATTGATCTAGATCATAGAAGCATGATCATTCAATCTATAAAAAGATCACAAGTATAGTCTTGAGTGACCTAAAATGAGTGAAAGCAAGATAATTTGGCATGGCTTATCCTAGGAGACAATCATATAAGGACACATATTAGAATTTATAGTATTATTAACAAATTTATGAGCAATTTTCAACTATGAACAACTTCCCAAAATATTTGTCCATCTCAAAGAATGGAATCACTTAGAATCCTTGGAGATTACCTAGATGGACATTCCTTGACTAAATAAACAATGAAAACATAGTATCCATACATCAAAAAGAAATTAAGATCGAATGACTAATAAAACCAAAATCCCAAGAGAAAGACATGCTCAAAGGTCTTTCCTTAATTGTTAATTTTTAAATTATGTATGTTAGTGTCTAATTTATGTACATTAATATTACCTCCTCCTTCACTTTCATTCATAAATTTTTGGTATTTAGTGAAAGAATTGATTATTACTGCATTTATATTCTTATATATCAAACATGAAATATTTTAAGAAAATAATAAAGAATGAATATTTACCTGTTAGATATCTAAATGTAAGTAGTCTATGATGTTATTTGTTGTTATTATTTCTCTAACTAGTCACCTATTTGTGTATGGTTATGATAATATAAAATCATTCTCAATACAAGCTTCCAAAGTATTGAGAACATAGACCTATTTTGTTTCTTTGGGTATGACCAGCAAATGCTATTACATCAATAAACCAAAATGTTAAAATTTATTAACGAATCTATGAGCGAATTTGTTTTAAGTCATCAGATCATACACAGTAATAAATAGATGACAGTCATTAGATCATACACAATAATAAATAAATAATATAATTAATAAGATCTTACAACTAACTAATAAATTGTAAATCAAACCCTTGAATATTTTTTAAAGGAATACTAGTATTTGATATACTTGTAAGAACAGTCTTTTTCCTATCATCTAAAATATCTATAAAGACATAATATGTATCTAAATACTTGTAAAAATGTGTAGTATCACAAGAGAGAGTTTATTTTGGGTAAAATACCCCACTCAACAACCAACTCATACAACATTCTATACACATACATTTAAAGGAATGTAAGAGAATCTTTTTTGAGTCTTTTCTAATATAGATAATGTTGAGAAAATATAAAAACTAAAGGGAACAAACTTATTAGGTATAATGCATAAAATAAACAAAATATTTAATTTAATTAGAATAAGACAAATATGTTAGAAAAAAAATTTAATATTCTTGTAGGTTTGATATTCTTTACAATTAGAATGTAAATGGTTAATTGAATCCTTGTTTCATTTTATTAAAAAAATAACAATGTTTTAATTTTTGTGATCCATGGATTTGAATTTTTATAATTCTAAATTGGTTGAGAGGGGATCTTGTAGATTGACAAGGAGCCATTTTTTAAAGTTAGTATATTAATTATGATTGTATTTTTAAATGGTGAGACTTATCTATATATTTATTTTATAGGTACTTAAATATCTAATGGTTGAGGTATCCAAACTAGTCATATAATGTATAATATTTGGAAGAGATGGAATGTTTGTTAAAATAAGACATTGTACTTATGAGAAGTTGGGAACATGTCAATATTCATTATAAAATCAATTTATTTTTTTTAGGGTTGGAAGTTGTACACTTGTAAATTTTATATAAATGAGAAAGTATATATTTCTATTGATAGTTGGTTGAATCCACAATAGTGTCTCCCACTTGTGGAAAATCCAAATTTTAGCTTGAAACTACATATCATTTTTAAAAATGTATGATTTAAGCCTAAAGGGGTTCCATCTTAGTGGGTTTGGTTGAAGGAGGTTAGATAGAACCCTCTTAGATAGAACTCTTTAGGCTTAAATCAAATTTCTAATGGTCTCCTTGACATCTATTAAAATGTTGAAAAATAATCACTTTGATTCAACTTTTGGGAGATTTTATGAAATCATTTGTAAATATCATTTTGTAGGTATGTAATGTGTATTATGTTTTCTTAAGTATTATATTTTTCTTAATTTTATAATGAATGTAGGCCCATTAAAAAAATAATAACTTATATTCAAGACACTAAACTATTAACAAAATGTTAAAAAAATATTTAAAAATATACTATATTCTAATAGATGTCATTGTTTCAATGAAAAAGATAATTCTAATATATATATACTAAGAAAAATGTGTTAAATAATTTGGTTCTGAATTTTTTGTTAATACTAATTCAAAACTAATAATAATAAAAATAATAGAAAAAACCAAAAATTGATTAAAAAGTAAAAAAAAAAACTATAGAAATATTTCTCTAAAATAAATTAAAAATTATAACTTATATATATAGAAAACGATACAACTCATTAATTTACATCAAATTTAAAATCATCACAATTAATTCTCTACAATTTTTTTTTAAAAAAAATTGCTAATCACTCAACTACTATAATATATTATTTATTAAAAAAAATTGCCATTCCAACTGGACATCATATTTAAACCCAACCCAACCCAACAAATCGTTGACGAAGCACATGCACAACTACCAATATTAATCATTTATTTTAACTTATTTTATCTCGTGCAACATCAATCACTACCATAGTTGGAGAAAGTAGATAAACATAGAGATGAAATGAAAGCATATCTATTCTTTCTCACATGCTAACCTCGTTGGATGATATTTATGGCGTGACTGAAGCGGCAAACGTGTGCACACCAAAATCAAAAATCTTTCCCCTTCATTTGTATAGTGAAAGTTAGGTGTCAACTACTTAACAATCATTTCATTCCGCGTCGGCACAATTCATTCCACTTTGGTGTTGAAAAAACTAATGCCATTCACGTGGCATTTTTGACGTTACGTTGACTTGACCATTATTCGTTTTTTCCGCTTACTCATTATAAATAAACTCCCGCCCGCCAATGTCTCTTCATTCTCAATCCACAAGTCAAGTCTGCTCTGCATTATAACCAGGCTACACAAGCTCCAATTCATGGCGGCCCTTAATTCTTGCAGTGTCATAATAATAGGTGCAGGCATTTCAGGTAATATAAGAAATTGTACATTGGCTTTTTACAGGAGTTGTAATTTGGGTTTGGTTTGACAGAGAGAGATTGATATGTTGTAATTTAACTCAATTTATGCAGGTATAACGGCGGGTAAAATTCTGGCGGAGAAAGGAGTAAAAGACATTGTAATCTTAGAGGCAGCCGATCAGATCGGTGGGAGGATGGTGAAGACAAAATTTGGCGGTGTTACGGTGGATGTTGGAGCAGGGTGGATTCAGGGAGTTGGTAATGGCAATGGCAGCCATGTCAATCCCATCTGGGAGCTCGCCAATGAATACAATCTCCGCACTTGTTATTCTGATTACAGTAATGCCCGATTCAACATTTATGACCAAAGGTAACATAAACAAAATTAGAGAAAAAAATAACAGTATTTTTGTTACTGCTTGATATAATGCAATTCAACAAGTTTTTGACTGACAATTTGGCATGGCAGTGGAAATGTAGTCCCTAGATGTGTTGCCGGGGCTTCTTATGACTTGGCAGTAAATGCAGCAAATCGTGAACTAGCCATAGAAGCTTCTGGGCAAGAAGATGTTGAGCCCCAATTGTATGTGGACCCACCATGCCTCATCTTTTATTTCTTCATCAGTCTTTGTAGGGATAAAAAGTTCTTACAAATTTTGGCTGTGTTTATGTTTTTATGCTTTAGGTTTTTGTTTCATATGAATTTTGACTATGTGTTATACTATTTCTTAAATAGTAATATAGACATTTATTCATCAGGAAAAGAAATCTTACAAATTAAATATATATTTGCTCTTGCAGAGTCCCATCAACGCCATTAGAACTTGCTATCGACTACATCTTGTATGATTTTGAGATGGCAGGTATACTTATACCACATTTGACAGGTTTCTTAATTAGTTTCTCTGTGAGCTTTTGATTATTCTAGTGATGGATGACAAAATATAATTTCTTTAATGTAATTATGATTACAGTTTGCTGGTCAGTTAACTTTTTAAAATGTATTTATGGAATGTTTGGAATGTTGCAGAAGTAGAACCAATTCCTACTTACACTGAATTCGGGACAAGGGAGTTCTTGGTTGCAGATGAACGAGGTTATGATTATATTGTCCAAAAACAAGCCCAGCAATTCCTTCAATCTCAAAATGGTCATATCATAGATGATCGACTAAAATTGTGCCAGGTATAATATAATTCATAAAGCATGACCAAAGAAGTGTTACGTATTAATAGTTTTATTTACAATACATGGCAGAAAAGACAAATGATAACCTTTAAATGTTATTTATTTTAGGTGGTCAAAGAAGTAGAATACACAAAGGAAGGTGTTACTGTAAAGACAGAAGAAGGCTCAATTTATAATGCAAAGTATTGCATTGTGTCTGCCAGCCTTGGTGTCCTCCAGAGTGATCTTATCAAGTTTAAGCCTGAGTTACCTGTAAGCATCTACATTTACATCTCTCCATCATTGTTTGCTTCATTGGTTTTTCCTATATTTTAATTTGTATATATTTTTGCAGAGATGGAAGAGGAATTTGTTCTATGATTGTGACATTCGTACTTACACTAAAATATTCTTAAAATTTCCACAAAAGTTCTGGCCCACTGGGGAAGGCACAGAGTTCTTTCTCTTTGCTCATGAAAAACGAGGCTACTACACTTTTTGGCAGGTATTTCTAATTGGCAGTTCTCTCAACTAAAAATTACATAGTTAAATAAGGAAATAATATCTAACCATGTTCATGTTTGTATCTACAGCACATAGAAAATGCATATCCAGGATCAAACATCTTGATGGTCACAGTGACAGATGAGGAATCAAAGAGGATAGAAGCACAAAGTGATGAGATGACAATGGCAGAAGCAATGTCTGTTTTGAGGGTGATGTTTGGCAAAAACATTCCTCAAGCCCAAGAAATTCTAGTGCCAAGGTGGTGGAACAACCGATTCCAACGTGGAAGTTACTCAAACTATCCAAATTTTGTTAACAAAAAACACTTCCAACAAATTAAGGTAAAATGCCTGAAATTTGGTTTTTTTTTTCCAAATAATTTTGGGAAAAGGTTTCTAAAATTGGGCAACTCTTTTTCTGTATAGGCACCAGTTGGCCCTATTTACTTCACAGGTGAACATACCTCTGAAAAATTCAATGGATATGTACATGGTGCATACCTTTCAGGTATTTAACTTACCAATCTAAATTCATTTTTATTTATAAATAATAGTTAATGAACTACTTCTTCACTATGTTTCCTAGTCACAATGTTTTAATGGCATGGATAACTAGGTATCAACTATAACATAGTATCATTGTATAAGTCTCATGGATTTATACTTGCAGGCATTGATACAGCAAATATGGTGGTTGAAAATATGAAGCTGAAACATAAGAGTGAGCAATATAATCCATACTCTTGTGGTCATGCCTCTAAACAAGATGGAAGATTGTTTGCCATCAAAGGGACTTGGTCATCGAGAACACAATTTAGTAGGGTAAGTGAAATTTTAATTAATGATTTATATATAAGAAAATAAGAAATTAAAAAGCATATAGAATGGATTTCTAAAATAAATGATGTTGATTTATTGGCAGAATTGGGATATTGCGAGGCAAATGGTGTGGAATAGAATCAATGTTAGTTGGCATAATCTCAGCAAATGGGCTTTACTATTCTCTCCTCTCAAATACAGAGCTTGTAATGAAGTTAATTCTCATTCATGATCTTGTAATTCAATGCCAATGGCATGTTACATTGAGCATATAAAATTAATCATTGTATTTTCTTATATTTTTTGTATAATATTCTTTTGAATATTTTATTAAATTACAACACATGTTCAATTTTTAGAAAACATTGGAATGACATTTAGTGAATTAAATATTTGGTGGGTTCTAATGAGAATGAAACCTCTTATATTTTATGGGTCAAAAATGTATGAAGGGCTTTAAGAAAAAATGATAGCCTTTTTAAGTGAAATATAGCAATTTTTAAGAAGGGCACCATCAGTTAGATTTTAATTTATCTTAATCTCATGTTTATAATATCCATCATAACATTTAGATTACAATAACACTTTCAAGTACTCTTCCAAATACATCCTTTAGTGGAATAGGGTTGATAACATGCCCCTTAGCATTTATAAACAAGATAAAAAGATAGAAAAGAGCCATGTAACTAAAGAAGATTATATTAATTTCAGAATTCCCACAAAATTGTTATATACACCTATATATACTAGTGTTGTCACAACAAGATTGTCATCTAGTAAACTTGTCACCCTACCCTATTAAATACAAGCAAAATATAATCATAGATCTATATAGGCTATTTTTTGAGCCTTGCCTATCAATATGTTTTGGGTAATAAGAATAGGTAGCTTACATTGCAAGTGATCAAGGTCTTTATATAAAGTTTGTTTAATTATTTCTTTCATGCTTTCAATTGCCTCTTTTCGATGTTCTACTTCTCTAGCCTATAATGTCTTATCCTCCAACTTTCCTAATGATAACTTAGTGTTCTAATGTTTTCCCAATTACATTAATAAAAATAAAGATTTCTTAACATTTTCTCTCAATAAGGGTTCTTCCAATGGGAGAGCCATTTTATGTAACATTCTTCAATCTTCTTTAATATTTTCCCTTTGATTTGGGCACAAATGGGTTAAGAGATGATACTAAAATAGTGGTTTCAATATACAACACTTTTCAATTGAGTTAACTATGCTCTTGTAGACCTCACCAAATATGTTGGATCCTTCAACTTTCTCCAAGATAAAAAATTTATAAAGGAGGCTTTGGTTGATGCTTTTTTTCACAAAATTTGTTGTCTGGGCATTACTTATTATCTAACTCTACCTCATCTTTATATTTCTTGAGCTTTCCCTTCTTGTTAAAAGTAATCTATTTCTTCACATTATATTTAAATCTTTGTTAAATATTGATAGCATACATTCTCACAATATCTTGAAACCTCTAAATATTATATTTCTTCTTGGATATATATAACTCAATTTGTTGTAGTTTTGAGTGCTCTAGATCTCTCGCTACCACACATTTATCAAATTTTAGTAATATGTCATGCAACATTTTTGTGTTAACTTAATAGAGTGGAATATAACTAATATCTATTGGTCATTTGAGCAATTAAACTACCTTATTTAGATAAACTATCTAATGATTTTTTTTCATTACAAACATAAGGAAAGTATACAAAAGATTAGTAGAAAAGAGATCAACTACTATTAAAAAAATTGGCTCAAATAGAGACATCATGGTTTTAAACATTGCCATTAAAAATACTTAATAGAACTCTCCATTTGTTAGTAAAATAAGCCACAAAGAGAATTTGTTTCATCGTCTGAACATAATTGTAACTCCAAATTCCTTCGTCGTTTGGTTCTATTGGACTTAGACTCTTTGTCCATTATTCTTTGGAGTTTGAATTTGATAAATCGAAGGAGGTTGCTTCCTCACTAACAACTTGGCTTTTCAAATCAATTATATACTTCTAACCCTTATTCTCAATGGAGATCGTATTCTTTTTCAAGTTGTGATCGGCTTTGGCTGCCACAAACCAACCCCAACCTAACAATGTGTCATACGCTTTCTTCCTTAATTCAATGACCACAAAGTTCAACAAAAATGTTTGAGTTTCAATAATTACCTTTTTGTCCCATTAAAACTCCAAGTACCTTAATACCCTGTTGATTTGCACCCACTAGTTGAAAAGTTGGCAACCAAATGGTCAGCTTTCCAAGACTTCTCCAAGTGTCTTTTGGAAGTGCATTCACACCCGACCTGCCATCAATAATTTTATTGGTGAGATTCCTTCCAAGGATCTATATATTTACCATCCTTGGTTTCTTTGTCGTGTTAACTATTAGTAACAATGGATCAATCACTTGGTCACCCAAGAGCGAAGGTTCGGTTATTGGTTCTTCATTCTTGCCAGATTCTAATTGGGTCGAGGCATGCACCCTCCCATTCTCCCCTGATACAATAACATTTCAAAGTTTAGGAATACTTTGTAATAAATCCACTACTTTAACTAGTGCAATAGCTTGAAGTATTTATTGTGCAATATTTTTCTTGGATTGTAATTGGTTTGTTACCATACCTATATTTGCATATGAGTGGTGTCATTCGTTGTCCATAGCATTCTCCACTTTGACCCTTGCTTCACGAAGCCTTTATTTTTTTGTGTGTGGGTTCGTATACACAGCCTTCTTTGCTTGGGCATGAGTAATGGCCAATACTTCATTATATGCCTAACATCAATCATATTGATACTAGCCTTTTACTTTGTACATCTAGTGTCGTCGTGGTTTCCAGGTCCACACCATTTGCACAATAATTGCACTTTATCATGCTTATTTTGGCAATCTCTCGCATAGTGTCCCCATGTGCTACATTATTGGCATTGTATGATAGGGTGTCCTTTGGGGTTATATTGTATTTGGCTTTGTCCTCTTCTTTGATTTTGATAACCGCCTAGAGATGTATTATGTGGCATCAATGGAGTGGACTCCTCTCCTTGTGTAAAGAGTACTTGTGTACTCTTGGTCTTCAAATTATATGGGCACTCATTTATTGAATGAACCATAACCTAAAAAACCTCACAAAACATCTTTTTAGGACAATTACCTTTTGTGCGGCCCTCAATTTTGCACTCAATACACCACATCTCATTAGTTTCTTTGTTGGTTTCTTTCTCCATCTTCAATTCTTTCATCATCCAGAGCATGTCCCTCCAAAGTGCTTGTACCATTCCTAATGCATCGTCACTATTGTCATCTGAACTTCCATCTTCTATTTTTCTTTTACTATGAGAGGACATTTTATCTTCACTTTCTATGTCCATTGCCCTGTTCTAGGCTTTGACGTACGATGACAGATGCACTACTTTCATTTTCTTCCTTGGTAAGAGAATGAATCCGATGAACCATCTTTTCTTTAGTCCATCAATTGGCTAGATTTATAATTTCATCAGTAACTCCTTTAGCCTAAGATTATAGACTTGCATGTTTTCATGGTTTCCCTACAGTTCATGTTGTATATCTCTGGTACGATCTCATTGTCATCTCTCAAAAGTTTGAATTCTTCCTAGAATGCTCTTTTTAATTCATCCCATGTGGCTTTGTACATTGCATCTAATTTTGTATACCAATCGATCACTATGCCTTTAAGTGCCGCTGGAAATGCTCTCAGCCAATATGCTCTGTCATCCTAACCATTCGCTACCCAAATTGTTTCACAAGTTTTACAATGTCATACAGGGTCCTCTAACCTGTTTTCGTTGAAGTTTGAAAGGTTTTGTCGCTCCACATTTTGACTTGTTGGGGGAGTCACCATCTTGCCTCTCTGATGCACCTTCTATGATAGTGGCCTACTTGGGGGATTTTTGTTTTGTATGTTCCAGTGCCTTTCCTGCACTCTCAGACACATTGCAATCCTCTACTCATCCTTCATCAGTGTTTGTCACCTTCAAGCTGCCTTCAAGGTGTTTTGGATGCCCCCTCTGTCCTGTTGTTTTTGGTTCCAATCTTTCAATATTCAATTCTTCTATCAATGTCCAATGTTCAATTTGACGTATGACAATTACCTTTTAAGTGACATGAAGCGCACAATTATAAGATCACTCCATTACAATAATATACTATTAAAAAAAATTGTCATTTTAAATAGACATCATATTTAAACCCAACCCAACAAATCATTGACGAAGCACATGCACAACCACCAACATTAAACAATTTTTTTAATGTTGTGCAACATCAATCACTATCATAGTTAGAGAAAGTAGATAAGCATAGAGATGAAATGAAAGCATATCTATTCTTTTTCACAACCAACAAACAACAAAACTCACATGCTAACCTCGTTGGATGATATGTATGGTGTGACTGAAGCAAGCAAACGTGTGCACGCCAAAATCAAAAATCTTTTCCCTTCATTTGTATAGTGGAAAGTTTGGTGTCAACTATTTAACAATCATTTCATTCCGCGTCGGCACAATTCATTCCACATTGGTGTTGAAAAAACTAATGCAATTCACGTGGCATTTTTGACGTTACGTTGACTTGACCATTATTCGTTTTTTCCGCTTACTCACGCCCGCCAATGTCTCCTCATTCTCAATCCATAAGTCAAGTCTGCTCTGCATTATAATCAGGCTAGTGGCTACACAAGCTCCAATTCATGGCGGCTCTTAATTCTTGCAGTGTCATAATAATATGTGCAGGAATTTCAGGTAATATAAGAAATTGTACATTGGTCTTTTACAGGAGTGTGCAATTTGGGTTTGGTTTGACAGAGAGAGATTGATGTGTTGTAATTTAACTAAATTTATGCAGGTATAACGGCGGGTAAAGTTCTGGCGGAGAAAGGAGTCAAAGATATTGTAATCTTGGAGGCAACGGATCAGATCGGTGGGAGGATGATGAAGACAAAATTTGGCGGTGTTACGGAGGATGTTGGAGCTGGGTGGATTCAGGGAGTTGGTAATGGCAATGGCAGCCATGTCAATCCCATCTGGGAGCTCGCCAATAAATACAATCTCCGCACTTGTTATTCTGATTACAGTAATGCCCGATTCAACATTTATGATCAAAGGTAACATAAACAAAATTAGTAGGAAAATGTAAATAACAGAATTTGTATTAGTGCTTGATATAATGCAATTCAACAAGTTTTTGACTGACAATTTGGCATGGCATGGCAGTGGAAGTGTAGTCCCTAGATGTGTTGCTGGGGCTTCTTATGACTTGGCAGTAAATGCAGCAAATCGGGAACTAGCCATTGAAGCTTCTGGGCAAGAAGATGTTGAGCCCCAATTGTATGTGGTCCCACCATGCCTCATCTTTTATTTCTTCATCAATCTTTTCAGGGATAAAAAGTTCTTACAAATTAAATATATATTTGTTCTTGCAGTGTTCCATCAACGCCATTGGAACTTGCTATCGACTACATCTTGTATGATTTTGAGATGGAAGGTATAGTTGATAGACTGATTAGTTAATTTCTTTGTGAGCTTTTGATTATTCTAATGGTAGATTACGGAATCTGATTTCAACATAATTTTGTCTAAAAACTCTCTTCATCATTCTCGTTTAAAATTTTAAAAATCTCACATCAATTATCAATTCTTTAGTGTAATTATAATTACATTTTACTCATCAATTGACTTTTTTTTTTTTTTTTTATTTATGAAATGTTTGGAATGTCGCAGAAGTAGAACCAATTCCAACTTACACTGAATTCGGGACAAGGGAGTTCTTGGTTGCAGATGAACGAGGTTATGATTATATTGTCCAAAAACAAGCTCAACAATTTGTTAAATCTCAAAATGGTCATATTATAGATGATCGACTAAAATTTGCCAGGTATAATATAATTCATAATGCATGACCAAAGAAGTGTTACGTATAATTAGTTTTATTTATAATACATGGCAGAAAAAACAATGATAAGCTTTAAATGTTATTTATTATAGGTGGTCAAAGAAGTAGAATACACAAAGGAAGGTGTTACTGTAAAGACAGAAGAAGGCTCAATTTATAATGCAAAGTATTGCATTGTGTCTGCTAGCCTTGGTGTCCTCCGGAGTGATCTTATCAAGTTTAAGCCCGAGTTACCTGTAAGCATATCTACATTTGCATCTCTCCACCATTGTTTGCTTCATTGGTTTTTCCTGTATTTTAATTTGTATATTATATTTGTGCAGAGATGGTAGAGGAATTTGTTCTTTGATTGTGACATTCGAACTTACACTAAAATATTCTTAAAATTTCCACAAAAATTTTGGCCCACTGGGGAAGGCACAGAGTTCTTTCTCTTTGCTCATGAAAAACGAGGCTACTACACCTTTTGGCAGGTATTTCTAATTGGCAATTCTCTCAACTAAAAATTACATAATTAAGTAAGGAATTAATACCTAACTATGTTCATGTTTATATCTACAGCACATGGAAAATGCATATCCAGGGTCAAACATCTTGGTGGTCACAGTGACAGATGAGGAATCAAAGAGGATAGAAGCACAAAGTGATGAGATGAAAATGGCAGACGGAATGTCTGTTTTGAGGGTCATGTTTGGCCATGACATTCCTCAAGCCCAAGAAATTCTAGTGCCAAGGTGGTGGAACAACCGATTTCAACGTGGAAGTTACTCAAACTATCCAAATTTTGTTAACAAAAAATACTTCCAACAAATTAAGGTAAGATGCCTGAAATTTGGTTACTTTTTTCTTCCAAATACTTTTAGAAAAGGTTTCTGAAATTGGCCAACTCTTTTTCTATACAGGCACCAGTTGGCCCCATTTACTTCACAGGTGAACATACCTGTGGAAAAATTCAATGGATATGTACATGGTGCATACCTTTCAGGTATTTAACTTACCTAAATTCTTTTTTTATTTATAAATAATAGTTAATGAACTACTTCCTTCACCATGTGTCCTCTAGAGTCACAATGTTCTAATGACATGGATAACTAGGTATCAACTATAACATTACTATCAGTGTATAAGTCTCATGGATTTATACTTGCAGGCATTGATACAGCAAATATGGTTGTTGAAAGTATGAAGATGAACCATAAGAGTGAGCAATATAATCCATACTCTTGTGGTCATACCTCTAAAAAAGATGGAAGATTGTTTGTCATCAAAGGCACTTGCTCATCAAGAACACAATTTAGTAGGGTAAGTGAAATTTTAATTAATGGTTTATATATAAGAAAATAAGGAATTAAACAGTATATAGAATGGATTTTTAAAAAAATGATGTTGATTTCTTGACAGAATTGGGATATTGTGAGGCAAATGGTGTGGAATAGAATCAATGTTAGTAGGCATAATCTCAGCAAATGGGCTTTACTATTCTCTCCTCTCAAATACAGAGCTTGTAATGAAGTGAATTCTCATTCATGATCTTGTAATTCAATGCCAATGACATGTTACATGAGCATGTAAAATTAGTCATTGTATTTTCTTGAATTTTTGTATAATATTCTTTTGAGTATTTTATTAAATTCCAACACATGTTCAATTTTTAGAAAACATTGGAATGGCATTAAGTGAAATTAAATAAATTTGGTGGGTTCTAATGATAATGGAACCTCTTATGTTTTATGGGCCAAAAATGTGAAGGCTTCAAGAAAAAATGATAACCTTTTTAAGTGAAATATAGCAATTTTTAAAAAGGGCAACATCAATTAGATTTTAATTTATCTTAATCTCATGTTTATAATATACATCATAACATTTAGATTACAATAATAATATACATAATCACCTTTAAGTACTCTTCCAAAGACATCCTTTAGTGGAATAGGGTTGATAACATGCCCCTTAACATTTATAAACAAGATAAAAAGATAGAAAAGAGTCATGTGTATTTATTTAAGTAAAAAATATTATATTGATTTCAGAATTCCCACAAAATTGTTATATACACCTATATGTACTAGTGTTGTCACAACAAGATTGTCACCTAGTAAACTTGTCACCTTACTCTATCAAATACAACAAAAATATAATCATAGATCTATATAGGCTATTTTTTGAGCCATGCCTATCAATATATTTTGGGCAATAAGAATAGTTAGCTTACAATGCAAGTGATAAAGGTCTTGATCTAAAGTTTGTTTAATTATTTCTTTCATGCTTTCAATTGCCTCTTTTCAATGTTCTACTTCTCACCTCTAGCCTATAATGTCTTATCCTCCAACTTTCCTAATGATAACTTGGTGTTCTAATGTTTTCCCAATTACATTAATAAAAATAAAGATTTCTTAGCATTTTCTCCCAATAAGGGTTCTTCCAATGGGAGAGCC
>VDFB02373365.1:60937941-60948460 GCA_007258455.2 Sequoia sempervirens | reverse complement strand
ATGAAATAGGGTTTTTATGAAAGAGTGGATGTCGAATTTTGATCCATGGAAGTAGAAAGTGGAAAATTTTCCAGTATGGGTAAGACTGTACAACCTGCCTTCTAAAAACTGGGAAGAAGACACACTATGGGTAATTGGGGCGGCGTTGGGTGAGTTCATGAAATTGGATGAAAAATTGGTGGATAAATAGTTTGGAATGTACGCTAAAATATGCATTAAACTAAATTCTAATCAACAAGTTCCATAAGAGGTGGATATTTATTCAGAAAATGGCACTTGGAATCGAAAAGTTGAGAGAGAGGATGGCTTGACCCTATGCCTAAAGTGTAGATCGAAAGGTCATGGAGATCTAGAGTGTGTGTAGTCATAAGTGGTACAAATAGAAGTGACACAAGGATGAAATAAGACCCCCAAAAAATAAAGTGACTTGGAGAAAAAATTTGGATGATGGTTTCAGGGACAAAAGCTTTGAGTTTTCAGAAGTGGTTGTTAGGGAGTCCCTAAGAATCATCCCCCAAGAGACAAATGGGGATAATAAAGGGATGAATAATGCAAATGCAAGGGGAGAAAATGGTCTTGTAGATAACAACCAATATGAAGGAGGCACAAGGTCATGTGAGCTTGAGGAGCATGCAGAATAGTTCAAAACTCCACCTAAAGTTGCTGAAGAAGAAAAAGTAGAAACAAAACAAAGCAATAAAAACCTAGAGGGGGTAGGGAACAACAATTTGGATAAGGAACTCACAGAATTACTAGAAAAATTCTTTAATTTGATGGAAGAAGAAGATGAGGCAAGACTAAGCATTGAATCAGAGGATGGCACTGAGTTCGAGGAAGAAGGAGAGATATTTAAAGAAAATTTCATTGAACAAAACCAGTCTAATATTAAGAAACCAAACATTAAAATGAAAGGAAAGAGAAGTCCTAAAATCAATAAGAAGAAATTGGAAATAGCTAGGAATTCTAAAGGCCAAAGGAAACTTAGACCAGGGAAGGAGATCATCCTTCTTGAGGAGAAATGAGGGTCATAACGTGAAATGTTAGGGACATAAATTCCCCTAACAAGTGGCGTATGGTCAATTGCCAAATTGACCAAGCAAAAGTAGATGTGGTAATGTTCCAAGAAACAAAATGGAGTATGGGGGAAATTGAAAAAAGAATGGAAAGTTGGAAGTACCGAAAAGGGAATTTGTTGGTGCAAACAAGGCTTCTGGGGTCTTGGAGTAGTTTGGAATATAGTTAAGGTGAAAGGAGAGTGGGTAGAAGATAACTATAATTGGCAGTTAATAAAGTTAAGGTCTCTTCAGAAAAATTTGAGATTTGATCTCTTTAATGTGTATGGACCTATCTCAAAAGTAAATAAGAAGGAATTTTGGGCACATATTTCCACTAGATTAAAAAAATTGAATAATGAGTTGGTGGTGGTTATTGGAGACTTCAATGCAACCCTCAATAATTCAAAAAAGAAGGGAGGAATGCAACATATATCCCAGATTCAATCAGATTTTCAAAACTTTGTGGAGTGGAATGATCTAAAGGATGTTCAACCAAATGATAGCTTCTTCAGATGGACAAACAAGAGGAAGGGGTTTACAGGAATAGCTGAGAGGTTAGACAAATTCTTGATTACAAGGGATTGGGAAAATCATTTTGTTGCACATGAAACTGTGGTTCTTCCTTTCACAGTGTCTAATCATTTTCCAGTTCAATTTCAACTAACCTATGGAAGTGCTTCAGAACACTGCCCCTTTAAGTTTGAGAATATGTGGTTAAGGGATGAAGGATTGAAGGACTTAATAAATATGTAGTGGAATGAGGTGAAAGTGGGGAACCACTCCAGAATTTTTTAGATCAGTAAAATCCTAAGCTACATCAAGTATAAATTGAAGGATTGGAACAATCCCATTTCAAGAATATTTTTGAGGAAAGGGATAAGATTGAGAAAGAGCTAACATAATTGAATGAAATGGTAATAGAGAAAGGTATGTGTAATGATGATTTTTTAAGAGAAAAAGAGTTGAAGCAAGCGCTCTAGGGGGAGTTCAAGCAAGAGAAGAATGCTATTGGAGGAAAAATTTGAGGGAGACATGGTTAAAGAAGGGTGACAGAAACACCAAATATTTCCAAAAAATGGCAGTAGCTAATAGAAGTAGAAATAGGATAGAAAAAAATAAAAAAGAAGATGGGTCCATTTCCACTATGGGAAAGGAGATTAACAGAGAAGCAGTCTGCTTCTTTGAATCTTTGTTGAATAAAGATAGAGGACCATATGACCAAGAAATACAAGATACTTGGTAACATCCCTAAATCTAGAGCTAAATATGAAACTTTATAAATAAGTGATAATGGAAGAAGTAAATAATGCCACATTTTAGCTTAACCCAAACAAAGCATCGGATCTAGATGAATTTACTGCAAGATTTTTCCAACAGTTTTGGGAGATCATAGGTTTGGATCTTGTGCAATTTGTGGAGGAATCTAGGAAGAAAACTACAATTTTGGGTGCATTGAATCATACCTTCCTGGCTTTGATCCCAAATGTAAAAAGGAGAAAAGGAGATGAGTGATTTTAGACCCATTTCCTTATGCAATTTAGTCTATAAAATAGTAACGAAACTTCAATGGTGAATCGAATGAAAGAAGTGCTTCCTGAGGTTATTTCACCAAAACAAAGTGGCTTCTCCCCTAGTAGATCAATAGTGAAAGGAATTATAATTGCACATGAAGCAATTCACTCAGCTAGAAAGGCTCAATCAATGAGTATGGTCATAAAGATGGATAACCTAAAAGCGTATGATTTAGTAGATAGAGAGTTCTTACTGGAAGTTATGAAAAGATTTGGTTTTGACAAAAACGAGATATTATGGGTCAAAGGATGCATCACAACACCTAAGTTCTTAGTCATGGTAAACAAATCTCCTCAAGGTTTCTTCTCATCGAGTAGAGGGTTAAGACAAGGTGACCCAATTTTACCTTTCCTATTTATCATAATGGCTGAAGCATTGGGAAGAAATATTGGAAAATTGAGGGAAGAAGGAAAATAGGAAAGAATGAAGATTGACCACAACTCATAGGTATTTTTTGCACTATTTACTCTTACTTGAACTCTGTTATGTATGTAGACAACAATATGAATTTCTTCTCTCCAATAGACTTCTAGTAGGTTTTCCTCTTTCAACATTGTTCTTGCAACTTATTGAATAGTCCTATTCTTTCTTTCAACCACTCCATTCTACTAAGGAGTACTAAGGGTAAAAAAATGCCTTTTTATTCCATAATTCTCACAAAAATTGTTAAATTCATTGGAGGTGAACTCTCCACCTCTGTTAGACCTTAAAATTTTTATTTTCATATTCATTTCATTCTCAACCATAACTTTGAATTCTTTAAAATTATCTAAATATTCTGATTTTTCTTTGAGAAAAGTAACCCATGTCATTCTAGAATAATCATCAATCAATAGCATGAAATACCTGTCACCTTGAAGATTTCTTACTTTGGTAGGACCACAAAGGTTTGTATGCACCAACTCCAACAATCTGATAGTAGATTACTCTTTGACCTTGAAACTTCTTCTTGCTTGCTTTCCAATTGAACATTCCTTACTGACAACATTGATGGGCTTTGTAATCTTTGGAAGATCTCTCACAACTTGAACTAAACTAGTTCTCACTAGGCTATCAAAATTGTTGTGACACATCCTTCTATGCCATAGCCAAATTTCATTAATCTAAGTCATAAAGCAATGACCATTAGCACCTTTAAGCTAATAAACATTTCCATCAGTCCTTCTAGGCAAACCCAAAATTCTGAATCCTTTTTTGATCTCACATCCATCATCCTAAAACATAAGATTATAGCCTTTGATATACATTTTTCCAAAACTTAAGAAGTTATGCCTTAGACCCTTAACATAAAGAACATCATCTATATTATGCTTGCCATCAAAACTGATTGAACCTTTTCTGCATATCTTAGTAGATGCATCATCATAAAATTTAACAAGACCTCTATATTTCTCAAGTCTAACAAACTTAATTTGTCACCGGTCATATTATTTGAGCATCCACTATCAATGATCTAGTAGTTCTTCTCCTCTCTAGCATGGAAAGTACTCGACATAGCATTATGACCTACTTCTAGAGCACTTTCCTTCACACATCTCTTAGAGAGTAGAATTAGATTCAAATTTTATAGCCATGGAAAAGAATTCACTATCCTCATCATCTCCATAGTCAAATTCATCATCAAATATACTAGAATCTTCTCTAACACAATAACTTTTCTTAATTTATTTACCTTTTTTTTCCTTGTTCTTGTCATTTAAAGCTTTGTTTGGACATCTTGAAGCATACTGACCTATCTTTCCACAAATAAAACATTTGAAAGGTAACTTACCACTGTATTTACCAGTACCCTTTTTTCATTCTCCTCACAAATTTTGCTTCAACATCATCAAGATCCTCCTAATCTAATTCCCCAATCTTCTTTGATTTCCTAGCCTTAAAAGCAACCTCAACTTTTGCATTACTTGAACCAAACTCTCTTAAAATTCAAAAGCATTTAAAGTGCCAAGTAGCTGATCTCTAGAGTAATTATTTAGATTCTAAAATTCCTCAATAGCATAAACCTTATGACTATAGGATTTAGATAGAGTTCTTAGTACCCTCTTTACCACCTCATCATCTTCAAGATTTCCACCAAGCCCTCTGATGAAATTGACAACTTCGTCCACTTTCTTCAAGTAGCTTCTAATGTTTTTATCCTCTGACATCCACATATTTTCAAACATGGTCTTTAGATTCTGCATCTTAGCTTTCTTGACCTTATCATCTCCTTCATAAATTATTTCCAAGTTTGTCTAGATTTTTTAGTAGTTTTAAGATTCATAACTTTCACAAGTTTATTATTAGAAAGACCACTTAAAAGAGCATACCTTTCTTTACCATTGTTTTCATAGGCCTTGATCTCATCATCAGTACTCAGACCATTTGTAGGCATCTAGTCACAATAGACTTCCAAACTCCATATTCAAGGGATACCAAAAAATCTTACATCCTTGTCTTCCAAAATGATTAATCTAATCCATCAAACAGAGGAGCATCTCTCTTGTGCACCATCCCATATCTACCTCAAGCGGTTAAGCTTTCTTCAAAGGAACCTTGCTCTAATACTAATTGTTGAATGCACAAGACAACTAAGAGGGGGGTGAATCAATTCATTAAAACATCAAAACCCTCATTAATATTTAGATCCACATCAACTATAATAACCTTTAATCCATTAGAGTGATTTAGCATGAAAGAAAATAAAAAAAATTGAAACACATCCAAATTATGCACAATAGAACACCAAATTTATGTGGAAAAACTAAGAAGGGAAAAACCATAGTGAGGATTAACTCACAATATAAAGTAATTGCAACACCAAATATAATAGGCTCTATGTCAGAGGGTTCACTACCCAAAAGAAAGAAGGGCTTGCTACTAATGGCTCACTACTAGATTATAGAAAAGAAGAAAAGAAGAATATTACATTGAAAAATCCATCTCAATGCAACAGAAAAGTCCACCACAACATCACCAACACATTCACAACCTTTCTGAAGATTGTAGACACTATCTTCTAACTACTTCCAATAGTCTAACTCATTGAAGCTCACACTACACTTCACAAATTCTAACTTCACACCTCTACAATTTGCATGACACATACTAAACACTGATCCTCCATCAACACAACACTTATTTATACCTTCTTCAACCTTGAAAACATTTTCCAAGGTTGGCTATGCACCTCAACTATGCAAATTCAAATTAGGTCGACACCAAAATATTTATGTGGTGGAGAGGAATGAAGGTGAACCACATCACACCTTAACTTAGACCTAAATCTACTCATACACACCAAGCCACACTTCTAAAATTACGGAAGCAAATCCATAATTAGTATAAACACCCAAGGTTGGCCGAACCTATGTAAACACCATCAAACATTTAAGTACATGCTTCCTTTGATTCAAAGACAACTCACAGAAAAAAAAAATCACTTGAACACAATATAGAACATTCCACAAACACCTTGAGATTTGAAAAATTCCTTCAAATCAACTTTCACCTAAAGAAAAAACTCATCATGTACACCCAAATAATCTTCCACACACCGTAACTTAAGAAGCCAACTTGTGGAGCACCAAACCATGAACAACTTCAAATGAAGGTAGATATGAACTTTATCAACATACTTCCAGAATTGCAAGACCATAAACCAAACTATGAAAAATGCGAAGCAAAACCATTTCTCCTAGACAACACTACAATACAATTCACACACTGGTGAACACATCTTTCTTTGCACAATAATCTATAACAAGAAACTCTAGTTATAACACCTCTAAACACCTCTAATCAACATATCCAAACCACACAAGAAAATATTCAACATAGAAGAAATGCAGATCAAAACTAGAACACCACTCTATATACCAAAACACCTCTACAACACATTGTTTCCTCTTTTATTCAAATTTTCTCAAAAGCATTTGGAAACCAAGCACCAGAAACACATTCTCATCATCTTCACCACTTCCTCATCATATCCACAAACAAAATCTTATCAAAGCAACACTAGAGGTTGACACTAGTAACACTTACTAATGACAATTTAATGCAACTAATCAAAGCATCACAGCTTTTCAACCATCACCAATTGACATTAATAAAAACAAAAACATAAGCCTATTGACATCAATGAAAACACCTACTACTCATATTTGCAATAGATTTAAATCCCTTAGGTTAAACTTGTATTCTTAAATCAAGCCCCTAATGGACTTTCCTCTACACCTATTAAAATACTGAAACATGATAATTTCCAAATGAAGTCATTTAACAAATATATTTTATATGTATCCCTAATGTTATTTAAAAAAAAATTATAATGTGTATTATGTTTTTATTAGTAAAGGTACAAAGTGGGGTTTTTTGAACTTGGGTCTCAACCATTTTACATTGAACAAAAAAAGAAAAATAAAGAAGTACATGAAACAAGCCACATGACATCAATAAGTGAACAACAACACTATTATCAATAAGAAAATAAATAGAAACACACAAGATGAACTGAAACTAATAAAATTTGGGAAAATTATGATGAAATAACTTTCTCAAGGTGGCATGAAATTTAATTACTTTAGGTTTCTCTAGACCCTCATATTTTCTTCTTGGAGTCACTTCTTGAAGCCAAACCATAGTCAAGAGACAAGGGGTATGAAGTTTATTGTAGCCTCCTAAATGAGATAGAGACAACAACATTTGAATCCTTTCCAACCTTCTCATAATAATAGCCTTGTGATGATGCCCACCCTTAAAAGGTGAATTACAAATTCCAATTGAGATCACCCTATCTATAGACTAAAGAGTGTCTCCCTATCATTAGACTAGGGAAGAGGAGGCGTCAACATGACCATTTCACTCCTCAAATTGTTCATCCCTTTATCAATCACAAAAATTGCAACTGAATTACTTGCTTTGTTACATTTGAGTCATAGTACCAAAGATTCTTCATAAATAATTTGTTGAATCCATTCCCTAGATTTAGAATATAAAGTGATGGAAGATATAAGCACCTTATCAATGTATATATTCACACATAACCTAGTGAAAAATAGTTTCTTTCTAGATTTAGTTATCAAATCCACACAACCATAAGAATTATAATGGAGTTATAAATACATTCCAACACCTACATATTCTAATATTCCAATGGAAATATAGGAAATTTGACCCAAATAATAACCTACATGAGGACCTCCTTCTCAAGGCCAAAGCTAGGGAACTAGTTTTTGAGGATAAAACTAACTTTGCTAAGGAACCATAGAACCATAGAGATAATTCAAGCACAATCATCAAAATTAGGGAAGAAAATAACAAAAAATCCCTTAGGAAAGGCCAATATTTCAAATTGGTTAAAATGCCTCTATTTAATTTAAGCCTAATATCTAAGAACATCTATATTAGGTCTATAACCTTAAAAAGTAATGATAAAAAAAATTGAGTGTGGAAGTAAATATTTCAATAATAAAATTGGGAGTCTTGAGCATAACATCTCATAAATCATATCCAAAACCAAGGGTTATGAAGTGATGGTAGCATACACATATGACTTCTCGACAACAACACCCAACTACATTTTTATCCAAACCTACCTTAAGTACCAAACCCAATCCCTTTAGTTCAATACCACATAATATGGTTACACAATATAGACACCTCCCTTGTAAGTTGCATCACATTACAAGAACTAGGAACAATATCATTACCCTTACCATTATTAGAAGGGAAGCAAAATTCAACAAGCATTAATGAAGTCTCCAAATCTAGTGTGGGAAATAGAGGCAACCCAACTGTCAAAATGGAGATATCATCCTCACTTGATAGACCAAGCTTCTACTACACATAAGCACTAGATACCCCAATCACACTTTGGATAACAGTGCACCAAACAAGCTTAAAAGAAATAGGCCCAAGCTCCTTAGTAATAGTGTAACCCTACAAAAAACCACCAAGCATGAAGACACAATAAGGGATACAAGAAAACCCCTATGAAGACCTCCCTTTGAACTAGAAATTGTAACCACTTCAAGGTAAAATTTCATGAAATTGACCCTAGTAGACTTTTATGCAAAGTGTCATAGAGAGGAAAGAAAATCTTATACTTTTTTTGTAAGCCTTTGGGCCTCCAACAAGATATCCTGCAAACATATGTCCTCTACATTCAACTCCTAATTATAGTTCCAATCCTCAACATGATCACTCAAAATCACATCATCATCATATTCCCCCTCACCATCATTGGATGCTTCTAGCCATTCACCACTCCTTTGTTAAAAAAAAATTCTTACTCATTATTTGTCGAATGTTCACACATTTATTTTTTTAATTTATATTGAATGCAAATCCATTTTCAAAAATAATTTATATTAAAGACACTAGGAAAAATAATAAAAAATATTTTAAAATGCATTGCACTTTGTATGGATGCCTTTGTTTCAATAAAAAAAGAGATGTGCTAAGAGAAATGCGAGATAATAAAATATAAATGATATTTTTATAAGTATCAATTGAAAAATTAATAATAAATAAAATATCTAATAATAAATACTAAAAAGTTTTTGCATTAGACATCATAGTTAGTGATCTTATTCTAAGATATTCAAATTTTTATTTATTTATAGTGAAAGCTATGCATGATGTGAAAATGATAAAAATGTCACGTAATGAAAAATAATAGAAAAATAAAAAATGATTGAAAAAAAAAGATAAAAATAATTCTTAAAAAAAGTTCAAAAAACTTACAAATTGAATCTACACATAAAATATCACAACTTGTTAGTTTAAGCATTATCCTTAAATTCTT
This sequence comes from Sequoia sempervirens, assembly GCA_007258455.2. NCBI lineage: Eukaryota > Viridiplantae > Streptophyta > Pinopsida > Cupressales > Cupressaceae > Sequoia > Sequoia sempervirens. The sequence goes on along the minus strand of VDFB02373365.1, from coordinate 60,939,043 downwards.
GAGCATTTGTTCAATATAATTCATATAAATTGAAAAATATTTGAAAAAATATTAATTTTGAGTGTTCAAGTGTTCCTATTAGGCCAAAAAGTGGAAAACACTATTATGTTACCATTGTAAGATATATATGCCATGTATTTGAAACACAATTAGATACTTCATATATATTGTGAGTTTAAGGTAGTCCCATATTTATAAGCCACATATATACCCAAGAACTAATTCATCCAATATCATAAATTATAATAAGACCATACCTTATTTTACCTTCTATTTACCTCATATGGTCACATACCAAATGGTTTGATAAAGAGTTCTTTGCTTTGTCTAAATCCATTGTTAATTGAAGACATGGTATGGGATTAGAGAAGTTGAATATGTTACAAGAAAAAAATGAACATGTTTGATTATGGTTCCCTTCTTTGTTACCTAGCAAATTTGCATAGATAGAAATGATAGAATTTCAAAGATTGGTTGGTGGAATATTCTTTGGAATTTGAATCTTAAAACCTCCAATATAATGTAGGTAGATCTTATCTTGTAGATCTATAATATGAACAAGACATCCACTTCCAATAAAATTACTCTTATACAAAATCAGTGGTTGAATTTTAGTAGATGTCAAGTAAGATCTTATCTCACATCCTCATAGATGCCACTTTAAACAATTTACTTTATAGCGAACAATTATCACCCCACATTTATTTTGTTTTATTTATTTCTCTTTTTCAAAAAATGTGTTTCTTTATCGAACATAAATATAACTCTACTATAAGTCCTATCTAGACTCTAACCACATAACATCCTCAACATACCATTGTAGAATCATAGTCTAAGACCATAGTCTAAGGTCATATCATATACATACATAGTGAAAAACATAACCCATAATCATTTATAACACAAAAATCTACCTTAAACATTATTTGGTAAACAAGTTTTTATCTAAATAGATAACATAAATTTAACATAAATTTGAAAGTAAAGACAAATACAAAATGACAAAGTAGTCTACAATACCTATCAAAAAATTTCTTATTAATAAATGCTACAATTATTGTTGTACTCACTAATCAATAAAAATCTTATTAGTAATAACAAT
>VDFB02373365.1:60849356-60937841 GCA_007258455.2 Sequoia sempervirens | reverse complement strand
CAACACTATTATCAATAAGAAAATAAATAGAAACACACAAGATGAACTGAAACTAATAAAATTTGGGAAAATAATGATGAAATAACTTTCTCAAGGTGGCATAAAATTAAATTGCTTTAGGTTGTTCTAGACCCTCATATTTTCTTCTTGGAGTCACTTCTTGAAGCCAAATTATAGTCAAGAGACAAGGGGTATGAAGTTTATTGTAGCCTCCTAAATGAGATTAAGAAAATAACATTTGAATCCTTGCCAACCTTCTCATAATACTAGCCTTGCGATGAGGCCAAACCTTAGAAGGTGAATTACAAATTCCAATTGAGATCACCCTATCTATAGACTAGAGAGTTCCTCCCTATCATTAGACTAGGGAAGAGGAGGTGTCAACGTGACCATTTTCCTCCTCAAATTGTTCATCCCTTTATCAATCATAAAACTTGCAACTGAATAACTTGCTTTGTGACATTTGAGTCATAGTACCAAAGATTCTTCATAAATAATTTGTTGAACCCACTCCCTAGATTTAGAATATAAAGTTATGGAGGATATAAGAACCTTATCAATGTATATATTCACACATAACTTGGTGAAAAATAGTTTCATTCTAGATTTAGTTATCAAATCCACAACCATAAGAATTATAATGGAGTTATAAATACATTCCAACACCTACATATTATAATATTCCAATGGAAATATAGAAAATTTGACCAAAATAATAAACTATATAAGGACCTCCTTCTCAGGGCCAAAGCTAGGGAACTAGTTTTTGAGGAGAAAACTAGCTTTGTTGAGGAACCATAGGACCATAGAGATAATTCAAGCACAATCATAAAAAATAGGGAAGAAAATAAAAAAATATCACTTGGGAAAGGCCAAGATTTCAAATTGGTTAAAATGCCTCTATTTCATTTGGGCCTAATATCTAAGAACATCTATGTTAGGTCTAGAACCTTAAAAATTAATGCTAAAAAAAATTATTGAGTGTGGAAGTAAATATTTCAATAATAAAATTGGGAGTCTTGAGCATTAACATCTCATAAATCATATCTAGAACCAAGGGCTATGAAGTGATGGTAACATACATATATGAATTCTCGACAACAACACCCAACTACATTTTTATCCAAACCTACCTTAAGTACCAAACCTAATCCCTTTAGTTCAATACCACATAATATGGCTACACAATATAGACAAACCCCTTGTAAGTTGCATCACATTACAAGAACTAGGAACAATATCATTACCCTTACCTTCGTTAGAAGGGAAGCCAAATTCAACAAGCATTAATAAAGTCTCCAAATCTAGTGTGGCAAATCGAGGCTACCCAACTATCAAAATGGAAATCTCATCCTCATTTGATAGACCAAGCTTCTACTACACATAAGCACTAGATACCCCAATCACACCTTGGATAACAATGCACTAAACAAGCTTAGAAGAAATAGGCCCAAGCTCCTTAGTAATAGTGTGACCCTACAAAAAACCACCAAGCATGAAGACATAGTAAGGGATTCAAGAAAACCCCTTTGAAGACCTCCCTTTGAACTAGAAATTGTAACCACTTCAAGGTAAAATTTTATGAAATTGACCCTTGTAGACCCCTAGTAGAATTTTATGCAAAGTGTCACAGAGAGGAAGGTAAGTCTTATACTTTTTTGTAAGCCTTTGGGCCTCCAAAAAGGTATCCTGCAAACATATGTCCTCTACATTCAACTCCTAATCATAGTTCCAATCCTCAACATGATCACTCAAAATCACATCATCATCATATTCCTCTTCACCATCATTGGATGCTTCTAGCCATTCACCACTCCTTTGTTCAAAAAATATTCCTACTCATTGTTTGTCTAATGTTCACACATTTATTTTTTTAATTTATACTGAATGCAAATACAGTTTCAAAAATAATTTCTATTAAAGACGCTAGGAAAAATAATAATAAAATATTACAAAAATATTTAAAAATGCATTGCACTTTGTATGGACGCCTTTATTTCAATAAAAAAAGATATATGCTAAGAGAAATGTGAGATAATAAAATATAAACGATTTTTTATTAGTACCAAATGAAAAATTAATAATAAATAAAATATCTAATAACAAATACTAATTTTTTTTTGCATTAGACATCATAGTCAATGAACTTATTCTAAGATATTCATATTTTTATTTATTTATAGTGAAAGTTATGCACGATGTCAGAATGATAAAAATGTCACTTAATGAAAATAATAGAAAAATAAAAAATGATTGAAAAAAAAGATAAAAATAATTCTTAAAAAAAAATAAAAAAACTTACAAATTGAATTTACACATAAAATATCACAACTCGTTAGTTAAGCATTATCCTTAAATTCTTGAGCATTTGTTCAATATAATTCATACAAATTGAAAAATATTTTAAAAAATATTAATTTTGAGTGTTCAAGTGTTCCTATTAGGTCAAAAAAGTGGAAAACACTATTATGTTGCCATCGTAAGATATATATGCCATTTATTTGAAACACAATTAGATACTTCATATATATTGTGAGTCTAAGGTAGTCCCATATTTATAAGCCACATATATACCCAAGAACTAATTCATCCAATATCATAAATTATAATATGACCATACCTTATTTTACCTTCTATTTACCTCATATGCTCACATACCAAATGGTTTGATAAAGAGTTCTTTGCTTTGTCTAATGATGACTTGAATCCATTGTTAATTGAAGACATGGTATGGGATTAGAGAAGTTGAATATGTTAGAAGAAAAAAATGAACATGTTTGATTATAGTTCCCTTCTTTGTTACCTAGCAAATTTGCATAGATAGAAATGGTAGAATTTCAAAGATTAGTTGGCGGAATATTCTTTGGAATTTGAATCTTAAAACCTCCAATATAATATAGGTAGATCTTATCTTGTAGATTTATAATATGAACAAGACATCCACTTCCAATAAAATTACTCTTATACAAAATCAGTGGTTGAATTTTAGTAGATGTCAAGTAAGATCTTATCTCTCATCCTTATAGATGTCACTTTAAACAATTTGCTTTATAGCAAACAATTATCACCACATTTATTTTGTTTTAATTATTTCTCTTTTAAAAAAAATGTGTTTCTTTATCGAACATAAATATAACTCATACTATATAACTCATACTATAAGGCCAATCTAGACTCTAATCACATAACATCCTCAACATATGATTGTAGAAACATAGTCTAAGGTCATTTGTGCTCAAAACATAACCCATAATAATTTATAACACAAAAATCTACCTTAAACATTATTTGATAAAAAAAAATTGTTTAAATAAATAAAATAATAGATAACATAAATTTGAAAGTAAAGACAAATACAAAATGGCAAAGTAGTCTACAATACCTATCAAAAAAATTCTTATTAATTATGCTACAATGATTGTTGTACTTATAATCAATAAAAATTCTTATTAGTAATAACAATCAAAGTCCTTATTCTTACTAATCAGTCACATACTATATTTTCTTATTTATTATCAAAATAAGCATGCAAATTTTTTAATTATTTTTTTTAAAAAAAATCACATTTTTTCACACCAGTCGGTGAAATTGAAAACCGCCATCAACTTGCGCATAACAGCATTTGCACGGCGAAAACACGTGACCTACAGCATTATGCGCCTACAATCACGGGTCCACTAGTCCGTTATCTGTCATCCGTTATATATGTAGTTTTCCGCACCAGTGTCACATTCTCCCTTCCACAGCGAAATTAAGTCGGTCTGGATTTTAAATATTTTTTAAATTCTGTCCAACACAAAAGAAGCTTCTTTATAGATCATATTCCTGTCGCTTATATTCCAGCTTATATTCTAGAGTGGTTAGGGACTTAGTAGTTGAGCATGTTTCAATAGTTGTGATAGTAGTTGTTATATAATGTCTAATATATTTATCAATATTGGATCAATAGTTGTGACATGGCTATCCATAATTAAACAAAATGTATTCCTTTGATTTAAAAAATGATCAATCATGTGATGCCACATCAGCGCTAAGTTGACAAAAAGCATGCTGATGTGGCATATTTGATGATGTGGCCCTTAAACAAAAGCTATAAGCAGGGGACTTGCCAAGTAAGCTGCTGTAAAAAAAGGGAGTGATTTGAAATTTCCACGCAGGATAATTAGAAGTACGAAGTTAGGGAGTCATTTCAAGTATATGCTAAATTTTATTACATCATTTAATTTTGTAGGTAATTGAAATAGATTAGTGGTGTTTACAAATATTTTTGAGGAGTCTTTAAGGTGAGATATATTTTTTTTGGTTAGGTGTAGTATTAATGTAAGCAATTGTGTATTGTCATTTACTACAGTGTCTTACTTATTAAAGACATAGAACAATATAGTCTTCATATGCATCTTCAAAAAATATGCTAGACAACATCTTCCCTTTGTTAGCACAAGTATAATATGAAGAGCACATAGAAACAAGTCCACAATCATATACATTTCGTGGGACTTTGAAATGCAAGAGACTTTTATGATAAATTAGGATAAATAATCCAAGAAGTCAATGCTACAAACAACTTCACATAAAATAAATAAATTGAAGTATACAGTAGCTTCTTCTTTTCTGAAAATATTTTTACAAATTACAAACAATATATGACTTTAACTAATTGTTGTTGTTTCATTTCTTTGTAGTACCTTCAACACATTATAAAGCTACAACCATGTCTTTTTTCCGATCCTCACTAAAATATTACATCTTTTTGTGATTGAATTGTTATAAATTTTTGTTTTCATTTGTTATGGTCCTAATTATGTACATTTACTAAAATAATTTTTAATTATTAAAATCAAACAATTGCTATGGACTGTGGAAATCTAATGGCTCAAACAATATTTTCTATCCATGAAAACAATATCACAAAATCATTGAAATTTGTTGTTGATATTTCAATTTAGTTTCTTTATCTGATCTTACAATTTTGTTCATTATCAAATAATTTAAATGTTTTTAAAATATTCAATTGCAATAGAACCAAATAATCAAAGATGACCAATTTAAAGAGAAATTGCTCACTAGTAACTATTTTGTTCTTCACAAAATAAAAACAAAACTTATACTTATCACTATGTAATACTTGACTTATCCTAACATCAACTTTATTTTAAAAACTTCTCTTGAATGCAATGTCAATTGAGCTCTAGCCCTATTTTTGTATTTACCATTTCCCACTCTCTTGCCTCATTCTCTAGCTTACAAACTTTAAGAAAATCAATTCAGTGTCATTAATACTCCATTATATGCTAAAATAGAGCTTCATAAAATAATCAACTAGTCTATTGATGCAATGTTGTAGAATATACAAGATGATTAGATTATTCTTGAAGCATGGTCCCCCCAAGATTTAGTACATAATAGTGTAGGATTTAATGGTAGACTCCTCAACACCCCAGTATCACCTACAAGACAACAATGACTTCCACAAGAAAGAAATGGCAAAAATATCATGCTATGATTATTAATGTAAGATTGCTAGATTGAACAAGGTGTGATGAATTACTAACATTAAGTGACTATGTCATAATTAAATGACATGAGCCAACATTAAATGACATATGACTGTAATATTTAATAAAATCTAAAAAGCTAAAATATGATCTAAACAAATTAAAAATACCTAGGACCTAAGTGGACTTAACATGTAAATATGACCTAGATTGGTAAAACACCTATTTACACCAACACCCCCCCTTAAGTACAACTTAGGGAGCACTGCAAATGACACAAAGATGGATCTTGGCTACCAGGTCATGTGAGGTACCCATGTACAAATGCAAATGCAATCTATCACAAATGGAGGAAAGGAGAAAACCTAGTTGGACAAAACTCCTCCCCCAAAGAGAGATGAAATACAAAATGCTCTCAATGATGCATGAGAAGGACAAAACTCCATTCAAGCAAAAATACCCCCCAAAAAAGAGAAGATTAGAGACCATGCAACCCCCCTCAATATAGTGTCTCCTGCAAAGATGGTAGATGGCCAAAAATGAATGTTGAAGATGGTCCATGATCATCAAACATTGTTCCTCCCCTTTGGAAGAAACAAGACCAAGATAGTATGTAGGATGTATTCCCATTCATGAAAGGAAGATGTGGGGAGAAGGATGATGTGTGATGTATTCAAAGAATGCTCAATTGTCTATGTGTCGATGTCAAAAAGTGTCACACTCCAAACAAGAGTTCTAGGCCACACTTTCAAAGAAGATAATCCATAATCTCCTAGAAATGATTGTAGAACACACTCCAAAGACAAATATACCTCCTATGAAGATAAAAAAGCCTCCTCCAAATGTTGTTCAAAAGAATCCACACTCATGTCAAACTGGAAAGGATGATCATGTAGAGAATGAATAAGAGGGTCACAATGTTCCCTCACAACAACTGAAGAAGGATCATCTTCATCAAAGAGAAGATGAACACAATCAATGGTGTCTCCCAATCTAAAATACGAGGCTCACAAAACAAGTTATCAACAATTTCTGTCAAGCACTCATCACAAGTAGCCATCTCTAGAAGATAATGAATGCCTTGTTGCACTAAATCATAAGGATCCAATATAATGGAATCACAAGTATCCTCAAGTACAATAGTAGACGAAGTAGATGAGATCTCAATGCATGTCATTCGACTACACCTATCATCCCCCATTGTCTCCTTAGAGCATAATGAAGTAAGAACACTAGATGAATCAATTGATGTCGGTTTAAGGGAATTAGGAAAATTGATGCCATTGGAAATGCAATTTTTTTTACAACTGGTGAAGTTCATAAAGAAGTTTTAGATCATCAAGTTCTTTCTGCAAACATTCATCTATTGTATTCTTTTTCTTCCCATAGAAATTACATTTTACTTTCCATAATTTAGTAGGTGTTATTACAACCAACAACAACACAAGATTACAAATTACTCAATCAAGAAACCCCTAAGAAATATATGAGGTTGTCACTTTATGCTTAGTGTAATTACAGGTGTCACTTTCCAACAATAATGAAGTGGACTTGATCTTAGTGCTTACAAATTGCCAAATTTTGCCACAAGCTCAATGTAACTTTTTTACACAAGATGAGATAAATTTGACCCCACCACTAGAATGTACATGAAAAATTGTGCACTTTAAAAAAATTCACCCAAAAATGTTATTGTAGGGGCAAGAACGGAGCCCCAAAAGTTCCTAGAACGAGAATGGCTCAACAACACTTGTGAGAATCTACAAATTTTGAAAAAATCAAAAATCAATTGCACCACTATGAAGAACATGAAATTATACCCTAAATAAAATAAAAAAAAATAAAAATAAAAATCCTTATGACCAAGTTATAAGCCCACGAATTTGGATTGCAAAATCAAAACTATTGATGAAGAGGGGGGCAGATTGGAGTGACCTATTGATGGTCATTTGGCTGTCAAATTTAACATTCATCGATGATGGTTATTTGATTATCAAATTTAAGATAGTGCTTTTGACAATCATTTGGCCATCAAATTTAAGTTAGTATTTGATGATGATCATTTGGACATCAAATTTAAGATAGTCGACTGAAAATAAAAAATAACCAAAATTTTTCTTACACCAAAAATAAAGTATTATATATCAAACTAGGGGTTTTTAATCCTTCTAAATGCAATGGTAGTGTCATATTTGACCCAAAATGCTCTAAAATGATGGCTCCTTGTTGGATCTAGCAACAAACCTTCGACTTTAAATCCTCATAGATTTTTCCTTCGATGTTTGATTTGGATGAAACAAAAATAAAAAATGACTTTCTTGGATTCTCTGAATTCAATAGTGAGCTCAAATCTACACCAAAAAGCTCCAAAATAAGCCTTCAATAAAAATTCACAAAAAGGAAACCTTGATAATTTCACCCAACAAAATCTTCAAGCCAAGATTGGTCCCTCAAATATGGGAAGGAACTTGCAACGCTAAAGCGTTAATGCCATGTAGGAGTTTATGGTAAATTCCTCAACATCCCAGGATCACCCACAAGACAATAATAGCTTCCACACGAGAGAAATGACAGAAATATCATGCAATAATTATGGATGCAAGCTTACCAAATTAAATATTGTTCAAGGATTGTACATATGATGCCTTGCTTATATAGGAAAGGTGTGATGATGTACCAACATTAAATGACATGAGTTGGCCAACATTAGAGACTTAGGACTCTAATATCTAATAAAAGCTAAAAAGCTAAAATCTTATCTAAACAACTTAAATATGTTTGACCTAAGTGGAATTAATATGTAAGTAAATAGGACCTAGATAGGTAAAGCACCTATTGACTTGACACCAACAAATAGTTTTTTATGAAATTAAAGATATAAGACCTGATTAGTTCCTATAACTCTAGGTCTAGTAGTGTACACCATTTATAGTAAACATGTGCATATATAGTTGAACATTTATATAGAATCATTGACAATATTTAAAATCACTAACCCAATAAATTAAGCATGTTGCATGGTGTAGAATCATTAGTTAAACATGTTGCATGGTGTAGTATCACCTTTGTGTGTAGAAATAATTCCATAGCTAAAAACCTATACATCTTGTGCATTTTATGTCTCATTAATTGTCATACCGATAGACATTCTTGAACTAAATGTTGTAATGTGTAATCTTGAGATTAAGAATGATAGCTATGCGATGGCAAATATTATCATATTCCTCATCTTTATTTTGAATTGTATCCTTTCTTTATTCTCATTCATAAGATTTTCTCCTATTTTTTAAAATATGTAATCGATTATTCATTAGGATCCCATAACCTAGCATGGATCATTATAGAGTATATTTATACATATCTCATCATAGGTGAGGAGAACATCTATGAAAGCTAAAAGAAAAAATTATAAGGAAGGGCACATTTTAAATTATATTTATGAATAAAGGGAAAATGGGTAATAAGGAATGGGTTGTGTGGACTGGGAAAGAGGGGTTGTAGTTCCATTTAATATGTCATGGGCTTGTAGCCTTGCTCATCAAAAAAATTAATATGGTAGAAGTTTGGCAGGGGAGAGGTGTAGGAAGGCATGGACATCCATTGTCACGTAAAGGATAGGGATACTTCTTCAAAAGAGTCATTGTAGTTTCCTTAGTAGACATGTATTCAAAATGTGGAATCAATGTGGAGGCATGATCATTTTTTGGATGCAATCCCTCAAATAAATGTGTTATAATAGAATACCATGATTGTAGGATATGCACACAACCAATTTGTTGAAGAGGTTTATAAACTTTAATGAAATGCAATTGGTAGTTGTAAAGCTAGACTCCATGACCTTCATCAAGATCCACCCTACTCATGTTGAAATGAGATCTTTAGAACATTTTATAGATATCAAATTTAATTTAGAAAGGATAGAGGAATTTTTAGAGGCAAAAGAAGGATTCAAGAGATGATAAGATCATGGGGAAGCTAGTTTGAAACATCTTCAACTCTCTCATTCTTGAAATAGAGCAGCTAGAGTAAAGAGGAGGTCTTCATGATATTACATAGTAGAAATCCTTGAGATAGTTCAAGAATTTATGCAATGTTGTTGGTTAGTTGTACCAATACAAAATCCTAGGAAAAAGATAAGAAAATTCATGCATAAATTTTTTCTAGTATACTACACCTAAATTTGTTTTTGAATGCCAAATTTTTGAGTATATATTTGATGTGGTGTAGCTTGTTGGAAACACCCCTTCTGTTTTTTGCCAAATAGAAATCCCAAATTTCTTTCTTTAGAATGAATGATTAGAAATTGTGGTTGGAATGAGTATTTTATGGAGGCTTTGTTATTCTACTAAAAGTTTGTGTAAGTTCAAGAGCTTTCGATGAAGGCAAGGAAATCCATAATAACATAACTATAAGTAGAATTGAGCTAGATGATTTTGTGGAAAATAGTCTTTTAGTTAAGTATGTTAAATGTGGGAGTTTTCATGTTGGATGCTAATTATTTGGCATAACACCTAAAAATAATGTGACATCAAGATATGTAGTGGTGGAGGTGATAAATGTCAATATCCATTGACTTGAAGGATTATGTGGGCTTTAAAAGTATTATTATTATCCTTATGTTCAATGCATGTTGTTAAAATTATGCTTTAGCTAGGGATGACGGGTGCTGCCATAATAGTGGTTTACAATTCCTGAGAGGAACGAATTTTAGTTGAAATCACATATTTTTAGAAAATATAATGATATAAGCCTTAAAAAGTTCCATTTTAAGGATTCCAATTGAAGAGGGCTTGATCAAATCACCTTAGATCAAACCCCCTTGGATAGAGCCTCGCTAGTTTTAAACCATACCTATAAATGCATCTCCTTTACACCTATCAAAATGCTGATAAAAAATCACTTTTGATTTAGCTTTTAGGGGATAAAATGAATTCATTTATAATTTATTTCAAATGATTATGGTATTCCTCAGAACAAGCTATCCAATGAATATAATTTTAATATGTTTTGGTTTTGTTATGTATTTGTTTTTTAAGTTTTATTAAACATAGGTTTTTCATCGAAAATGAATTTATTTGTTCTTCACATGTGGAAAAATAGAAGATTATCAAATTTTTTTTTTGAAAAATAGGAGTGCACCAGATATTGAAGTCCTTGATCTAACAAAAAAAATAAAATAAAATTTTGACATATGCAAAAAAATTTACGCTTATACAGATGAATTGTAATTCATTTGACTTTGAAACTTGATTAAGGAAAAAATATTCAATAAAAAACTATCTAACAAAGTGGAAGCACTAGATATCAAAGTTACAAATCTAAATTTGAAAGAATTAGAATTTTATCCTTCATGGAAAAAAATTTATGCGTTATACAGTGTGCGTCACTTTTTTAAAATGTTGTTTTTTGAAAAAAATTAATTTTCGTGGGAGATGGAAAAAGAAGTGCAATTTGATTCCAAAAATTTTGAAAAAAATATTTTTAGAATCTGCAAACAAAATTTGATGAGACTCTAGTTTTCACCATCTTCAAATTCCTCACAGTTTAGCTACTATAGGTGCTCGAATGTGAAGATTTAGTTAAAAATAATAATTTCAATGTCCAGTTTGGCCAAAAATTGTAAACCACTATTATGAGATCACCCTGCAACCATAAGTAGTATGGCATGCTTTCTCATTGAATAATAGTTGGTGTAGTGAATTGAGAAAAATATTGAACCCATGGTGTATTATGAGATGAATCAAACTTCATTTTCTAGTTGTGATGCACTTAAAGGGTAAGTGTTATTGATCCAAACAAGGAGAATATGCATGTAGTAGCTTGCATCCACTTCCCCTTGCTAGTTGGTCTTTATATATATGTGAGTTAATAATTGTGTATTTATATAAAAAATGGCCTCATGTGTTATGCACATTGTTATACTTATTCCCTTGCCAATAATGATAACAAATATTATGGGATATTTTCTTGTCGTAGATGGTGGTAGATTGGAAAAGGGGATGAAAATTGTGGTGTAGTATAGGATGCACCATCAATGTTCCTCTTTTTGGTTGGGATGTACTTAAGGGATTATGTGTTAGTGAATAGGGTAAAGGGGAAGATTCTTGCAATAAGGTTGCAACCATTATATATTCATCAATTGAGCTCTATGTGAATAGGTGATGTTTAAGCTAATAAAATTATGTATATGTATTGGGTGCTTGATCTAGGCACACTGTGTATATGTGATGCATAGACATGCTATCACATTATGTATATATGATGTAAATGTGAATTATTCACATTGTGCATATGTGATGTATGCATGAGCTAATCCCCATGTTTACCTATGAGGTGTGTAAGAGCTAATCATATATGTATGTGTGACATAAGCATAAACTAGCCACATCTTGTATAAATGATATATGCATTCAAGCGAATCATTGTGGGAACATGTGATGTTGGAATGATATGGTCATGCTATGGTTTGTATGTTCATACATTAATGTTGGCATGAAACTAACATGTGATTGGAATGTGTTTGTTATAATTCTATTCTAATTGGATTTAAGTAAAAGCATAAGATCAATGAATAGTTTTAAATGAGAAGTCATATATGGGTGAAGCCACAATAGTGGTTTACAATTTGATGGAGGAAGGAAAACTGAGAAAAAATGGCCCCATGGCAAAAAAATTAGTTTTAGGGGTTCGAATGAACCTACAAGTTCGACCGAACCATAAAGGGGTTCGACCGAACTAGGGTTCGACCGAACCCATCAATCACGGGGCCCACATTTCTCACCCAAAAAACAAGAGGGAAAATGCATATTGAGGGGGTTCGAATGAACCCTGGTTCGCTAGAACCCCTGGGGGTTCGCTAGAACCCCCTTGGTTCTAGCGAACCCCCCTTTTCCCTAATTTTTGACTTTGTTCACACAAAAAACCTAATTTTTTACGCTTTGACACTCAGGTTGAGGATGAAAATAGGGGAATCCTCACAAACCCAATTGGAGTTAGGTATTCCTCAAAATGAGCTATCCAATGAATATAATTTTAATATGTTTTGGTTTTATTATGTATTTGTTTTTTAGTTTTATTAAACATAGGTTTTTCATCGAAAATGAAGGTCTCTATTCTGCACATGTGGAAAAATAGCAGATTATCAATTTTTTTTTTTGAAAAATATGAGTGCACCAGATATTGAAGTCCTTGATCCAACAAAAAAATAATAATTGAATTTCGATATATACAAAAAAAGTTATGCGTTATATGGTCGCGCTATGTCTGAATTATCATTGGTTTGACTTCGAAACTTGATTAAAGAAAAAATATTCAATAAAAGACTATCTAACCAAGTGCAAGCACTAGATATCGGAGTTACAAATCTAAATTCAAAAGAATTAGAATTTTATCCTTCATGGAAAAAAAGTTATGCGTTATACGGTGTGCGTCACTTTTTAAAAATGTTGTTTTTTGAAAAAAACAAGTTTTTGTGGGAGATGGAAAATGAAGTGCAATTTGATTTCAAAAAAATTGAAAAAAATATTTTTAGAATCTGCAGACAAAATGTGATGAGACTCTAGTTTGCATCATCTTCAAATTCCTCACGGTTTAGCCGCTATAGGTGTCCGAATGTGAAGATTTAGTTAAAAATAAAAATTCCATTGTCCAGTTTGGCCAAAAATTGTAAACCACTATTATGGGATCACCCATATCTCATCACGTATGTGAGGATGTAATTTATCTATTACTAGTGTACAAACTACAAATCCTTTGATTCCCAAGTGAGCACTAGGCAAGGGTATCATGAATGAACCTTCAAGGTTTAGATCTAGGTCTAAGGATGACCTTGACATTTGGAGCTTACCACATGATAGTTTAAGTATGAGTGATTGCATAAAGTCATCACAATGATTGTAGTTAGAAAAATTATGAAGTCAATATTTATAAATTAGGTGGAAGATGCTTGATTGATTAAGTCAATACTTGTTATGAATTAAAAAATAGTAATAACCAAGAGATGATTATTAGAATATTGAAATACAAATTCTAAAAGGATTTACTTATATACTAATATAATCTTACTAAATGTAATTTTACTAGTAAAGTATTTTTTCCTATTTTTAGATTTTATTATTCAATGAAATATGTAACTATGCTAGCAAAGATTATGTTGAAGGCGTTGAATCTATCTCCCCCCTTTGGTCAAAAATCTTATATTTTTCCTTCATCTTCCTCTATATTATTTTTGTCTTTATACACTTTTGCATCTCTACAAGGTTCATTCAAAGATAATTATGCTACCCTCTTGTCATGTGAATGTAAGATGACATTTAACATAGATTATAAAATTTATTAATCCTTGAATTAGCCCTCATTAGGCTTAGTCTCTAATAGTTTAGTTTTTCAAGGTTATTTTGTTGTGGGCTTGTCCACAAGAAGATCCAAAAAAGAGCACTTGTGGTCATATCATCGAACATATGTTAATTCCTTTGAGGAAACCCATGTGCATGGTAAGTTAATTGCTTGGTTCAATAATACAATTAAAAACATTGTGAACATTCCCAAAAATTCTAGAGTTGTCATTCCTAGTGGTAAATCTGGAAAATTTTGACTAGTCTAGCTTTTAAATCTTCCATTTGCATTTGAATAAAAATATTCAATTTTTCTAAAACAAACATATTTTATGTGTATTTGATTATGATTACTATTGTTGAGACCACAATTCAATGCATTTTATGTGATTATTAGAAAACTAACCCATT
The DNA here is from genome assembly GCA_007258455.2 of Sequoia sempervirens. Classification (NCBI taxonomy): domain Eukaryota; kingdom Viridiplantae; phylum Streptophyta; class Pinopsida; order Cupressales; family Cupressaceae; genus Sequoia; species Sequoia sempervirens. Next base: position 60,923,602 of record VDFB02373365.1, on the reverse strand, counting down.
TTATTTTTATTCCATGACAAACCATATTTTTATAAACTACAAAATGGACCTTTAAGAAGCTAGTTGGGAGTTTTATATTACATCACATCCATCAATGATCAAATGTAATAACAAATACATTTTTTTATGAATAAATTGTTATATTATTTTTTATAAAATAGTGATATATTATTATAGTGGAACATTTCTACACCGACCTTTTTTTTTATAATGTAAATTAGGGATCCTCCTTTAGGATGAGATTCCAAAAGAGTGTGATCCATGTGCAAGACCAATACGAGTTTATGAGCATCTTTACACTATTAGGGTAGCAAAAAAGGGCACAACAAATAATGAAGAAGACAGAGCCTTCAACATTGTAGTTTAGGTTTTCAAATTAGATTGTGATAATATAATAATCTTTTTTTTTTAACCAGCCTTTTTTTCTATTTATTAGTTCCTCTTCAACTTCCTCTTTAATGGAGTTCAATGGAATAGAGTGGACGAGAGAGAAACTTCCTTTTAGTTGAATCCATTACAATAGATTGGAATAAAGTCCAACTTATATAAGTATTTTTTCCCTAAAATAATTTTATTTAATGTTTATTTATTCACTGGCCTTCATGTAATTTCCCTCACTTTTATATATTTTATATCATTTTTCCAATAAATAAGTTTTTATTAATATAAAGTGTGTGTATAAAATTCATCGTTTGTAAGTTTCAAGTCATCCCCCATTTCCACGATGAAAGCACGTCAGTTGCGCATTAACTATCCATTTGCATGATGAAAACACGTGAACCCAACACATTACCTGTGGTCAACATATGCACCAAGTCTATTATGTGTTATCTGTCATCCTCATAAGTCAACTCATTCTCCCTTGCACGGCGAGATTAAGTGGGTGTAACTGTAGAATTTAAATAATTTCTTAAGTTCGTCCACCACATTGGAAGCTTCTTTGTAAATCATGTTCCTATCGCTTATATTCCACTACCTATGATGCAGCATTTTTTTTCTGCCATTTCAAATGTATAGTTCAACATAGAAGCTTCCTTAATTAGGACAAAAAACTTCCTAAATTATTTATTATGCATATAGTTGAACATTTATATATAATCATCGAAAATCTTTACAATCATTAAAGTGGTAAATCGCTGTATGGTTTAATATCACTTTTTTTGGTGTAGAAATAGTTCCCTAGTTAACAAACTATATCATCTTGTGCATTTTTATGTCTCATTAATTGATATTTCAATAGACATTCTTGAATCAAATATTGTATAACGTGTTTAATCTTGCGATCTAGAATGAGAACTATGTGATGCCAAATTTTATCATATCCCTCATCTTTGTTTTGAATTGTATCCTTCTATATTATCATTCCTAATATTGTCTTCTACTATTTAAAAGATGTAGTGAATGATTCATTAGGATGTCATGACCTAGTACATATCATTACAAAGTATATTTATCACATCTCTCACAATAAGTAAAGAGGATTTCTATCAAAACTAATGTGGAAGGAAGGAAACATTTTAAATGGTATTTATGAAGTAAGATGAGTAATGAGACATAGGTTGCATAGAATGAGAAATAAGGGTTGTAGTTCCTTTTAATATGGCATGGGTCTGTAGCCTTAGTCATTAAAAAAATAATATGGTAGAAGTTTAGTGGGGGAGTGGTGGAGGAGGCATGGACATCTATCATTGCATAAAGGATCTAGGGAAATTTTCTCTCCAAAAGAGTCATTATAATTGTCCTTGATAGTCATGTATGCACAAATGTGGAAGTAATGAGGATTCATGATACTTTTTTGGGTGAAATCCCTCAAAGAAATGTGTTCTAGTAGAATACTGTGAATTCAAGATATGCACAAAACCAATTTGTTGAGGAGGTTTAGAAACTTTCAAGCAAACATAGTTGGTAGTTGTAGATCTAGAATTTATCAACTTCATTGGCATTCACCCTACTTGTGTTGAAAAGAGACATTTGGAATAGGTTATGAATGTTGATTAAAGTAGTAAAGAGGAGTTCTTCACAATATTATATAGTATAAATCCTTGAGACAGTTCAAGAATTTATGCAATGTTGTTGGCTAGTTCTGCTAGTGCAAAAGCCTTGGAAGAGGGTAAGAAAAATCATGCTTAAATTATTTATAATAGACTACACCAAGATTTGTTTTTGAATACCAAAAATTTGAGTATATATTCGATGTGTTATAGTTTTCCAGACACTCATTCTATTTATGGAAAAATAGAAATTTCAAATGTTTTTTTTATAGAATGCAATAATTATATACTATGTTTGGAATGTGTGTTTTGTGGAGGCTTTGATATTCTATTGAAATCTTATGCCAATTTAAGAGCTTTGAATCAAGGTAAGGAAGTCCATAATCACATAATTATAAGTAAAATTGAGCTATATGATTTGTGGACAATAGTATAGGAAGATATAGACTATGGACTTGTGTCTTTGATTAGGGATAAGTATAGGAAGATATAGACTAGCCTCAAGACACTAATGAGGTCTATTCTTCCAAGAAAATAGGTTATGATAGACTCAACTATGACATGTATATGAATGAGTTACGAAAACCTACTAATTTATATTTAAGGATGATGCCAATTTAAGCCATTATGATTTCATGGTGTGAGAAATTCTTATTCAAGTACGGATTGTCTATTATTCTAAATACATACTTGATTTTGTGTTGAGTTTATGATAGAGGTTTTTATGACCATATTTTCCAATGGAGGACAATTAATACTAAGTAAATTACTAAATATGGTTGTGTATATTTCCTTTATATCTATTTGGTGAAAAAAATTATGGTAAGCATTATGATTGGTAATATACAAATATGATACATAAGCATAAGTAGGACATTGTTTAATATTACTATTATGGGTTTAATTTTTGTCTAATAAATAATGCATTTTTGAATAACAACTAAATGAAGTGAATAGAATTTGATTACTTTATGAGTTTTTATTGGATTACATATAATTATTTAAATAAAAACTAGCTCATGTGGGTGCAATGTGTTACTTGTGTGCTAACTAGAAATTTTGACCCCAAGACCTATATGATTTTGTGAGTAGGTTTATGGACCAACTATTATGGTATATAACTAAGTCAACATACTTTGTGTTTATGAGTCTTTGTGATATCTTGATTATGTTTACTTGGTTATAAGATGTATTGACAAGTTAGAACTAAGTCTTGTACAAGTGTAGATAGCCTAAATTATCACTAGTACTATGTAGGTGAGAGATGCTAGGTGTTATCAATTGTATCTTAAGGATTAGCCAACTCTCACTAGTAGCATGAAGGTGAAGGATTCTAGGGATATCCATGATATGTGTAAGCATGGCTTATTTAGTTGTCACCAATATTTTATAGGGGATAGATGTTAGGATGAATTGACTTGAAGGGTTCTATGGGATATAAAAGTATAATTAATAGTGTTATGTAATGCACGTCGTGACACTTATGCTTTAGCTAGAGATGATAACAAGTAGTATGGGACACTTTCTCATCATCATAGCTAGTGTAGAGAATTGAGAAAAGGATGAGACATGTGTTATAGTATAAGATACACTGACCTTTTATAGTTGAGATGCACTTAAAGCATAAGTGTTAGTGAATAAAAAATGAGAAGATGCACATAGCAGTTCACATTCACTTTTTCTTTCTAGTTGGTCACTATATATGCATGAGTTAATTTAATTGTGTACGTAAAAATGACCTCATGTGTTGTGCATGTTGCTATAATTATGCACTACTAGTAATAATAAGAAGTAGTATGGGATGCTTTCTTGTCTTTATAGATGGTGGTAGATTAGAGAAATGTATGTGACTAGTGGTGTAGTATGAGATGCACCAATATTCCTCTTCTTGGGTGTGATGTACTTAAGGGCTTATGTATTAGAAAATTTGGTAAAGGGGAAGGTTCTTGTAATAAGCTTGCAACTCTTTTATTTTCACCAGTTGATATCTATGTGATAAGTGATGTTTAGGTAATTCACATTATGTGTATGCATTAGGTGTTTGAGCTAGCCACATTGTGCATATGTGATGCACATATAAGCTATCACATTATGTATTTGTGATGTAAGTGTGAATTACTCACATTGTGTATGTGGCACAGTCCTATGCTAACCCCCATGTGTATTTATGAGGTGTGTAATATCTAATTTAATCAATGTATGTGTGAGACAAGAAAAGTAATCCAAGTCATGTATAGATGATGTATGCTTGAGCCAATCATTGTGAGATCATGTGATGTTAGAATTTGATATGGTTGTGGTGTGATTTGTGTGTTTATACACTAATGTTGGCATGAAACCAATAAATGATATAAATGTGCTTGTTAGTATTCTATTATAATTGGACTAAAGTAAAAGCATAAGATCAATGAATAGTTGTGGTTTAAGTGAGAGGTCATAGACCTCATCCCATATGTGAGGATGTAATTTATCTATTACTAGTGTACAAACTATAGAGTCTTTGATTCCCAAATGGGAAACTAGGAAAGGTTATTATGAATGATCCTTCAAGGTTTAGATCTGGGTCTAGGGGTGACCCATTGGGAGCTTAAAAAATTCTAGTGTTTAAGTATGAGTGGTTGCATAGTGTCACCACCACAAATGTAGTTAGAAAAAATATGAAGTCAACACTTCTAAATTAGATGGAAGATGCTTGGTTGATTAAGTTAATACTTGTTGTGGATTCAAAAAGAAAATAGTAATAACCAAGAGAATGTTATCATAGTATTAAGATGTAAATTTTATAAAAGGATTTAAATATATGCTAATACAATCTTATTAAATATAATTTTATTACTAAATATTTTTTCTATTTTCTATTTTCATTATTAAATGGAATATGTAACTATGCTAGCAAGGAATATGCAAAAGGTGTTGAATCTACCTCTCCCCTCTAGTAAAAAATCTTATATTTTCCTTCTTCCTTCTCTAAATTTTTTTATGTCTTTTGACACTTTTGTAGCTCTACTTGAGGTTCATTGAAAGATGATTATGCCTCCCTCCTATCATGTGAATGTTAGATGACTATTAACATATGTTAAAAAGTTTTAAGCCTTGAATTGTGTCTTACTAGGCTTAGTCTCTAATGGTTTAGTTTCTTATAGTTATTTTATAGTGGGCTTGTCCACAAGATAATCCAAAGAAGAGAGCACTTGTGAATGTATCATTAAACATATTTTTTTCAAATATGTTATTGTTTTTTAGGAAATCCATGAGCATCGTAAGTTGCATGTTTGGTTCACTAATACAATTGAAAATACTGTGAGCATTCTTGAAAATTCTAGAGTTGTCATTCCCAGTGGTAAATATGGCAAATCTTGACTAGTCTAGCTTTTATATCTCTCATTTGTATTTGAATAAAAATATTCATTTTTTAACAAACCCATTTAATGTGTATTTGGTTATGACTACGATTGTTGAGACCATACTTTTAATGATTTTATGCAATTATGAGAAAAATGAACTTATCCATTTTTTTAATTCCATGATAAGTCATAGTTCTATAAATTATAAAAGGGACCATTAAGAGGCTAGTTGGAAGTTTTGTAATACATCATACCCATCAATGAAAAAACACAATAACGATTTTTTTTTTTGATGAATAAATTCCTATATTACCTTTTATAAAATAGTGTTACACATATTATAATAGTGAAACATTTCTACATCAAATCTTTTTTTTTTTTCAGATTGTAAGAGTAAATCAATGGTCCTCCCACACAATAAGATTCCATTAGAGTGTGGCCCATGTCCAATACCAACATAGAAATTTATGAGCGTCTTTACATAACCTAGGTAGCATAAAGGGCACAATAGATGATGAAGAAGATGAAACCTCCATTCGTGTCGTTTAGGTTTTAAAATTAGATTGTGATAGTATAAAAATATCTTAGTTTTTTTATTTTATCATTCTTAGGTTTCTACATGTAAATTCCTCTTCAAATTCTTTTATGAAGTTTAGTGGACTAGATGGAAAGTTCCTCTTAAATAGAATTCAATGGAATAAAATAGAGTAAAATCTAATCTAGATAAATAATTTTTTCTAAAATAAATTTCTTTATTCTTTTTAAATTTTCATTGGCTTTAATATAATTGCTCTCTAACATAGACAGTTTATTATTTAGATAGTTTTTTTTATAAAAAAATATTTGATAAATAATTTTTTATTAATATAAAGTGTTTATAAAATTCATTGTCTAGTTTGAAGTCATCTCATTTCCATGATAAAAGCACATTAACCTATTAGGCTATTAGTTTAATGTCTGCGATAAATGACAACATTAATTCGTCTATTAGGCTATTTGAAGAGAATTGAAAATATGCGGGAACACCGATGGCCCAAAGTTGTGGTGGAAGAGAAATTAACTAGAAGAAAGAGCACATGGATGAAACAAAATATCAAATGGCTGGGAAAATGGGGCATCAACATGAAGGAGTGTCCAAACACAAATGTAGAAATTAAAAGGTATGTAAAAGAAAAAGTCAAGAATATCATGTGGTTGAAACAACTTGGTCAAAAAAGAGAGCACTATGTTTTGCATTTTAACCCCACTTGTGATCACGAGTAAAAATACTACATGGGAGCAGATATAAAGTGGAAGGCTAAAATGCTAATAGCCCAATTAAGAACTAGCTCACGCCATTTGAGATGTGAAATGGGAAGATGGAAAATACCCAAAGAGGTGTGGACATATATGATTTGTTGTATTTGATCTTCGGGTTTAGTGGAGATAGAGTGACACTACATTATGTAGTGTAAGGCTTACAAGGATATCTGATACAGTTACTTGGATTTGCTAAAATTCAAATTGTTAGTGGCCTTGTTTGAAGAGGAGAAGATTTCTAAAACAACAAGTTACCCGATCAAAATACATAGTAGAAGAAACAAAATTAGCAAAGAGTTAGAAAACAACAAGAGGTAATTGGGGGGTCGGTAGTTGTTTTGTTGTTTTGGAAAAGGAAATTTCAGTTTCATTTTGGGGGTCCCATAGATTGGTTGGTCACGTGGACACAATTAAAAACATTCATTCATTCAACCGTCCATTTGCATTAAACATATTATGTGCCTACAATCAAAATATGCAAATGCAATAATGTGGAACTAACTTCGTTATTTGTCATCTGTTACTTGTGTACAAAGATTACTGATACTCTTCACCATAAGTCAACTTATTCAACTTGCGCAACAAGATTAAGTTGATCTGAAACACATTTATGAATCTTATATCACTTATATTCGATAGTGTCACAGATGCAACATTTTTTCGGCCATTTCAAATGTATACTAAAGCTTTTTTATAGTATTTACTTTTGTAAGTCTTTGTAAATAATTTTAAGGAGTTTCTTAATTGGGATGTATTCTTTTTTGGTTAGTAATCTATTAAAAGACATTGAATAATATAATCTTCATATGGTCAAAAAAATATGACAGACATCATCTTTACTATGTTAGTATGAGTATAATATAAAGATCATATAGAAACAAGTCCACAATCATATACATTTTATGGGACTTTGAAATGCTAGTGACTTTTACAAAACATTATGATAAATAATCCAAGGAGATGATGCTACAAACAACTTCACATAATTTTTTTGTAAAGATACAATAGTTTCTTGTAATTGGAGGACAAGCTTGAGAAGACATCAACCTAAAAAGATTGAAAATCTAGTAGAATAAAATAAGTATAAATATCATCTTTATATAGTGAAGACATACATCTTTAGCTACAATGAGCTCTTTGAGTTTAAAGAATATCCTATCCAACTTTGTATATTATGATCTAGTCATTGATGCATGCCAATTTCATAGATAGCTTGATCCATGCAATGACAAAAATCATGACGTTTCTATTTGAATCAATTCTATTTTTTTAGTATTTGATCTATTTTCTACTAATGTTTTGTATACTTTCCTTATGCTTGAATGAAAAAAATATTGTTAGATAGCTTACCTAAATAAGGACGCCTAGTTGCTTAATGACCAATAGATATTAGTTAGATTCCACTCTACTAAGTTAACACCAAAACGTTGTAACATTGCTAAAATTTGATACATATGTGCTAGTGAGAGATCTAGAGCACTCAAAGACTACATATTTGAGTTACATATATCGAAGATGAAATAGAATAATTAGAGGTTGAAATATTGAGAGAATGTATGCTACCAAGATTTAAATGTATATAAAGAAATAGATTACTTTTTGGCAACAAGGCAAATCTCGAGAAAGATAAGGATGAGTTAGACTTAGAGTTAGATTAATGAGAAATGAGAAAATGTATTATATGAAAAAAAATCATTAACCAAAGCCTCTTTACAAAATTTTTGTCTACTACAGAAAGTTGAAGGACCCAACATATTGTGTGAGATCTACACTCAACACACTGAAAGCACTTTTAGACATTGGCGGGCGTGAGTTAGAAAGGAGTCAACGGAAGAGACGAATAATGGTGATGTCAATGTGACGTCACAAATGCCACGTGAATGGCATTATTTTCTCAAACGCCAATGTGGAATGAACTGTGCCGACGTGGAATTAAATGACTGTTAAATAGTTGACACCTCTAACTTTCTACTATACAAATGAAGGAAAAATATTTTTTATTTTGGTGTGCACACGTTTGCTTGCTTTAGTGATGCCATAAATATGATGCAACGAGGTTAGCGTGTGAGTCTTGTGAGAAAGAATAGATTTGCATGTTTATCTACTTTCTTCAACTATGATGGAGAGGCCACGTGTTTTAATAGATGTGATCATTTTTGTGATATTTTTATCTATTGATTGAACATATAGAGACTATTGATTGAACATTTACATATTTTTGTGCTAATAAATACAATGTAATTAATCAATTTAAATATATTTTACATGTATCATTGATATATAAAATTTTGCGTAGCTACTCAATAATCAATATGAAAATAATAATCATTTCTCATTGCATATTGAATATGGAACAAAATAAAATGTTATTTATTACGCCAAAGACATGTCTTTATTTGAGCTTTCCAAGCTCATTTTGTCTGCCAACGGTCCAAAAGCAGCGAGATGACCTGCAAGTTGGTTGGGTGATCGCCAACCGTTGATTGTTTAAAAGCAGCCACAAATTTTTCCTTGCATTTAATTTTTCCTCGCATTTAATTTTGATATTTGTAGGTTGGTAGGAATGCATTTATTCTTGCTGCCCTGATCTCCAATCTATATGTGGATGATAGCTATGGCTTTCATGATAAAATATCTCCATCCTTGTAGATTCGTAATATTCTTTCTACAAGCTCTGCACATTTTCCTCCTCCTCGACATCGTTGTCAGAAAGTTGCCATTTTTGTAAAACCTTGAGGTAAGTCACTTGTCGTGGTTTCATTAGGAGGCTTTGGATATGTTTATGCACTCTGAAAACCCTAGGTTTATATGGTTTTCTAAATTCTTTATTTTAAATTTGCAAACCCTAGATTCATATAATATTTGAAGCTGTGTAGAAATGGTGGAAGCTGCAAATGGGGGCTCACAACCCTCAAATTCTTCTGGCAGCGGCTACGAAATAAATGTAGAAAGCTTCACTAAAAGATTGCAAATTTTGTATGGCCACTGGAAAGAGCATAGGCAGAGCTTCTGTGGTGCATGTGAGGTGATAAACATTTCCACCCCTCCGTTGTCTGAAAATTTGTGTTATTTGAAGTGTTAAAAAAACCCACCAAAACCTCTTTGGATATCAATGTGGTCTTACATGTGAAAGCCAGGAATGATGTGGGAAGTTCCCAGAATTCAATGTGTAGTTTCATATTCACTATTTTGATTTTTTTTTTTTTGAGCAAAATTAGAATCCAGTTCATAGATTGTGCTTGTTGTAAAAATTTGTAAGATGAATTTTTTGTATTCAACTGCACGTTACTTTCCTTTTTCAATAAAATTGCACGTTACTTTCCTTTTTCAATAAAATTGTATGGAATGAAGTTCAGAAATGCATCATTTAAAGTTAACTGCAAATCTATTTGTAGCAAGAGCTTGATTAACTGGTTTGTATTCCCTGACCATCCTTCTTCACAAAGGCCATTTTTTCATTTATTTATATCGTGTTGCGAAGTGCTAGCCGATATTTGATTATTTTTCTAGTGACTATTAGGTCTTTTTCCAGAAACATTAAGATTGTTTAGGGTAGCTTTTCTGAGCATTTTTGTATGACAAGAAATGTGTCTTTTCCTTTTGAACTTTTAAAGACTTTTTATTCAAAATTTGATTGTTGAATGTTGTGTTCAATAACTGAGAATCTACTAACTAGTGAACTATTTTCCTGAGGGTCCTAATATTTGTTTTGTATTTCTAGCATTCTTTTGTACTAGTCTGGACACTTCTTTATTTTTCATTCTTATAGTTGGGCTTTGCCCTATCCAAAAGGCACTTTGAAATGTTGTTAAATGCATTATTGTAGAATCATTTAGGGACTATAAACATCTTTTGTAAGACTAGTAACATTCTTTGATTAGGATTTACTGAGCATAACTGACAAAAAAATGCACATTGTACCTTTTGTTGGGTTAAACTAGCTCTTGGGTTAGAGTTAGTGGATTAACCATAAGTGGTTTTGAGCGCATGGTTTTGCATGTATGGAAGTCTATATAATGTCTTGGTGACTCCATTGTATGTGTGGCTGGTTGAAGCCTCTAGGCTTAGCCCAGTTGGGGCTGAGGGTTATTATGAAGATCTTCATTGCTAGTTTTTCCCTGGTTTGGGGTTTTCCAGGGTAAATCACTGTGTTGTGATTGTGTTCTTGTTCCATGCTTGATTTATGTTTTTTTTTTTATTCTTCATCTGGTTCCTAACAAGTGGTATCAGAGCAAGGTTTGGGATTTGCTTTTTGCTTGCATGTGCAGGGTTTGTGAGTTGCATGTACTTGCATGTGTGTTGCATGTACTTGCATGGACTCGCATGTGGCTTGTATTTTCTTGCATGTTGATGCATGTAAGATTTCCTGGTGTTTAAGGTTCTGGGTATTTCTTCTATGAAGATTTCTTAGCCTGACAAGCTTGAAGAAGTCTGAAGGAATCAGCTGAAGATTGGGCCTTGGAGAATGGGAGAAGTTCGAGCATGTGTGCAACTGGAATGTTAATGAAGTGACGCGGTGAATGCGCTCATTCTAGTTGTGATGGAGGTCTTGTTTGGATTTCAAGATGAATTTGGATTTCTCTCGATTGTGCACAATTGGTTGTGGTTGCTACTCTAGGCATGTTGCCCGGTTAAAGTCATTGTATGTAGGTTCCGCAGCCAAGGCTGGCTGTAGCAAGAACAAAATTGTAATGGAGTTGAATGTAAAATTTAATACATGTATTTGGGCTGATGGCTATAAGACCTTGTATGGCTTGCTTGATCCCTGAAAGGAAAGGTCTGGTATGTGCTTGTGGAAGGGGGGTTTGGTTTTAACCCCAAGACCAAGTTTAAAGGGGGGATTGTTGGGTTAAACTAGCTCTTGGGTTAGAGTTAGTGGATTAACCATAAGTGGTTTTGAGCCCATGGTTTTGCATGTATGGAAGTCTATATAATGGCTTGGTGACTCCATTGTATGTGTGGCTGGTTGAAGCCTCCAGGCTTAGCCCAGTTGGGGCTAAGGGTTATTATGAAGATCTTCATTGCTGGTTTTTCCCCGGTTTGGGGTTTTCCAGGGTAAATCACTGTGTTGTGATTGTGTTCTTGTTCCATGCTTGATTTTTTTTTTTGTTTTTATTCTTCATCTGGTTCCTAACACCTTTTGCACCTTCAAAGGTATATCTGGTTGTTGTATGAAGTGTTCCGTGGGTAATGATCTAGTACAACCCAAAATTTTGGTGTTTTTTATTCTATTCTCCTTTTCCACTTCACACCTTTCATATTTTCACTTGATTCTAGTCTCTTGGAATTTGGAATGGAGACCTTAACGAGGCAAGGTTATTATATGTATGTCTTTTTATTGGTAAGCATCCATTGAACTATGATTTATTATCAGATTTGCTCCAGTATTTTTTGTTTTCTATGTCTTGTGAATAGTAATCTTTCAAATAAGGATTTTGCTTTTACTGAATGTGTTGATGAGAATATATGTACACATGACTGCAATCATTTTGCAGAATGAAGTACATTGCTTGGTTTGTATTCCGTGAGCATTTTTGTACAAAACCATGCGTCTGTTCACTATTCTAATTCTATTTTAAGAATTAAAGGAATTATATCTAGAAACATGAAGCTTGTATTTCATTGAATGCTGGTTGCTGGTTGACATTCCTTTGAATTCTTTTGTTTACCTGTGGGCATTCATAATATGATTTTTTTTATAATGATGCACTTATGATGAAACCTTAGAGTGATTGAAAACTTATTTTGGAGCAAGAGGTCAATCATTGGGTTTGTATCCATATCATTTTGCAAAAATAAAATTGTTTTTATTGTTATTTATCCATGTCGTCACCTGCAATTTAAGCATTGGCAGATAATTGGAGCTTGATTACCTGGAGAATCGTATAAAATTTAATTTTCAAGAAAATTTTCCTTTGCTAATATTTTAATTTGCATTATTTTGTGACAAGAATTGCAGTCTCTGTCTTTTGCACCTTTAGAGTAATTTTTAATTGAGAATTTTATATTTGTATATGTGTATGTCTTTGGTATCTTCAAAGGCATTTTAAATGTAGAATTTGATTGTTCCATGATATGTTGCATTACAGGATTCCCATCCTCTTAAGAGTGGAGATTACTTATATTCTGGCTTCTTACTGTCTCCCTGACTATGAACAATTTACTTTGCAATCCTCAAGTTTTCTTCTGAGGAAATTGCCATTGACATGGATTCGGGAGAGCATGAATTAAGTATGTCTTATTTTTTTTGAATTAGAAAGATCTGCAAACTATCCAATTAAGTTTCTTTTAAAATGGATGCATTTTTTATTGTTTCTATTCTCAAAAAAATTGTTGCTTGAGGTAGAGGTTGTTATTGATGAGTAGACAGTCACCCATTATGATTTGGTGGATGATATGAGAAAGCCATTTTGGATCCATAATGATGAAAGCACAATAGTTAGATTGCTTCTAATGATAACCTGAATCATTTCTATAACTCTTGTATTTGTTACAGTGAGTTTACCACTTTCAAAATTTCAATACAATTTGTGCAAAGATTGTAATTTTAGTAATTGTGAAAATAGTAGCTTATTGATAATGGAGCCTAAATATCTTCCTAATTCAAAGGTTTTGTTTTAGTTGTGTTTCAATCATTGTAAGTCAATGCATAATTTCTAAATGATCTACCATTAAATCTCATGTATTACAGAAATGTATGCAAAAAAAAGGATTAATTTTTTCCATAATTAACCTTCCACACCTCTTCGGTGTACCCATTGCACACCGAGGTGTGATTGCTAGTAATAACTTCAAGGTACTTCTACAAATATAACAAAACTAATATTTAATATTACATTTCCACTTGTATAATTTTACAAGATGTTTATCCAAACACATGGACAAAATGGTCAAATATGTATGTATGTTTCCTAATTAATAAATACTTTAAATTGTTCAACTTCTAGTTCACAACTTGACATAAATAAAAAACTATATTTTCAATCACTCATCCCATCTCTCATTAATTTTGGGCAGTAAATGCTGAGATTTGAACACTTCAACCTACTAGACATTGAGTACCTACAAAATTAATAAGAAGCTCTGAGTCACCATTTCGATCCAATGAAGCAACTACTACATCAAAATTTAAAATTTCCTCTCTCAATCTTAGCTATCACCTCTTATCCAATAAAAATGTAGGATTTGAAAGCCATGAATCAAATGATTTCAAAAATCAAGATGGAAAGAAGGTATAAAAGTAACATATGGTGCAATAAATCCATTTACATTCTCTTTACATAAATTAGACCTCTGAAGAGATTATTAGACTACACAAAGCGTCAGAATTTACCTTCTCATTCTCACTGCATATAATCATCAAGAGATTACCATACTACCCAAAATATCAGATTGTAGAGATTTTCAAACTGTTTTGGTATTTTCTATTTAAGTATTTTGTTTTTCCTTCATTATATTTAACACATTTATAGAAAATGAGAAGTGTCAATGTATTCAATCTTTAGTTCTAGAAAGCTTTCATGAAAATAAATGTTAAGAGATCCTTTATAGATACTGAAATGTTTCATTTAAATAAATGTATTTTGTATCCATGCTTCTATTGGTTATGTTTGTGTGTTGAGCCATTATTCAATTTGGTGGGTATGCATCCTTCTGTCTTGTTCAAACTAATAATTCGAGTGCAATATTCTTTGAAGGAACAATGTTTCATCTCCTCACAAATGCCATAAGCTATATATTATTTTTTGTTTATTATGGAATAAGATAAATGTCATTCTATGACCATTTTGCTTTAAACTAACTTGGATACTATATATTATTGCTTTTCATTGTCTAAAGTGTTCTTACTAAAAGTTTATCCATAGGAATAGTTTTTGGCTCAAGAACGATTAATCTATATTGATCATTTTATACTTAATTTCATTGTTCATAACTCTAAAATTGTTTATAGGCCTTAAGAAAAGTTATTTATAATTCTAAAATGACAATAACTATTAATAAGTAAATTGGTTATGCATATTGGTCTAGTTATGACGATGCATGATGAAAAATGAGTCCTTGAATCTACATATGAAACTTAAATTTATACCTTATTATCCACAAGTAATTAAATCAAGTTAATAGTAATGTAAAAAATATATATTTTATTTAAAATTTCAAAGAAAAAATAGATAAGTCATAATTTTCAAGGAGATTATTTGTGCTTCTAAAATTGAAGTTGAGCAAAGGAATTTAAAGGGGAACATTGAGATGGGGAGTTTTATGGATGAGTCTTAAGAATGTAGATGGAAAAAAATGTGAATTATATGTTTTGTTGAAATTAGTATGACTCCAAATAACCTATAACATTGTAATAAATGTGATACCTGAATTGCATATTGTTAGTAGGGTACAAGGCATAGAGTAGAGGTTACTGTGATTCAACATAAAGCATGTGTAAAGCATCAGGCCGACTAGGAAGATAGATTAAGAGGTGCCATATAAGGCTCATGTCTCTATAAGAGACTAGGCATTGCTATATGTATGTAATAGATAATAGAGTAGGAAGAGATTAGGGGAATATAGGAATAGAGGTAAGAAATATAATATAAAGCAGAGACTAAGACAAGTGCTGATGTAATGATTATCTAAATGTATATATGGAGTTATAAGGATTCAGTGGATAATGTGTTATGGATGATTTCTATTAATGTTTGAGTTATAGATGAGTTTTTGTTAGATATAGTTTCACTACCACACTTACTCTTTTTATCACTGTACTCTTTGGGGTATAAATTTACTACATAAGGGATACTAAGTTATAGATCTCCATACTATAATTCCCCATTTCCTCTTGCTAATATTGGTTCTATTTTTGGGACCCTAGAGAGGACAATGAAGAAATCCAAAGTAAAAGAATAAAACATTAGCAGTAGAAAGAGATAACAATACACAAAAATAATTTATTTTTTGCATATACTGAGCTCTTAGGTACTGCCTCTATGAGAGGTGGGTAGACACTTAAGGGATGACAAATGGAAAGGGGGAAGAATCTAAAAAGATTCCTAAAAAGATGTAACTATTCAAACTTTAAACTACCCATGTGATATATAAGGATTTATGGATTAAGTTGGGAATGGAAATGAGCACAAAAGAAAGGAGGTTGAAACAAATTTAGGAATGCTAGGAAAGATACCATATAAGAATAGAAGAAGAAAAAAAGAATAAAAAAGAATAGGAATTAGAGTTTAGGAAACAAAATAAAAATAAAGAGGTTTAGTGTGCCATTGAGGGTGTTGTTGATAGTGCCACTATGGGTGTTTCCAAAGAATAAGAAGAAGAGTTTGTCATTGAGGGTGTTCTTGGGGAATGTAGAGAAAGGATTTCGCAACTAGGTTCTAGCATGTACAAAATAAACTAGATTATACAAAACATTGAAAGAGAAATTGAAGACTATGAAAATAGAAAAAAGGAAATGGAATAAATGGTGGTAAGAATTATGGCACCTCCTCTAACTAAAACACCAACTGCTCATTTGGATTGGACAAATATTCAATTAAGGATAAATGAGGATTGGTTATCTATGGAAACCCCTATACAAAACCTCTAAAATATAATATATGATGTCCATTACTCGGATGATTAGTAACCAGAAGTGTCCTGAAGATATGAGGAGAAAATGCAGTAGAAAATATGGAGGATATCATGAGTTTAAAAACCTCTAATAAAATTTCATCATCAAATAATGGAATGACACTTACTGACAAACAAATATCTCCAAGAATGAAAAGACTATTTAAACAAACACAACCCTCAAACCACGAGTCACCCTTAATATCGTTAAAAGCAAGAAGAGTTTTTGTAGAAGAAGTAGAACATAACCTAGAAGAACAAGTCATAGGAGAAAAATAAGGAGAGGAAAATAATATAGACAATCTAAGTGAATACAACTTTGACATAGGATATAAAGATAGTGAATTGGAAGAAGAGGAAATAGGCATGAATAATCCTAGGAAATTGCCTCTTTTTGGAAAAGATACAAATGAACCAGCAAAACATATCTTTATACTAGAATCTATGTGATAAAGAAAACATATAACAAGATATGATATAAATCTATTTGATTTCATTGGATCAATTCAAGGAGATACCCATAAATGGTACCAAAAATAGTACCCTAATAGTGTTAAAGATTAGGAAATAGTGAAACAAGATTTCTTAGCCAGTTTTGATACACTAGACCTATCTACAGAAGGAATCAATAAACTATAGGAACATACATAGAATGAGGATGAAACCATAAAATAATTTGATAAAAGATTCAAAGAAGTTATTAGAAGATTAGAAGAACCATTGAGAAACAAACAAAATATTGAATGGTTAATCTTTAGAGTAATACCAAAAATTAGAATAGCTTTGGATAGGAGACATTTTAATACTTATCTAAAACTAGTTAGTTTTGCATGTTAGATTGGAAACCAGTCTTGGTGGAAACAAGAAAGGGAAAAAGAGAACAAGGAGTTGGAGAAGTTTTAAACTAGGGATAGAACAATTTAGAGTCCGACAAGACATAATGGAAAAGCAAGATATGTTTGCACTAAGACCCAATATTTGGTGTACCTATTGTGGGAGAGGACACATAAGAAATGAGTTCCCAAAGGAAGTTGGAGAAAATAAAGCTAATGCGCTACAAGTAGACTTGCAGGCACCACCCAAAAAGATAAATTTAGTCTACTGTGAAACTTGTAGAGGATGGGATGATCATAAAACAAAGGATTGTCCCTCACAATTATTTCAAATAAGAGAAGATCCTATCACAACAAGCCATAAAGAGCAACAAAAAATAACATATGTTAAAGGACTAGTAGAGTGATCACTATACCAACAAGATCATAGATATAAAGTAGCACAATGAAAAAACAAGAAAAAATATTAATTTATACAAAACCAAGGTCAAATCTAGACACATACAATGAAAAAGGGAAATTTCATGGAGATAGAGACTGAGGTAGAGGAAGGAGGAGACAAAGATATGCCACATGTTTTAAATGTGGTAAATCAGGCCACTTTGTGATAAAATATTGGGGGGATAGGAAGAAAACCTATGGATTCTATGATTGTACAAATCATGATGTATTTAATTACAGCAAATCCCATACCTATTATAGGAATGTGGCTCTGTAATAAAAAAGCGACGAGCTCCAAAACTTAAATTAATCTAGAGGGGAAAGATTACTAAGAAAAGTACCAAAAGAGCCGGAAGAAACATATGAAGGATACTATGATAAAGAATATGTAGAGACTAATAAATCGAACAAAGAAATTCCTAACCACAACAAAGCAATAGTGATAATAAGAAAAGTAACTAATACCATGAATGCTAGAAAACACACAACAAAAGAAGAAACTACCTCAGATGAGGAGGCATTCCACCCTACTAAAGGACAACACGATCACACCTTCGAAGAAACAAAGAAAATAGTCACAAAAGAACAAGATGAGGAAACATATCATTACTTCTCTAAAAAAGAGGTAGAAATAATTAAACAATTAATAAATATCTAAACAATCAAATCTACTAGATAAACTACAATTTTGTAAATATTGGAACAAACATAACAAAATACCACAAATTGGAACCATAAATAGAGAAGACAAACAATGGAAAACATGACCAATCATGATCACAGTAAATATAAACCACACAAAGATAGCCAATTTCATGGTGGATCTAGGAACATATATCAATATGCTACCAAAATGGGTATGGGAACAAATAGGAAAGTCGAAACTAGAATAAACACCATATAACACCAATCTAGTAGATGGAACAAGAATGAAAACTCTAGGTACATGAAAACAGGTAGAATTTAATGTTAAGGGAGTAAAGAAAATAGTAGATTTTGAAGTAGTTGCAATAAAGGAAACATTTGATTCATTCAATGCCCTGATAGGACTTAGGTGGCTTGTAAATTCCAATAGAATTATACTCTAGAAAAGAGGAAAATATCATTTGCTAATAAAGATATACTAGTTTATATCCCCTAGGGAGAACTTCAAATGAAGCATACATAGAAGTAAACCCAAAATATTATAATGAATTTGATAATAAAAACTTATATATAATTTCAAGGTTACCACCAAATGACAATCTAGAAAACCAAAACCCGAAAGAAGAATTCAAAATTGAAAGCACCACATATAACATAGACATTGAGGAGGTGTTAGAATGGATGCAGAAGGAACCAAAAATCCACTCTTGTAGAATTACCAAATTCCCCAACATATTTATGATTATTAATTCCTTGGAGAATGATTTTCATTCTACCACAATTACAAATAATCAACCACAAAATAACTGCATCAATACAAAAGACACTATAGAAGTTACATCCAAGAAAACTCACCATATGAATCACATCTCACCAAGGATTTCACAAATTAAATAGCCCAAATACTAAGGAGTTGGAGAACTATTATCATTCATCACACAAATAGAAAAAAATTCAAATTTAGGAAAGGAAATTACACATATTAACATACACTCATTTGTAATGCCACACGTTGGTGGAATGCACAAAGAGAACACTTAACACAATGGGAAATATTTAAAATCTTAATCAAAACAATGTACCTACTGGAGGAAGGAGAATATAAAGAAATACCAAAATATAATGGATAAATTTCATTGAAGGAACATCATACAATTTGTACTACCACATGGAAAGACAAAAATGAGTATGATGACTTAATATATATACAATTATTCTATTGGATATTGACACTGGTGGTGCATAGTTGGCACATCAATCAAGAGCGAAGAGAAGAAACCAACAATTGGATATAACTAACAAAGGAATTTTACCATACATTCTCCTTCTACAATGAAAACAAACACATACATACCACATTAATCAAAATGAAGGAGATATTATTTAAACTGGGGGAAATTCAAGAAATGGTGGTACAACAAACCTTTAAGATATATGGAATGAATCGATAAAGAAACTATATTACTAGAGAAGAGATGTTGTGTAACAAAATGGGATGATGAAGATTCCCACAACATCGATATAGAAGTTCAACAAAGAGAAAGAGAATTATATTCTCCAATAGAGGCCAAACAAAAATACTATAACCGACCAATCAAACTAAAAGAATAAAATGTTGCTAAAGAGGGAGATCCTAAATTGGCTAAGATAAGAGATTACTGGGATGACAAACTAGTCAGGAAAGTTGCAGAGATGTTATCTAAATTTGAAGAAATATTCCCTAGGAGGTGATCCCACAATACTGGTTTACAATTTTTTGCCAAATTGGACACTGAATTGATTTTTTCTAACTAAATCTTCACTTTCGGGCACCTATAGCGACTAAACAGTGAGGAATTTGAAGATGATGCAAACTAGTGATTTGTGACATTTTTTCTGTAGATTCTAATTTTTTTTTTTTCAAAATTTTTGGAATCAGATTGCACTTCTTTTTCCATCTCCTTCGAAAACTATTTTTTTTATAGTAAAATCAATTTTTAAGGAGTGATGCTCATTGTATACAACAACTTTTTTTCCATGAAGGATAAAATTCTAATTTTTTTGAATTTAGATTTGTAACTACAATATCTAGTGCTTTCATTTGGTTTCATAGTGTTTTATTGAATATTTTTCCTTAATCAAGTTTTGAAGTCAAACCAATTACAATTAAGACATAGGTGGTATACAACATAACCTTTTTGTATGTATCAAAATTCAAATCTTTTTGTTGGATCAAGGACTTCAATATCTAGTGCACTCATATTTTTCAATTTTTTTTGATAATCTATTATTTTTCCACATGTGCAGAATGGAGAGCTTGATTTTCGGTGAAAAACCTACATTCACAAGAAATAAAAAGCAAATATAATAATTAAATTAAATTTATTTAAATTTATACTTTTTGGGAAGCTTATAATAAGGACTACATACTTAAAAAAATAAAATTAAATGAATTCATTTGATCCCCCAAAAGGTAAATCAAAAGTGGATTTTTATCAACATTTTGATAGGTGTAAAGGAGACTCCGTTATAGGTATGGTTTAAAATTAGCGAGGTTTTATCCAAGGGGGTTTGTTCTAAGGTGGTTCGATCAAAACCTCTTCAATTGGAATCCTTTAAATGGAACTTTTCAAGGCTTAAATCATTATATTTTCTAAAAATATGTGATTTTAGCAAAACTCGGGATCTCCCAGAAATTGTAAACCAGTATTGTGGGATCACCCTAGGAAATTTATAGATCTAAAAGGCATAAAGGAGGAAGCAGAAATTATGAAGATATAATTAAAGGAAGGAGCTAAACTAGTAAGGAAAAAACCCTACCGATTGAACCCTAATATGAAGAAGAAATTCAAACTAGTAGAAGATGTCGAGTGGGTTAGCCCAATGGTGATTCAAAACAATAAATAGAAGAAATAAGGATTTGTGTTAACTTTAGAGAATTGAATAAAGCCTACATACATGACCCTTTTCCTACACCATTCACATAATAAATTTTGGAATTAATAGCAGGAAGAGAGATATACTCCTTTACTGATGGATTTTCAGGATATCATCAAGTAATCTAATGAGTGATGAGGATCAACCAAAAATAAAATTTGCAACAAAATGAGGATCTTGCATGTATAGAGTGATACCATTCAGCCTAAAGAATGCACCTACATTATTCAATAGGATCATGATAAATGCTTTTAAATACTTTATCCATGAATTTTTAGAAGTATGTTTAGATGATTGGACGATATATGGCTTGGTCAAAAACCACATAGAAGTACTAAGGATGATGCTCAATAGATTTCAAAGCATGCAGATTGCACTAGCTCTAAAGAAGTGCATGTTTGTGGTACCATATGTCACATTACTAGGTCATATCATATGGAAGGAAGGTTTGATGGTAGACCTAATGAGGGTTACTTTAATCATGACACTACCACCATCGAAAACACCCTCAGAAGTAATTTTTTTTCTAGGCTATACTAGATACCACCACAAATTCATAAAAAGGATATGCCATAATAGCTACACCTATGGAAGAACTATTGGAAAATAAATTTGGTACAAGTATTGAATGGAATGACGAATACCAACAAGAATTTAATACACTAAAGAAAAAAATTGTGAAAGCACCTATATTAATCTTCCTAGATTGGAACACACCATTCCATGTACGTGTAGATGCATTAGGAATTTCCATAGGAGAAATATTAGCTCAACCTAAAGGAAATAAATATCACCCCATAACCTTTGCAAGTAGAAAACTATCAAAGGAAAAGAAGAACTACACCACTATTTTATTGAGAGAGAAGCCCTAGCTATGGTTTATGCATTATAAAATGTTACACTACTTACTATCAAAACCATTTACATTCTTCACAAACCATGAACCATTAAAATACTTACTCAATAGACCTGTCATACAAGGAGGGATATGTTGGTGGTTACTCTTATTCCGGGAATTTAATTTTAAGATCATGGATCAAAATTGGAAAACACAATCAAGGACTAAATTATTTATCAAGGATAGAAACATGGGAGGAACTAGAAGATCAAACATAAGATCTACCTAGCACACACTTGTTTAGACTAAATGTGATACTGGAAGAATTACATGACATTGCTATACTCTTTTCTAAAGGTGAATTTCCCATAGATCTCTCATTGTAGGATAAAGAATCTCGTATACAGAAGTCTCTACAATACACATTAATAGAAGGAGAGTTGCATCGTATAAGGTGAGATGAAATTATCAGAAGAGTTGTGTTTGAACATGAAAGAGAATCTATCTTGAAAGAATAACATGAAGGAATAGAGGGGGACATAATTGTGGTGAAACAACAACAAAGAGGGTTAAACTAGCCGGACTATGGTGGTGAACCCTATATAGAGATGCCAAAGGGTGGGGAAACCTACTGCAAGAGATGAGATACCCTTGATATTAGTATTAGCACAAATACCATTTGAAAAATGGGTGATAGACTTTATAGGATCAATTGACCTACTTACTAAATACTCGAAAGCAAGATTTACCATAATAGGAGTTGAATACTTAACAAAATGGGTAGAGGCAGAAGATTTTAGGGAATATACTACAAAAACTGTTACAAAATTCTTATACAAAATAATAATTACTAGATATGGTTGCCCACTAACTATAGTAAGTGATTAATGCAAGAACTTTGTTAACAAATTGTGGAGCTTATATAGAATTTTAAGTTAATACATAATAAGAGCTCACTATACCACCCACAAGAAAATGGAGCAAGTGAGGCTCTAAATAAGATAATTGGGACAACACTTCCAAAAATATATGAGGGAAATTAGCTGGATTGGGACATTAAGATAATTGTGGTACTTTGGCCCTACCACACATCTTATAAGAGGACCACTAATTTTACACCATTTCAATTGGTCTATGGAACTGATGTGGTAGTTCCAATGATCTTTATAATCCCAAATCTACATATCATACTAATATTGTGGTTGGATGATGGTAAGTCCTTAGCACAAATGATAAAGGGATTAGAAAACTTGGATGAAAATAGATTCATAGTAGTATATAATCAAAAAGTATAGCGACAAAGGAAAAAGGCCTAGCACGATAGGAACCCTCACACTAAATTTTTTTCAGATAGGAGATCTGGTATTAGTATATGATTGTCAATTCAAAAAATAGGGAAAATTAAAGGTAAGGTGACTAGGGCCATACTCTATTCATGAAATTATGAAAACAAGAGCAGTGAGGTTAAAGAGATTAGATAACAATCACATCAAAGAATATTTGAACAAAGCTAGACTTAAATACTACCACCTACCATAGGGATGATATGCTATAGTTTGAAAATAAAAAAGTGTAAACTATGTAAGATATATTACTAAATAAAAAAAATCAAATTGTTAGCAGCCCAAATCTCCAAATGACCAAAAAACCCCACAAAAGCTAACAGGAAAATGACATCAATGTGGTCGCCAAACAAAAATATATTTATACCCTCATAGCTTCAGTCCACTTAATTTGTATCCAAAACCTTTGAGCTAACAAAAGTGATTTGAGCTCTAATACTATCTCACACACAATTGCAAAACAATAGCAACCCCAATCTTGGTGAATGTTATAGAGAAGCCACGACCAAAGTATAAGAAATACCCATTCAAAGAAATGGAGGTTGATAAGGATGGGGCATTCTCAAGTATCCCTATAGATGTAGTCTACACAAAGATTGTGAGGAAATACATCCATGATTCAATCACTAAAATCGATCATACTAAGTTGAGGAGCTCAGACTAAGCCTCCTAAATGCATATCAGAGAACATACCAACCCCAATTTTAGGAAGTAGCAAAGAAGATTCTTGATATTTAAAAGGAATTTATGGATTTTTGTGATAAGAATGACTAGGTAAGATTGGTCCTCAATAGAGTCCATGATAAATTCATCTACTCGGGAAAACCCTACCATATTACATGGGAAGAAATTTATGTGGTAATTAGGTTAAGCATGGTTAGGGAAGTACTAGCAAAGAAAGCAATGAAAAATAATGTAGTGACTCAACACACAGATGCAATAATATATAGGTGTACCCTAAGCATCCAAGTGATAACAAACCTTGCAGTGAGATACACCACCATGGTAATTGCATATAAAATATACTACACATACAAAGACGACTCTACAATGCCAACAAAAATACACATCACCTATTAGATGGTGGTGGAAGGAAAATATTTTTACCATTCAATATGACACAATTCTTATTTTCCTAGTCTTCGATTTCTTGAACGAGCTCCCAGTGTTCAAGGGAAAAGTATGGCAAACAAACCTTCTAGTAGCTACCCAAATCCAAATGTACACTTACCAATTCCCCGACAAATAAACTTATACCACAACCTATAGGGGTTTCTTTAAGGGCTTTCAGCAATAGACACAAGCACGAGAGTGGATTCCATATGAATCTATGAAGCAATACATTAACATCACATTTCTAATGAATAAATATTATACATACATGGAGACAATGAAATGAAGCCCCCTTTTTAATAATGAACTTCTTAAGATATGAAGGATCTTCAAGTCCATTAATCCATGTGTATGATTAGTTACACCAGTTAATTAGATATTAGGGGAAATCTCTACAAAATCTTTACCATACTCACATGCTCCAACAAGATATATGCAAAAGCAACCATGATAAATACCATCAAGCAAAAAACTCAAATTTTCCAACATGCCATCTATGGAAGAAAAATAAACATGAAAATGGTGAAACATATCAACTATCACTAAAATTTGCACCAATATTTAAATTAACACAAGTATCATATTCAAATGATAATAAAGGCGCTAATTAGTTTCCTTACTCATACAAGTTTGAACATCAACCACAACAAATTGTAACTCTTCCAAGCTAACCATACTCAAAACTACAGAATGCAAGTCATAGATTAAAATTCATGCCATAAACATACCAACACAAAATCTACAATCAAGTATTTGTATATCCATCCTCCTATATCAATGTGACATACCAATGAAAAATGACCATATACAAGGAATACTAAAAAGGTTTGCATTGACATTAAAACAATCTCCTAGATATAGACAATCCACATTCAAGTCATCCCCCTGCAATCAAATGGGTGGCTTACCCACCTAGCTGCATAACTTGTATATCCTTATCCAATAAAACATACAAACTAAATCATCACATCAATAATCAGAAAACCAACATATCAAAGAGGATAGCCATATATATATATATATATATATATATATATATATAGAAACTCCCACTACACAAGTAGTGTCAAATCTAAAAATAGATCAAAGCATGCCAAGCCTACCTATAGTACTTCACATAGACGATGTGGATAATTCTTTATTACAATGTGTGAAGGAAACATCCAATGCTATACAAATATGTTGTACTACCTCTCCCACCACTAGTCTACATAGCTCTCCCAAGTTCTTCACACTAAACCACGTGAATAAAGAGGAAAGAGAGAACTTGCAAATTAAACATATCTTTTTTCCACACTAACATGTACCAAGTTGTGTAAAGTAAGATCTCCTTCACCATTCCCATATTGAAAGGATACAAACATTTAAAATTCAAATGAAAATATGGCAGCAATAGATGTAAATATATCATACCAAAGGTAGATCAAACCAACCAATCATTCCCATAAAAAAAAAAAATCTCAAAGCCACAAACCATTTCCTATACCTCCCCAAATAAGTCCTCCAAATTATATCCATAGCTCAAGAAGAAAACAAGGAAAACAACAAAAATAAATATAACCATGCATCTTCTTCTTAACAAGTCATTAGAATTTTTATATTCAATACTAACTCATATAAGGAGATGGTTGGAATAATTGCCAACATCTCCCTTTGGATTCAAGACATGGACTAACTACCTCCCATGGATCTGTTTATCTCTGGCATTTATATCGGGCATTAATAGGTCGATCTTTTGGTGCAACAAAAAATGTGTTCCGAAAATGGTATCAAAGATGTGGTCGTGGGTTTGAATCCCCTTAGGTGACGTTGAAGGGGAGAGTTTTTGGCTAATCACCAACATTTCCCGGCAAATTCAGGACATGGAATAATCGCCTCTCGTGGATTAGTTTATCTTTAGCATTTGTATCGGGCATTAATAGGATGATCTTTTGGTGCAATGAAAAATGTGTTCCAATATAAAAGATTTATAAAATAAAGTATGCATATGATATTAAGTCAGGAAATACCTCTTATATCATTCACCTGTTGAGTAGACCAAGAGTGGAATATAAGATTTTCTTGTGCATACAACACCAAGCAATGGAAATATTCTCTTGTTGAGTAGACCAAGAGTGGAATATAAGATTGTCTTGTGCATACAACACCAAGCAATGGAAATATTCTCTTTAGGTCCTTAATGAATTCACATCCATAACAAGGTGTAGGATTCTCGGTCTTTCAATTGAAATACTCATTAAAGCATAATCATATCAATATGTGATCCCATAAAATAAGATATCTCTTAGCCTCACCCAAGTCTCTTTAGTCTTCATGGGCATCCACCAATCAATCCATGCCAAATTCAAATGCAACTCTATAAAATCATGAAGCTCTAAGAAAATGATTAATACTCTAAATTAAAGAGAACAAAAAAGACCATTTTCAAAGTTCCAACTATAAAATCAAGAACATATCATGACATCATGATCTAACATCTCCTCAAAGGAAGGTCATATTCTTTGAAAGAACATATCATGGTCTCAAGAGAACTTGTATTATGCCAAAAATCCAATCTAGAATCAAGAGTACATCATGACATAATAACAACCATATTCTAAACCAAGAAATAACATCTCTAATCACATGAAGATAAACATCCGTCATCAAATGATGAATCCATGTGATTGCCAAAGATCCCACTAAACTGTGTAACCAAGTTCTTCAGGAATCATGATAACCATCTCCTAACTAAAGATCCTCCATGACCCCAACTCAATCAAAGAGCTCAACACCATGAGCCCCCAAAAGGTAAAGTCAAACCACATTATCTAAAATAAAGAAGATACAATAGCCACACATCCTTTTTCAATAGAACTAAAGATGTCATTAAACTCTCACTGTAAACTAAAGGTAGAATCCAAGAGCTCCTTATAACACCAACAACCATTGCACAAAACCATCCATATTCTAATCAAAGATTATCCATGGCTCACTACACACTACAACAACTTGACTTAGAACCAAAATCTTGAAACAAAGAAGATAGAACACATTAATTAACTACATAAAGATCCCACTAAAAGTAATACAAAGTTCTACATGGCATCATGACCAATATCATTGCCAACACTCTACTAAAAGTGAATAGAGATTCTCATGCACCATAAAATACTGGTACAAATTCAAATGAACAACTATATTAGCTACTACCAATAACATTTTTCTCACTGCAATAAACATACAAATATAATAATGGTGACCATATGACCTACCAAACATAATCCACATTAGAAAATTTTACAAGATCTACAAAAATGCAATATCTCAAAGGAGAAATATATAATAAGTACTCCAAACTAAAATAACTAAAAAAGATTCAACCCCTCATTAGTAACATGCATAATAGATACCATCCCCCATTGCAACATTTCTAAACTTCGCAGTCTCAAGGAGAAGGACTCTATCTTTGGGCTTACCAGGTCTTTAAATTCTAATGTTGGTTGTGTGGTGGATGAGCTTGCTAGTTTGAAGAGTGACTATGGTCTAAGGTTGGCTCTGCTAGAAAGATAAAATAGGAAGCTTCGAAAGGATTTGGACATGATTATAAACATTAGTAGAGAGAAGTTGGAGGCCTTGGCTGAAGGTATGATTTTCCGCAATCAGAAGGCGAAGGAATTGACCGGGAAAGGACTGTTTGATGAACATGTGACTATGGAACGTGGGGATGGTGCTGGGAGGGATGTGCATACCACATACTTGGATGTTGGACCGAGTGTGCGTACTCAAAGCAAACCAAAGAAAGGTAAAAAGGTCCTTGTTCACGATGTTGAGGAAATCGTGGAGATGCATGACAGGCTAGCGTCCAAGGATCTAGATGCAGAAAAAATCTTTAAAGAACTACTCTAATGGTCGTTTGGTGTGTCTCTCTATTTTTTGTGTTGGCTTTTTTTTTCTACTGATGGTCTGTTGATGGTCTATTAATCAACTTGTTTTTTGTTGCTTTTGGGTGGGTAGTCCATTGTTTCATCTTTACTGCCACTATCTCTTTTTGTTCAGGGTTCCAGGTACCCTTCAAAACATGTTTATTGTTAATAAAAAACATGCATAATAGACATAATCAAGTATAACATGTCAATTTCCAAGACTAAAACACTAGGATCAATGCCAAAACTAATTTTCCAAACAAACCCACATAGGAGTTATAGACACCTAAAAATGGTCATGGAATTTAATTAATTAAATACTAGTTATTTAATTAATATTTTGACTATGTGTAAATAAATTCTCAATTTATTTATATTGTTCACCCTTTTTCTAATTCTCCAAATCTAAAATCATATTCTTCTAATTTAATTAAATAAACAAATTTCCATAAGCTTGTTTTATTTAATTAGTTTCACTAATCTTGATTAGGAATTCAAGCACATGTCTACAACTTTTTGTGCCACCTCACCAAGGTCACATGAAATTAAATAATTCTAATTTTTAATTAGAATTATCTTCAATCAATTTTTAGGCACATGGCTTATTCCTCACACACTTCCACCAATTTTCAAACACATGGTATTTTCTTCCCACACTTGAGTCTTCCATCCATTTGGCATGTTGCCTATTGGTCAAGAGATTATTCCATCCATTTGGCATGTTATTTTTGGTCAAGGGGACAACATCTTGATTCTCCCCATCTCCACCATTCATTCTTCTTGTTTGAATCTGGATCGTTGATCGTTGCCACCTCACCAAATGCTTGGAAAATGCTATAAATACAACCCTTTAGCATTGTATTTTGCATCCACTTTTGAATAGAGTTATCATGCAGGAATATCATTTGAGCTTGGGAGAATTATGGAGCCTTATAGTTACATTTTATATCATTTTTTGTATCATAGTTAGATCTTCACGAGTAATACTTTGCTTCATAGTTGCATTATATGCCATCCTTTGCATCATAGTTGCATTTTAGATTAGCATATTCATAGTTAGCATTTGAGCGTATGGAGTATCATCTTAGTTTTCCATAGTTTGCATTCGATCATATGTAGAATCATCCCATCTCACTACCATAGTATCTACCTCTAATCATCTAACATCATCATCCATTCATCATAGTATCCATTATCCTTTCCATCGTATAGTTTCATGTAGGAACTTAGTTGGCTTCCATGTTGAATGCTAATCTCGTTTATTAAGTTTCATTCTAATAGCCTTTGTGCACATAGAAATATGAGGGCCAAAGGGTTAAAGGAATCTTTAATAATAGAGGACAATGAGACGTTCTTAAAAGATTTCTTTTGTGGCAATGTAGAGTAGCTTCTTTGCTTTGAATCTTTGATATAATTCATTTCATTAAGGTTTGCGTTGATTTACTAACTTTCCACATTTCACACACACACACACACAGAGGAGAAACCATAGATCAATAAGAACCATTCAAGCAGACATGCAAACTTGTATCTATCTTTATCCAAAACACCATGAATAGAGTCTTATCATAGATCTAGACCTACCATGGATTTTTTTTAACATGTAAAACTTGAAAAACCATCTCTATAAATTTTAAATCCACTTAAATATTCAAACATTCACATCAAACATGTGATCTCAATAATGGAATAAGAATATAACTACAAATCCATCGTTGAAAAAAAGAGAAAATTATAACCAACAAGAAAAACAAGTTATCTGGTAGATTATAACATATGAATTATATCATCTCCACAACTTAGAAAGAGTTTATCTAGTGCTTTCATTTAATCAAGGGCTAAAACCATGAATCCAACATAAGCACTCAATTTTGTAGTCCAAATAATGGTTTTTTCTCCATGTGATCAAGATGTAAAAATTACCCATCCAACATGAACACCTTCTCACTACACATGAACACAAGGTAAAGGAACAAAACCACCAAAAAAGAGGACACACACATATTATCAAACAAGAGCTCAAAGTTACCAAAACATAACCAACTCCATAAAGATCCATAATCATGAGCTTCCCTTGCCCAACATAGATCACATTGACAATATCTATGGATTCCAACCTCACAATTGTGGAAAAAAAAATTAACTCAAAGAACATTCATTTCAGCTCCACAAGACTTCCAACAACCTACAATTCCTTCTAAAAAATTCATACAAGCTTTCCAAGCTAAGAAATAAAAAAGAAGGAATACCCAAAACCTAGTTAACCTTCAACTCTAATACCAAATGATGAGAAATAAATAGAGTCTAATAAAAATTGTTGAAAAAATAAAATCTCTATCCAAATATGAATTCAATGGATGAGATACAAGGCTTGGAATAGAACAACATGAATATATAAAACTTATATGCAAATATGAAAATTAAGTTTCCTTAATATGAAATTACCATGATTAAATTCATCTTCTTTATGATGCAAAAGAATTAGTGAACATAACATGTTCATAAAAACTACTTTATATAAAATTATAACAACAATATATAAAGAATAAAATCACCATAATATAATAGCAATGAGGCACAAATAAAAAACACAAGACCATCACATAACACAATATTTATGAGAAACCCTTGCAAGAAAAAATTCCACCAAAAAGAGTGGCCAAGTATTTATTATCACCAAATAAATGAGATTACAATACAAATACTTTCATTCTCCTTTTTTCCTCCAATATGGTAGTACTCATGTACATATGGAAAACCTCCTTATATCTCAACCTACCATTGTTCTTGCAATGAAACTCTACATTCAATTGTTCCTCATGGTTTCAACATACAAAAAGATGATTTTATAGACTTGTGAAAATATTTAATGCATCAAACATGGAATTTGAAGAACCTTCATTCCAAACATCCCAACCCTTGGAATAAATTCTCAACATATGAAAGGACACTAGTTTTGGATCAAATACTTTCCCTCCAACTTGGGTGTCCAAACTTGGATGATAAACATTATATTAAATGCAATAAAAGATCGAATACCAAGAGACACATGCTATCTATTTTCAAGCACCCACTTGGAGAATACCAACAATCACTCATTTTTCCTTTTCCTTATCTTTTATTATCCCATTCTAGGCATCCACATGTGGGGAAAATATTATTAATTATATGTCCACAAGTCATCATTATTGTTGCTAGTGGAACCCATCACCTCTTATGAATGTAATACAAAGAATCTTGAGAATAAATATTTTTAAAAATTCCCAATACAACCTAAGTTCCTAGAGACACTTTCCAAGGATGTTGGAAACATGCAATATGACGTAGGATTTACAAGGTATATGTCACCTTGATCTTAACATGTTTTACCTAGTAATGTTTTTAGAGGCCCTACTTTTAGCATTTCAAATATTAATCAATCTCATTTATATATACATTTTAAATTCTATGTTTAAGTGACAAGGAACGACTTACGATCCATGTCTATGAGGAAGGATATGTATGTAAATGAGATAATTAGTTTAAGAAAGAGGAACATAACCCCTAAATGGTATGTTTTCTATTTACTACACCACTTATATTAATGGTGTGTGTTTGTAAAATCTCTACAAGGATGAATTACATTTTGTTATAATTTAGATAAGTCAATTCCTTTAGAATGATAAAAAATATGCTAAGATTGTGGAGCATGATACATTGATATTATTGATACCCTAAGGTCTCATGATGATACCCATAATTGGAGTATCACTATTTTTGGTGGAAATTTGTATTTCTCTATGTCTAAAAAGACCAATGCTCAATATTATGAGTGTAGGGGATAATAACATCACTATTTTATTTATATGGGTGGATGTGGTATAACCATGTAAATCTTGAGTTTCTTGGTGGTGGTAACAAACATCACTAGTATGATATCTTGGGCTATATGTCATTTCCTCATATCATATGGTAGTATGAATTTGTATTAACACTCCTTGTCAGTTGGCATATATATACTCTATATCCTTATATATAAGATAATGTTATTATTATTTTGGGTCAAATATTTAGTTCATGATTTCTCTTCATCTTTTAGCTAATAGATTGGTTATGATTATATATGGGTGGAATTATTGAGCTAACATCAATTGACCTTGGTTGTATGAATAACATTTGTATGAATTCTATTGGGGTTATGAGTAGAAACTTGTTATGATGACATATGATTAAAGTTACAATCATCGTGTATCATTATTAATCTCAATGATAAAATATTCATTGAAAAATATGAATGTAGTATTAGATAAAGTTGATGCATTTTTTATGCACTTCTCAACAAAGGCAATGTGTAGGTGCACTACCTCTCTTGAAAGACAATCTTCCACAATCAAATTGTAGAACACTATCCCAAGGTCTCTAATGTCAGGTCTTGACAATGCTTGGAATATCTCAGTTGATTTATGTGATTTGCTGGAATCACAAGGCGGACTTACAGATGAATTACAAAGCAGGGATGTTGGATCTACAAATGAAGTTCTTAAGATGGGAGAGTTGTTGTGCACTTGCTGTAGGTTCAAACAACAGTCCTGAACTCTATTTTTATCATTGGATTTAGCTTTACAATGTGCAATGAATCTTTCCTAAGATCACTATTTAAAAAAGAAAGAAAGGAAAAAGGGCAGGGGAGAGAGGAAGTTCCTAGACCTGAAACTACGAATGAACAGTGATCATGGAGGTTGCTACAGTAGACAAACTCCCTAAAATGGGTTTTGCTTAGCCAAGAGAAACCTACAGTTGCACAAAACCAATGCAATCTTCTAAGGACTGTATATTTTCAAATTACACACACACATCATGCACATGTAATTGAACTAAGTTGTAACAATGAAGTAAAGAGCTCAGACTAGCTTTGCAAAGTGACCCATCATCAATGAACCACAAAAAGCATGAGCTAAAAATTCATCAAATACTAAAACAACAATCACCATCACCACTTCCATTCTAGAAGCTAACACCTAAACTAATAGGGAAGTTGAGCCATGCATACATAAGGAGAAAAATCAAAAGGAACACCCATGAATCATGCAATGCTACTTTCTATTGCTGTAGAATGTATTTACATCAGTTCTCCAACCCTTACAAATGAGGGGCAAACCCCTATTTATAGTTTTCCAAAGCCCAAATGAATGGCTAGGATTAATTCACAATGAGTGGCCCAGATTTGATTATATTAGGGTTTCACCTACCCCACAATATTTAGCAATTAAAAATACATTCCCTGTCTTTTCTCTATTTTTTCATCTAGTGCCAGTCACTGTAGCAATTTCATCATTTAGCTGATTTCCCTTTTACTGTAGTTGAAATTGCATGAAAGTTGTCTTCTTACTTGATGTGTTTGCAGTGTTCTTCCTTGTATCAAATGAGCTCCTTGATGATTGGCATCAATGGATTGGTTGCCCATGATTTGGGCAGACAACTCCTCATCATCTGGTGAAAAGTAGAACAACTCCTTCATGCCTTCTTCAAGGCCACCCCCTTGCGTTTTTGTCATTGAATTCCTTGGCACAAACCTTCTTATAACGCCATCCCTATTGGTGGGTGCTAGGGGGAGAGGTGAACATGAAATGAATGGTGATAGGAGCTATATACCTTTCCTTGTTCAACTTTCTCAATGGGTCTCCTCGACAGACCCGCAGTAGGCTTCTTGAATCCTGCATACATGAAGTGTCATAACTGCTTTCATACACAAATCAAGGAAAATGTTAGTCAAATCTTGCAAAATCCTTGTTAGATCCATGCATGCATAATCAAAAGATCATAATATTCATATTTGGAGCTCATTTGGACCATAAACATTAATGCGGGCCCAAGGGGGCGGGCAACGAACAAGGGACAACAAACTAGAAGGGAAGTTCCCGAACCTCACAAAACTTAGCAAAACCAATATTTTTCAATTATAGCACATGGGAAAAGGGGAAGGAAGAGTGCCAAGAAAAACTTCCTAAGATTGGACTCATTTGAAAAAAAATGGAAGCTCAAAACAACCACAGAGAGACGGTGTCTCAAAAATAGCCACGGAGGGGCCGGGTCCCGGAGGTCGGGTCGCCGGGGCTCTACGGATGTTCCAAAATGGCCACAGAGGGATGGAGTCCCGGAAACAGCCACTGAGGGGCTGGGTCCCGGAGGCTAGGTTGCCGGGGCTCCACGGATGTTCCAAAACAACCACGGAAGGATGGAGTCCCAACAACAGCCACGAAGGGGCCAGGTCCCGGAGGTCGGGTCGCCAAGGCTCCACGGATGTTCCAAAACGGCCATGGAGGGGCTAGGTCGTCGGGGCTCCACAGATGTTCAAAACGGCCATGGAGGGACGGAGTCCCAGAAACGGCCATGGAGGGGCCAAGTCCCCGAGGTCGGGTCGTCGAGGCTCCATGGATGTTCCAAAATAGCCAAAGAGGGACATAGTTCTGAAACCACCAAAACTTAACGGAACGTTGACGAAACTTTGGAAGTTCACTTAAGCACCAAAAACACATCCCAAATCCACCAAAAAGTTATCCCTAAAGTCAAAAATGTGGAAACCGAACCAGTAGGGGTCCACGAATGTTTCCAAAATAGCTAAAGAGGGAGGGAAAGTTTTGAAACCATTGAAACTTAACAAAACGTTGACGAAACCTTGGCAGTTCACTTAGGCACCACAAACACATCCCAAATCCACCAAAAAGTTGTCCCCAAAGTCAAAAATGTGGAAACCGGATCGACAGGGGTCCACAGATGTTTCCAAAACAGCCAAAGAGGGAGGGAGTTCCAGAGGGAAAGTTCTGAAACCAATGAAACCTAACAGAATGCTGACGAAACCTTGGAAGTTCACTTAGGCACCACAAACACATCCCAAATCCACCAAAAGTTGTCCCCAAAGTCAAAAATGTGGAAGGCGGACAACGGGGGTCCAGATGTTTCCAAAACAGCCAAAGAGGGAGGGAGTTCCAAAGGGAAAGTTCTGAAACCACCGAAACTTAACAGAACGTTGACGAAACCTTGGAAGTTCACTTAGGCACCACAAACACATCCCAAATCCACCAAAAAGTTGTCCCCAAAGTCAAAAATGTGGAAAATAGACCGGTGGGGGTCCATGAATGTTTCCAAAATAGCCAAAGAGGAAGGGAGTTCCGGAGGGAAAGTTCTAAAACCACCAAAACTTAACGGAACGTTGACGAAACCTTGGAAATTCACTTAGGCACCACAAAAACATCCCAAATCCACCAGAAAGTTTTCCCCAAAGTCAAAAATGTAGAAAAAAGCGAATCGAGTGATCAGGGAACAAGTTAGCAGAAAGAAGACAATGGGCAGAAAATGGATGGGAGAATTCATTTCTCTGAGGATTTGAATACCCTAAGTAGGTGAAATTGGTCAGGGGGATTTGATCGTTTGAAGGAACATGACCAATTTGGGCTTGGAAAATGGGGAATGCAAAAACAAGGTAGGAGCAAAGCAGCCTATCGGGAGCGAAAAAAAGGGGTCCCTGCCTACGACGGGGCGTGTGTGCAAAACATGCACAATAGATAACTCTATTCTAGTGAGTTTTATGAAATGGTCACAATATGATTGTTTCATGTTGATAAGTAATCAACCTAGCTTATGCCTTAATGAGATGAATCGGTAGGGGTTTTAGGAATCCTATGCTAAAATATAAAGCATAATAGTGGAGAATTATAAAATTGAGCTATCGGTGTCCTTTGAAGCTACTTTTTACATGTTTTTTAAAGGGTGAACTTAATTGGGTTTTAACCACCCATTGTTAGGCATTATTAATGGGTAATGAATCACTAAATGGAACCTTGTTTGGATATGCAATATTAGTCAATGAGTCTTTTTGAGTTAGGGCCTTATTCTAGAATGGGTATTGGTGCATGAAAATTTCTCACATTGTTGGGTTTTAATCCTTTCCACTGTTACCCTTCTATAGAATTCTTTTTGTTTTACTTCTATGAGAAAAGCTACTGAAGTGGTTATGGTTATGAAAGCCTAGGCATAAGAACATATGTGTACATGTTCCTTGAGATTTTTGATAACTACATGTGACTTTGAAAATCTATTTGTAATAGAGTACACAGGTAGTCATTATTTGAAGGATGCCCTTGGACCCAAGTTAGTGTGGGATGGTTTAGGAAATAACTATAAAATTTGGGGTAGTTCATAAATATGATCATCTCTCTCTCTTCAGTAGGCTTCATCTAGAAGCTAGAACCTATATTGAATGATTGTAATCTCATCCTCTCAATTAATATGTCCCCACTATGTAGTTTTGAAATAATAAAACGTAATCCATCAAAATCAAAATTATCTACTTAGAGGTTTTATGGTTTATATTTCCAAATCCTTCTCCAATCTTGGATAAAATTTTAAAGTCTCTATCATCATGTATTGCCTTGATGTGAGTGTTTAATAATGCATCTAATCATACTTGAAATAAAATAATTAGAGTTTATGTTTTGAATACTATGGCCTTATGTCTTGGCTTAGGGATAAGTATGGGAAGATACAGATTAGCCTTAAGACACTAATTAGGTATGTTCTTCCAAGAAATTAGGGCATGATAATCTTGGCTATGATATGGCTATGAATGAGTTATCAAAACCTACTCATGATTATTTAATGATGATATTAATTTAACTCATTATTATTTCATGTTTTGATAAATTATTATTCAAGTATGGATGGTTTATTGTTCTAAATATGTACTTGATTTTGTGTTGAGTTTAGAATAGAGTTTTCTTATGAACATCTTTTCTAATGGTAGAAAATTAATATAAGTATTACCTAATATGGTTGGGTATTTTTCCTTTATATCTATTTGGTGAAAAATGTATAATAAGCATTATGATTGGTAATATACCAATATGTTACATAATCATAAGTATGATATTGTTTAATATTACTACTATGGGTTTAATTTATGTCTAATAAATAATGCTTTTTTGAATAAAAAATAAATGAAGTGAATACAATTTTATTAATTAATGAGTTTGTATTGGATTACATATATTTTTCTGGATGGAAGCTAGCTGATGTGGGCTCAATGTGTTGTGTGTCGACGACTAGTTTTGACATCAAGACCTATATGACTTTGTGAGTAGGTTTATGAATTGCTTATTGTGGTATGTAACTAAGTCAACATACTTAGTGTTTATAAATCCTTGTGATAAATTGATTATGTTTTCTTGGTTATAAGATGAATTGATAAGTTAGAATTGAGTTTGGTACAAGTCTAGATAGCTAGTTGTCACTAGTACTATGTAGGTGAAAAATGCTAGGTATTATCCATTATATCTTAAGGATTAGACAACTTTCACTAGTAGCGTGAAGGTGAAGGATGCTAAAGATATCCATGATATGATGCAAGCATGGTTTAGTTAGTTGTCACCAATATTGTGTAGGTGATAGATGTCAATATTTAACCACCATATCTTAGGGTCTAGCCAATTCTATCGTGTAGAATAGACGTGATGTATGCTAGAAGATATCCATAGTATAATAGGGCTTAATCAAAATTCACCATTGCTATGTAGGTGATATATGCTAAGAGCTACTCATATTAGGTTGGACCAACTTTCAGTACTAGCATGGAGGTGATATATGTCAGGATCCATCGACTTGAAGCATTTCATTGGCTATACATGTATTATTAATAATCTTTTGTGATGCATGTTGTTACACTTATGCTTTAGCTTAGAGAGATGATCAAAACTAGTATGGGATGCTTTATCATCATCATACTTGGTGTAGAGAATTGAAAAAAAAGTATGGGACCCATGTTTTAGTATAAGATACACTGGCATTCCTTTTCTAGCTACGATGCACTTAAAGTGTAAGTGTTAGTGAACCAAATAAGTAGAAGATGCATGTAGTAGGTCACATCCTCTTCCTCTTGCTAGTTGGTCACTATATATGGGTGAGTTAATCATTGTGTACTTGTGTAAGAATAGCCTCGTGTTCTATGCACATTGTTATACTTATTCCCTTGCTAAAAATAATAACAAGTAGTATGGGATATGTTGGTGTCTTTCCCAGTACACCTAAGGAATATCTAAAGAGTAGCCAACTCCTATACTCAAGACCCTTAAAGTGAATGGCCAACTGACAAGATCCAATTGAAGACTGCAATCTTCTACACTTTAGGCTCTGTGGGACCTAGGAGGGTGTTCCTTTTAAACATTTCATTTGACTATCTCAATAAATGACATAGAAAATCAAAGATCGATTCTTATAAGGGGTAAACAACATAATTCACTCAAAGGTTGGCTAATCTTTAAGAAAATATCCATCAATTTACTAGGAACAAGGAAAATATATCACACACATGCTTCATAGTAGATTAATTTTAAGAGATTTGTATTCTAACCCTGAATTGACAGTCCAACATGTTATTATCACTCAAAAGGAAAATACCACGAAAAATAGACTAGTGTCTTCATCAATTGGGAAATAGAGTCATGCATCTTACAATCTATCATGCATAAATTCTTTAAATATGATAATGGTGGATTGTTTCCATAAGGACTTGTGTTATGCAAATTCTTTGCACATAATACATCACTTCTTACCAAATTCTCAGTAAATCATAACAAGTTCATGGCCTCATTTAAACATTTAGTTGATTCATTGAACCAAAGAAGAAATGAAGACATGCATTCAAATGAAACATTCGAAGATGAACCAAATAT
This sequence comes from Sequoia sempervirens, assembly GCA_007258455.2. Taxonomy (NCBI): domain Eukaryota; kingdom Viridiplantae; phylum Streptophyta; class Pinopsida; order Cupressales; family Cupressaceae; genus Sequoia; species Sequoia sempervirens. The sequence continues at coordinate 60,884,619 of VDFB02373365.1, read as the reverse complement.
ACTTGATATTATATTCAAAACTTTCAAAATGGTTTACAGAGAAGATTAGATGAACTATGTATGGAATTTACTTTCGATATCGATAATTTCTACAAAACTCATTAAGATTTTCATACGCAAGATTCAGAACCAAGACAATTCCACTATCCTATTTTATGGTATTCTTCTATTTTCTACCCTTTTTCATATCATACCTGAGGACTCAAAAAGTTAGAACCCCTGCAAACGAGCCCTGAATTCCCTTTTATAGAACAAGGGATCCAACAAGCTTCCGGCTCATAATGCAGTTACATTACAAAATTTCATTTCACATCAAATTTCAATTGCATTTCAAAATTCCCCACATGATAATTCTATTGAAATGGGGAAACCACACTTGCTACAAACGCCATAAGAAAGAAATAAATTACTACCAAAATTTCCCTTGACCGCCATATAAGCATCAAGATCGACATTTAGACTACCACGAGGGGGTTACAGGACATAATAACCCGGCCAAAATAACCCTAGATAGAATAACCCGGTCACAATAACCTAGGGACAAAATAATCCGGGGTCATAATAACCCAAGCCAAAATAACTCGTGGTCAGAATAACCCATGGACAAAATATCCCCATAAGAATATAGAGAAAGTAAAACAAAATTTATAAATTACATGTATGTTGCTAAAAAAACTTTATTATTCAAATTTTCAATTAAAGTGTCAAATTATGAGTGATGCCTCTTATATAATCTAAAATGTTATGGTTGTCATAACCATCAACCAATCTTTTTAGTCTTTCTTTGAGTTCATGGTATTTTTTCCTGCTTGGTTGCCCAGTGTATCCAACCATATATTTCTCTATTCTATTCTCTTGGAGACTTTATTCTTTTTTCACCACTTTGATGAATTTCCAGACTGAGCTATGTGATGCTCGAAGAAATTCACTAAATCCTTTGTGCCATCCCTCAATAGTATTATTGGTTATGGGAAGATCATCTTGAGTAGCTGAATAGAAATTCCACATTGTGATTGGAAACTTGGGTGATCATCCGTTGCCTCTTCTTGTTAGTCTTCCAATCCACGTGTCTTCAAAATAAACAACTTATTCCCACGAAATTGCCTTTTTTTATAATTATTTACCATTTTATAGGTTATTTAAGCATATTAAAGGTGTTTTAAGGCTATTTTAGGGGTATATAATGGATATATGGTCTAAAAATGACCTAAATGGCCTCTATGGTGTCTCATAATCATATTTATAATTTATTTTATGTCATTTCTAGTTTACTAGCTTGATCTAAAATGAAGATGGGTTATTTTGTCCATGGGTTATTTTGACCACGGGTTATTCTGTCCATGGGTTATTATGACCCTAGGTTATTTTGTCCTTGGGTTATTTTGGTCAGGTTATTTTGTCTAGGGTGAGATAGTGGCACACACACACCACAGTATACATGCCCAGTTCATGTCATAGCGAGGGTTGGAGATGAAACCTCAACCCCTTCCTCATACTTGTCCCGCTTTAGCATGACACCATCATGCCTGCTAGGAGTCCTGATCGCTAAAGGTTGAACAGACAACACCTCAACTCCAAGGGATGGAGCTTGACCTAGGCTCTCGAGATACTGACGGTAGTTGAAATCCATCTCTATTTGGGTTTCTGACAAGCTCTCCATGATGTTAATAGGAAGATTTTGCTGTCTAAAAGATCCATGACCATATCGAAGCTTCCAATAAATTCTGCTGGAGGGCCCAACAGTTTCTTCTCCTTTTGCTCCTATCGATTCTGAGCTCTCAGCTTGGCTTTTTAGATGATAGCTACACGTGGTAGCAACAAGTACAAATCCCTTCCCCCGAGTATCCTCATGAGCGCATTGCCTTCACTCCAGGTCTTCATCATGGGACCTCTATGAACTAAGCCAAGAAAACCTCCGTACCAGAATTGATGAAGCACCAAGCTTGCTCATTCTGCCACTAGAAAATCTACACTCGTAATCTCAACTCTCTGCACAAACTCAAAGAATTGACAACTAATTTCCATGGAAAAAATAGCAACTCGCCACTTTTATTTATTGAAGAAAGTGATGATAGCAATCATCAATGTTCAATGAAGAACACATGCACAAATTGGACAATTCGTTGGCATGCGTATTGTCACCGTTTAATTCCCAAATGCATGGAAATCTGCATATCCTACTTCATGATTGTTAGCAGTTAAGTTTCCACACGCATGAAGATCAATTTGATTGCACCTATAGAGAGAAGATCATTAATTCCCAATGGTTGCAGAATGAAACATCTATCATGTGCCAATTTATCGACTTTGAATGTCGGTCATTGATCTCATGACAAGATGGCAGATCAAATGACTCACTTTGGGCTGACCAGGTCTGAAATCCAGCAGTGCTTCACTAATTTTTCTTCGACCAATGGCGTTCATCCACCTTAGATAATAACTTCTATGTCAACAACCTTCATCTATCTCACAAATTGGTTGGATTGATCCATGTGTTGGGATCTCGTTGATCTTGTGACCTTTAATGTGTCTTCATCTTTTTCTCATGAGCCAGCAGGGAACGGTGGTGATTATCCCCTATTATTCAATCTCAGTCATCGGTTTAGAACCACGGGAAATGAGCTAGATAGTGGAGAATGGGCCCCACGTCCGTATGAGGACATGCGTCATCATCTCACTGTCCTCACACTATATAACTAGCCAAAATTTTCCATCAACGAGCTGGCGAGGTATGGTCAAGATCTCTTCCCACGGTCTCGAATCACTAAACCTACATACACGGTAAGGTCAACATTAAAGAAGGGGCCAATACTAGGTTGATGATGACTTGACCCTTGTAGATGGATGACTTAAGCTTAAGTCACTTTGGGGAAAAAAATTAACACCCGACTTTAGGACAATTAAAATCGACGACCAACTGGGTGACCGTCGCTCTAGACTAAAGGGCTCGGTGGATGAACGCACAAGATGGCTCAAGTAATGACTTAAGGAACTAAAAACTAGCAGGGCAGGTCAATGTGACATTAGAAGACCTAAAGGCTTTCATAGGAAAAACCCTACTCACACATGGGGACAAGGGTTTAAAATGTAGACAAGGTCTATGGGCTGTTTAGAAATTGCAAATTTTGAGAAGCTCCATTAGGATGTTTTCTTGTCATTATAGATGGTGGTATATGGGAAAAATGGATGGGACACATGGTGCAATATGGAATGCACCACCATTCCTCTTCTTGGTTGGGATGTACGTAAGGGCATGTGAGTTAGTGAATAAGGTAAAGAGGAAGATTCTTGTAATAAGGTTGCAACTATTTTATTTTCACCAGTTGATCTCTATGTGAACAAGTGACGTATAAGTTATTGATATAAAGCATATGCATTAGGTGTTTGAGCTAGTGACACTGTGGATATGTGATGCATATACAAGCTATCAAATTATGTATATGTGATGTAAGTGTATACTATTCACATTGTGTATATGTGACATATGCCTAAGCTAACCCCCATGTGTACCTATGAGGCGTGTAAGATCCAATAATCTATTTATATGTGTGACATAAGTATGAGTAGGCCACATCATGTATAGATTATGTATGCTTAAGCCAATCATTGTGAGAACATTTGATGTTGGAATGATATGGTCTTGGTGTGATTTGTGTGTTCATACACTAATGTTGGCATGCAACCAAAACATGATTTAATTGTGTTTGTTATCATTCTATTGTAATTAGATTAAAGTAAAAGCATAAGATCAATGAATTATTGTGGTTTAAATGAGAGATCATAGATATCATCCCATATGTGAGGATGTATTTATTCTTTGACTAGTGTACAAACTATAGAGCCTTTGATTCTCAAATGGGTCACTAGGCAAGGGTACTGCAAATGATCACTCAAGGTTTAGATTTGGGTCTATTGAGATGTAAATTCTAAAATGATTTAGATATATACTAATGCGATCACAATAAATGTAATTTTACTTCTAAAACATTTTTTCTATTTTTATTTTTATTATTTAATAAAATATGTAACTATGCTAGCAAGGATTACGCAAAAGGTGTTGAATCTACATCTCCCATGTCGTAAAAAATCTTATATTTTTCTTCTTCTTCTATATATTTTTTGTCTTTTGACACTTTTGTAGTTCTACAAGTTCATTCAAAGATAATTATGCTACCCTCTTGTCATGTGAATGTTAGATGGATTTTAACATAGATTAAAATTTGTTAAGCCTTGAATTAGCTCTTACTAGGTTTACTCTCTAACAATTTAGTTTCTTATGGTTATTTTTATTGTGGGTTTGTCCACAAGATAGTCCAAAAAAGAGAACACTTGTGAATGTATCATCGAACATTCTTTTCCAAATATGTTAATGCCTTATGGTGAAACCCATGTGCATGGTAAGTTGCATGTTTGGTTCACTAATACAATTGAAAACACTGTGAGCATCCCTGAAAATTCTAGACTTGTCATTCCTAGTGGTAAATTTGGTAAATCTTGTCCAGTCTAGCTTTTATATCTACCATTTGTATTTGAATAGAAATATTCAATTTTTTTAAACAAACCCATTTTATGTGTATTTGGTTATGGTTACTATTGTTGAGACCACACTTTAATGTATTTTATGAGATTCTTAGAAAAGGGAACTTATCTATTTTATTTTTATTCCACGACGAATCACATTTCTATAAATTATAAAAGAGACCTTTAAGAGGCTAGATGGAAGTTTTGAAATACATCACACCCATCAATGACAAAATATAATAATGTATATTTTTTTGATTAATAAGTTCCTATTTTACCTTTTATTTTTAATTTTTATATGTAAGTTCCTCTTTGACTACTTTAATGGAGTTGAAATGGTGGACTAGAGAGAAGCTTCCTAGTGGAATAAAATTCAATCTATATAAATAATTTTTTTTCCTAACGCATTATGTGCATAGAGTTGGGGTCAACATAAGGAACTAAGTCCATTATATGTCATCCATTATTAGTCTTCTTCATAAGTCAAAGTCATTCTCCCTTTAAATAATTTCTAATTTTGTCCACCACAAAGGAAGCTTCTTTGTAAATCATATTCCTATCGCTTGCATTCCGCAGTGTGGATGCAACATTTTTTTTGCCATTTCAAATGTATATTGTAGTTTATTATAGCATTTAAATTTGTTAGTGTTTAAATCTATTTTTAAATATTTTCGAGGAGTTTTTTAAGTGGGATGTATTTTTTGTATAGTCTTCACATGTCAGGTAAAACAAAATATTCAACATCTTCTCTATTTATGTTAGCACAAGTATAATATGAAAAACATAGAAACATACGTAGTATGTAGGATTTTGAAATGCAAGTGACTTTTACAATAAATTAAGACATAATCCAAGAAATTAATGTTTCAAACAACTTCATATAGAAAAGAAATTGAAATATATCATAGTTTCTTCTATCTTGATAATATTTTTTAGAGATTACGAACAACACATGACTTTAACTAATTGTTTCTTTTTTCATTCTTTGTAGTGCCTTCAACATATTACAAAGTTGCAACCATATCTTTCTTCCTATAATCATTAAATATTACACCCTTTGTGATTGAACTATTATAAATTTTGATTTTCATTTGTTGTGCTCCTAATTATGTACATTTACTTAAATGAGTTTTAATTACTAAAATCAATCAACATTCTTGTCTGTGGCAACAATATGGCAAAATATTTGAAATTTGTTGCTAACATTTCAATTTAATTTCTTTATCCAATCTCACAACTTTGTTCATTATCAAATATTTTAAACATTTTTAGAATACTCAATTACAATACTAAATAATCAAAGATGACCAATTTGAAAAGAACCACTCATCAATAACTATTCCATTCTTCATAATGAAAGAGGTGCAAAATAGAACATGCAAACTACATAACATAACATGCAAAACAAATGGTAGCAAAATTTAGCCTATGTAGCGGACAAACAAAAAAGTGGGGAAATTATTAGATTCCTCCAACACAACCCCCTAATTTCTACCACTAATTGTATCAACATTTACAATGCCTAAATTTTGATGCAAGAGTATCCCAGGTTGCAAGCAATCTTGCATCAACCAAAAATATTTGCATTCATGTTTTCTTGCATTTCAGTAGTTAACTGTTAGGACCCAGTCTCAGTATTTCATACCGCATTATACCGCATTGTAACATCAGAGGTCACAGAGCAGGTTATATGATCTTCATTGCAACATCTACATCATATCCAAAATTCAAGTGTTTTGGAGATCCCAATACAAAGATATCACTACCAGAATATCAATTGTAATTGGACAGAGAGCATTCACATACGAGTCTTGGATTTTTAAGTGTGTAGACCTATCACGTGGCTTGCAAAGCTCAGGGAACCATTTCATAAGGATGCACATTCATTGAGGAGCCTTCGTTCCGATCCGCATCATGTTTATCCAAGGATCAAAGGAAAATCATATTTTTTGGCTGACCTTCACACAATTCATCAACTTTGGGGTTTGGGACCTCTTGTAACATCGAGAAAACACATATGTTGATTATATCCTTAAGTTCCCAAAATTACTTTCATCATTATGATCAAATGAAATAACATACATAAATGAATTAAAGTATATTAAAACAAGGTGGTGCCTTCATTAGTTACTGCCATGTAGGCTTACACATGAGTTATCATCACAACAATGCATGTACCTTTAAATACTGAAATGTGAATTAAGAAGGAAAAGCAAGATCATAAGTGCATCCACAAAGAAACCATAACACAAAGATTTTCATGAGTGGAAAACCCTTGTAGGGATGAAAAACCACTCGTAAAAGTGCCTCACTGGCTTAATGAAATGCCTCACTAGCAGAGCCTTACTGGCTACAAGTTTTCAATGGTTACAAGATGCCTCATGGGAAATGATCATACTATCTCATTGACATGACCATTCATTACATATTTCAATATCACAAGGAACCTATCGAAGTTCCTTTACAAGTCACATGCATCTACAAGTAGCATTTTCATGTTTTACCAATGCATCATCCTTGCATATGAAATTAAGGAAATGCCAACATTACCATGATTCACTCCCAAGTATTTGTGAGTAAGACAATTCCACTTTCAATGACCTCTCAAATATCATACAAGTACACTGACAAACATGACCAATCACATAAAACTTCATGAAAATAAGCCTAATCCTGCTAGAATGCACACATGCCTACGCAATCATAACCAAAATGTTTACTTCTAAACTCAATAATTATTAGAGGTTTTATCAATAAGAAAATAACACTATAGAAGATTTAAGAAGGTATATAAAATGTTTGCATTTACATACTCGGATATTTCCGTTATTCCATCAACAAGCATGGATTCTTAATTTACCTTTCCAAGGGGGGATATTTAGAATAAACGTGTACTTAACATGTCCCCCCAATTTATACTAGACAATACTTTGTCGGTTGCCACCCACTTAGGTGAAACCAAAAAAGACTCCTTAGATCATAACATTTAGTACCATAACATAATTTACTACGTAACCACAACAAAAGGAAAATCTAGATTAATCTCCACGAGGAAAATTCTATAATGATCGTAAATTAATTCCCAACCTACTAAATTGGAAATGTAGATTAAGGGAAAGGTAATGAAGAAAAAGTATGAGTTTGAAACCTCCTATCTGATTATATCAATAGATAATGTATAGTATTCAATATTAAGGAAAGAAAAAGACATAAGATAATCCTCACTTGATGATAATGAAAGTAGGAGTAATTCTTTCTTAATACCAATTCACCTTGCATATAATTAATGTGTGGATCATGAAGTAATATTTGTGTTCATTTATAAATTGACTAATATCTAGAAATTATCATTATTAAGGAGAACATCAAACAATTGGTTACTAAAATAACTTCTACTTTCAGACTAGCGTTTAATAATTCCATCTCAATCCATCATTAAATCCATATCTATATATTTTACTATTTGTTCACATGTTATGTATAAAGATAACCGACTTTGCAAGTTTGCAAATGGAATATTTATTAATCATATTTCACCTAAGATAGTTGATTGACAAAAGCTTAATTTATGTACTTACCTCCTTTTCAATATGTTCTAGTGGAATACCAAAACCTCTAGAAGATGCTCCATGCCCCGCACTAGAATTCCTTGAAAAAAAATATCCTTGGCTTACCATTGTTTAAGCTACTCAAAATTTCACACTAACTAAAAGAACACTTTACTTATGAAAATTTCTTCACATAAGCATTAAACAATAGCTTATTGAATATCCAATTTGATAAATAAATGTTCTCACATGATAGATAATCAACTAACATATTCATTATTTGAAAGAAATATTCTCACCTTACATGGAAGAAGAATCATTGCTTAAAAACTTAATTTCATATAATGACTGTGGAAATTAGAATACAAGATTTGGCTAATTAAAAAGTCAAACCTACTAAGTGGTTAGTCCATATACCTACCATTAAATTCTAAGACAAACCCTCTTCATTCTCTTAAGCTACTATGACCATCTAATGTTCCTAGATGAATTTTAAAATCATAAGAATTCATCCACAACCTTAAAGAACTTAGCAATTAATTGTTCACATGTCGAGTCTTTTCCTATGCTTAGCATTCAACAAACAAACATCTTATTTAAGATTTATCTAATATAAAATTTATTCAATGGGAGCAAGCTACAAGTTTTGAGGTTGTGAGGTAAAACCTATGAAAGGCCCCATAACATAGTAACCGATTAACTAACCTGTGTTTTGAATAAATAAATATGTCCAAAGAAATACATCACATTTGAGTGAATTCGATACAAGAAACACATCAACCAACAAGAATGGATAGCTTTGACTAATATTGGAATTTGGGTTAAGAAGCAGATAATGATGTTGTATCACTTATGTGAATGTATTAAATATACGAGGTACACCGTAAATGAATAAAGGGGAGGATATCAAAATGATCAAAATAGGTCATATATTTACATATATACCTAAACAAATAACTCACCCTTGTTAAATGAAGTAAACTTCATTATCAGGAATACTTCATTGCAACAAAAATAATAAACAATGCCCATACCTGTTGCATCTACAACCAGATATACTCTATTATAACTTACAGTGCTAAAATTCAATTCAAATTCTCATATAAATGTGTGTATACTTTGTCAAATTGTCCACAGCTGAAGTTCTATTTTTAAGCAAGTAGGAAAAGTATATATTGATTTTTTTTTTAATTGAGTCTTTGTTTAAAAAGGAGGCCAATGCCTTCCCCATTGGGGAGGCACTTCCTGTGGGGGGCAGTGCCCTCTCCACAAGCCACGCCCTATGGAGGGAATTGTCCTCCATAGGGCAACCCTCTCCCAATGGGGGAGGATGTGGTTGGGGGGAAATAGTCCGTCCACTCAGATAGAGTTTGCCAATTCTTAAAATCATACAATTACAGACATTTTCAATAAACTGTAATCTGTTTTCAATTAATATATATCATATGCGTATTATATATATATATATATTTAAATGTATGTATATATATACAGTTTAGAATATGTGTATATATATATATATATAAATATATTTTATTCTCACAATCTAGATTTAATTTAAAGAATCAAATAGAAAACCCCATTATGGGCATGAAATTATTCAATACAGGGAGTTCTGGAATTACTTGTATATATTTTTATAAATATTCAATATTGATTATATATATATACATATGTAAATAGACATAAATAACTAAGAAAGATTGTACAAATTTCACAGCAAGCACTCAATATAGTGACTAAACACAATACTTTTAAAAAATGAATTCAATCTTTTAACAATACAGACTATCTTTCTCACACTTTGAAATTTAAAGGCAATGGAAGAGATTTAAATACATGGAGAAATTGCCTCCAGATGAAATTCCCTTCTTCTTCTTCTTCCTCTTCTTATTTCCTTTTCTCCTATACTTCTCTTTTTATTTCCCCTATTTTAATTTACTGTACTCTTAAAATTTCTTTGTGACAGCCATTTTCTGCTATTTTCTTTCAGAGCAATCAAGAAAGATCAACCAAACTATTGTGTTTCCGTTATCCTCATTCCTTTTAAAGTTTTATTTTCTTTTTTTTTGCAAAACCTAATCTTGAAAAGAATAAATAAAAATAAAATTTATTTCTATGCACGTTATTTTCCTTTGATAAATAACAAAGAATTTATGTTTTAGTTGCAACTACGTAATTATCCATAGTGAATATTGGGAATTACCATATTTAAATTTGCAAAAGAAATATTTACCATTTATAAGCAATAAATAAATATCTTTTATTTTCAAATAAAATAATTACTCTAAATAACCAATCATTATCATTTATTTGAAATAAATAAAATTTCTAATTAAATTATAATTAATCATTTTGTTTCATTCTACTTTTATTCCCTTGATAATTAATTTAATTAACCATTTTAAAATATGAACCATTAAAATACGGGTCGTGACACCTCTTGAGGCTGACGCAAACCTTTTCTGAAGTTGGGAATTGATATATATAAGTATTGTGTAGTTGCATTAGAGAACAAGTGATAGAGTGATAGAGAAGTGGGAAGATATAGGAGATAAGGGCTTCATCCCACATTGTATTACCGGGCTTAATGCCATATCATATTGTAAATTGTAAGCCGGAAGGCAGGGCATGTTGCCTGTGAATAATTGATCATTCTTTATATATCCATGTGGGATTTTTATTCCAATTCTTTGAGTTTTCGTTGTGTTTACTCTTGTTTCAAGGTTGGACAGTCCTATTCCTCGACCCTCCATTCTTGACTGCACCAAGTGGTATCAAAGCGAGTTTGTAGACCTTGGGAGAGGAGAGTGAAGTTGAGCAAGACATTCTGTAATATATTTGTGTGGACAAATTACCGACTTGAGGCAACCTACTTGTGTTTGTCAATAGATCCCCGATTGTGAGGCAGTTGCAACCCTATAGCCAAATCGCTGAGTTGAGGCAGTTGCACCAGATCCTAGGAAGAGATGTCGCCAAGGAGAATTCATACTACTATTAATGTTGCTGGAAAGATGGATGAGATGATGGAAATGGTGCAAACAATGAAAGTGAGATTGGGTGTTGTTGAAGAAGATAGAAGAAACTTCTTAAACCCTAGACCTAATGATGAAAGTGATGATGATGAAGTTCAAGCTGTAGACCTAACTGAAGAAACCACAAAAGAGGAAGAATCAGATTAGATGAAGATGTTGAAGGCCATTTCAAAAATAGGAAAGCAACCTAGAATGGAGATTTTGAACTATACCAGTAGCCTAAATCTCAAGGAGTTGATTGATTGGATAAATGAATTTGAAGAATACTTTGAATATGAAGAAATTGAAGACTCAAAGAGAGTAAGATTTGCAAATACTAAACTGAAAGGACATGCTGCAATATGGTGGAAGGAAGTTCACTTGGAGAGAAACAAAAAAGGTAAAGAGAAGATTGTGAAATGGGATAGAATGGTGACAAAATTGAAGAAGGTCAATTTATACCTGCGGACTATGAGTTGGAGCTGTTGAAGAGATTGCAAAACTTGAGATAGAAGGAAAAGACTGTGAAAGAATACACTGAGGAATTTCATAAGATCATAATCAGGATTGGACATAGTGAAGCAAGCAAGGAGAAAGTGGCAAGATATATCAATGGGTTGAGGATGAACATTCGGGAAGAGTTGAGTCTGGTAAGGATGAATTTGATAGAGGAAGCATATTAGTTTGCATTAAAGGTGGATGACAAGCTAAACAAAAGAAAGGAACAAAGGCAGAGAGGGAGAGGAGGTAGATTTCATAAAGGAAGGTCACATCCTGAAGTAGAAAAACCATATGTGGAGAAAAACAAGGAAAAAGATTCATACTGCAAGGAAGAGAGGGATTCCAATTCATACCATAAAGGGAGAGATGACATAAATTCTTACCGCCACAATAGCGGGTAGCTTGGATTCAAGATGAACACAAGATACTAGTAAGTGAGCAATGTCTAGTAAAATTTCATATAGGATTATATCATGATGAAGTACTATGTGATATTATGCCGATGGATGTATATCATATGTTGTTGGGTAGACCTTGGTAGTATGATAAGAAAGCTATACATGATGGGAGAAAGAATACCTATACCATAACATCCAATGGAAAGAGAATCACCTTGACACCTTTGGAAGACGAACTTGAAAGTGAAGTATGTAGTACAACTAGAATCAATTTGGTAGATGGAAGGAAATTTCTAGATGGATTGAGACATGAAAACATGTGTTTTTCTTTGATTCCAAGGAAGTGTAGAGCCCTAGATGCAGAGAGAATCACCACAAGGGAAGAAGAATCACTGGAGAAGGAAGTCATTGAAATATTGACAGAGTACCAAGATATTGTATCAAAGAATGTGCCTGATGGATTACCACCAATCTAGAGTATCATTCATCATATAGATCTTATTCTAGGAGCTATTTTTCCAAACAAAGCTGCACATCGGATGACACCAACAGAGAATGCAAAGCTAAACAGACAGATACATGAACTACTGAAGAAAGGATTGATCAGAGAAAGTATGAGGCCATGTGCAGTACCAGCCGTACTTGCACCTAAGAAAGATGGAGAAAGGGGGATGTGTATAGATTCAAGGGCTATCAATAAGATCATCGTGAAGTATAGATTCCCATTTCCTAGGATGGATGACATCATGGACAATTTGAGTGGAGCAAAGTATTTCACCAAGATAGACCTAAAAAGTGGATACCATCATATCAGTATTAGAGAGGGAGATGAATGGAAGAGTGATTTCAAGAAAAATGAGGGGTTGTATGAGTGGTTGGTCATGCCATTTGGACTAACTAATGCACCTAGTATATTTATGAGGCTGATGAATGAAGTCTTGAAGAAATTATTGGGAAAGTTTATCATTGTTTACCTGGATGATATTTTGATTTTCAGTAAGACTAAGGAAGAACATTTGGAGCACATCAGACAAGTATTTCAGAGGCTAAGAGAAGAGAAGTTGTTGATAAACATCAAGAATTATAGTTTCATGAAGGAAGAACTAGTATATTTAGGGTTTGTGATATCTGTGGAAGGATTGAAGATGGACCCTGAGAAGATTAGAGCAATAGTTGAATGGCCTATACCTGTGAATGTTGGAGAAGTGAGATCATTTCATGGACTAGCAAGATTTTACCATAAGTTCATTAGAAATTTTAGTAGTATTTGCACACCTATGATAAAGACAATGAGGGGTGACCAAAAGGAATTCAAGTGGACATTAGGAGCACAAAAGAGTTTTGAGTTGTTGAAGCAAAAGGTGACAAAACAACCTGTGTTAGCACTACCAAAATTTGATAAGGTATTCCAAGTAGATTGTGATGCTAGTGGAAGTGCAATAGGAGCTGTGTTAAGTCAGGAAGGGAGACCAGTAGCCTACTTCAGTGAAAAATTGAATGATGCTAGGAGAAGATATTTAGTTTATGATCATGAATTCTATGCAATAATACAAGCCTTGAAGAAGTGGAGACATTACTTTTTACCTAAGGAATTTGTGTTGTATATGGATCATCAAGCTTTACAATATTTTAATAGTCAAGGAAAGTTGAACCAAAGACATATGAGATGGGGAGAGTTCTTGCATAGTTACAGATTTGTGTTGAAGCACCAGAGTGGAAAGTCAAACAAGGTTGCAGATGAATTGAGCAGGAGAAGAAGTTTGTTGACAGAGATGAGAATTGAAGTATTAGGTTTTGAAGAACTAAAGCATATGTATGAGGATGACATTGATTTTGTTGAGGCATGGAAGGATTGCAAGGAACCTGTAGAGACAGATAGAAGCAAATGGTTGGATTATTTCATTCACAAAGGTACATTATTCAAGAACAATCGGTTATGTATCCCTAGAAGTTCAATGAGAGAGAATTTGATCAAGGAAAAGCATTGTGGAGGATTAGCAAGACATTTTGGAATTGATAAGACCATAGCATTGGTGAGTGAGAACTATTTTTTTCCATGGTTGAATAAGGATGTCAGGAAATATGTTCAAAGTTGCAGATTTGTCAAGTTGCAAAAGGAAACAGTTAGAACACTAGAATGTATACACCATTAACAGTACCAAAGAGACCATGGGAAGACATTAGCACGGATTTTTTGTTGGGATTACTTATGAAATCGAGAAGATTTGACTCTATATTTGTGGTTGTGGATAGATTTTCTAAGATGGTACATTTCATACCTTGTAAGAAAACCAATGATGCAGTACATGTTGCAGACCTATTTTTCAAAGAGATTGTGAGACTATATGGACTACCAAAGAGTATAGTATCAGACAGAGACACTAGATTCATTGGATATTTTTGGAAAACATTGTGGAAGAAGATGAAGACATATTTGAAGTATAGTTCAACATTTCACCCATAGACAGATGGACAAAAAAAGGTGGTAAATAGGAGTTTGGGGAACTTGTTGAGGTGTTTGAATGAAGGTAAAGCAAGAAATTGGGACTTAATACTACCGCAAGCAGACTTTGCATACAACAATTCAATAAATCGGTGCACATGGAAGACACCATTTGAAATTGTGACAAGACAACAACCCAAAGGAGTAGCAGAATTAAGAGTTATCAATATGGATAGTAAAAGGAGTGTAGAGGAAAAATAATTTGCAGGATGGAAAAAATGCATACTCAAGTCAAGGAGCATCTAGAGAAAATGAACAATACATACAAGGAGAAAGTAGATAAGAAGAGACTTATAAGGAGTTTGCAGTACAAGAGGAAGTAATGGTATATCTGAGAAAAGAGAGATTTCTAGTTGGGACATATAATAAGTTGAAGATGAAGAAGTTTGAACCTTGTAAGATCATCAAGAAGTTTTATTCTGGAAATGCATATGAAGTGGAGCTACCAAAAAAATTTGGCATATCACCTATATTCAACATTGCAGACCTATACCAATATCATGAAGGAGAGTCACTAGAGAACATAGAAGTTGGTTTTCCAGACCAGATAGCACATCATTCAGAGGAAATTGAGGAAATTTTAGACAACAAAGTTGGATGTAGTACCAAAGGAAGGCAATACAAGGAGTATCAGTTAGATAGAAAGGAGTACTAGAGGAAGAAGAATCATCATGGATTTCTCAAGCTGAGGTGGACCACATTGGTTTTCCTCTAGCCCCAGGAAAGTGAGACACTCACTTTTCTTCAACCTTGGGTGTCTGATGCAGGAGCATCCCATGTTGTAAGCAATCTTGCATCAACCAAAAATATTTGCATTCATGTTTTCTCGCATTTCAGTAGTTAACTGTCAGGACGCAGTCTCAGTATTTCATACTGTATTATACCACATTGTAACATCGGATCTTCTGGAGTAGGATATGTGATCTTCATTGCAACATCTACATCATATCCAGAATTCAAGTATTTTGGAGATCGCAGTAGGAAGATATTGCTACCATAATATCAACTATAATTGGACAAAGAGCATTCACATACGAATCTTGGCTTTTTAAGTGTGCGGACCTATCCCGTGACTTGTGGAGCTCAGGGAACCATGTCATAAGGATGAAAATTCATCGAGGAGCCTTCGTTCTAATCTGCATCATGTTTATCCAAGGATAAAAGGAAAATCATATGGTTTGGCCGACCTTCACACGTTTCATCAACTTTGGGGTTCGGGACCTCTTGAGGCTGACGCAAACCTTTTTCAGAGCTGGAAATTGATATATATAAGCATTGTGTAGTTGCATTATGGATCAAGTGATAGAGTGATAGAGAATTAGGAAGATATATCAGGTAAGGGCTTCATCCCGCATTGTATTACTGGGCTTAACACCATATCATACTATAAACTGTAAGCCGGAAGGTAGCGCATGTTGCCTATGAATAATTTCAAATCATTCTCTATATATCTGTGTGGGATTGTTATTCCAATTCTTTGAGTTTTCATTATGTTTACTCTTGTTGCAAGGTTGGACAGTCCTATTCCTGGAACCTCCATTCTTGATTGCACCAAATTTGTCTCAAATATTCAAAAGTCTCTTTTGGTAAAGCCTTGGTAAAATATCTGCTAATTGATCTTCAAATCTACAAAACTCCAAATTGATCTCTCCATTATTCACCAACTCTGTAATAAAATGATATCTTGTATCAATATGCTTTCTTCTCTTGTGGAAAACATGATTTTTTGACAATGCTATTGTTGATTTGTTGTCATAAAGGTTTGTTGTTCACTTCTCCTGTGGTTGAAATAAATATGTTAATACTCTCCTCATCCAAACAACTTAACATGTTGTAGTAGCTGCAACATAATCTACTTCAACTGATGAAAGTGTCATTATAGGTTTCTTATTTGATGCCCATGAGATTACACCTATTCCACAATAAAAGACATAACCAAAGGTACTCTTCCTATCATCAATACTACCTGCAAAATCACTATTAGTAAAGCCAATCAAACTAAAATCATTGGTTGTGGAATATAAAATTCCATATCCAATTGTTCCTACAACATATTTCAATATCCTCTTTCCAACTTGCCAATGTGAGTGTTTTGGTGACTCCATGAATCTTGAGATTAGAGAAACTCCATACAATAAATCTAGGATTGTAGTTGTGAGATACTCAAACTTCCAACTAATTTTTTAAATATTGTAGAATCAACATTAGGCCTTTGTCTTCCTTGCTAATTTTAGTTCATGTTGCAACTAATGTTGGAGCCAAATTACAATTCACCATTTTAAACCTCCTTAACACATCCTTTGCATATTTAGACTGACAAATAAAAATTTCTTCATTTGTTTGAATTACTTCAATGCCCAAAAAATACTTCATCAATCCTAAATTTTTCATCTCAAATTATTTCTTCATTTATGATTTAAATAGGTCTATAGACATTTTTAGTGAAAATTAAATCATCAACATATAAACATACAATCAAAACCTGACCATCTTTGTTGATCTTTGAGTACAAAGTGTGTTCATTGTTGCTTCTACTGAAACCATTGTTTATCATATATGAATCAATCCTACTATACCATGCTCTTGGTGCTTCTTTGAGACCATAAAGAGCCTTCTTTAATTTATAAACCTTGTCTTCATCTCCATGCACTTCATAACCTAGTGGTTGTTTCACATATGTCTTCTAGAAAACCATTTTGAAAGTTGATTTGACATCCATTTGATAAATTTTCCATTTATTTTGTGTAGCTAATGCTAGAATCATTCTAATAGTATCAAGTCTAGCAATTGGAGCAAATGTGTCATTATAATCAACTCCTTGTTGTTGTGCATAACCTTTTACTACCAACCTTGCCTTATGTTTTTCAATTTCACCTCCTGCTTTAAATTTGGTTTTATAAATCTAATTAACTCCTATGCAATCTTTACCTTTAGGTAAATCAAATAGCTCCCATGTTTGAATTCTCTCAATAGACTCCATTTCATCATTCATAGCTTTGATCCAATGGTCCTCCTTAACTGCTTCTTCAAAACATACAGGATCATAAGTGAATAAAGAAATATTTGAATGTAAATCTAAGTTACTTTCTCTTTCTTCACCTTGCTCATAAATCTCTATCAAGCTTCTTGTTTTTGTTCTTTTACATTGATCTCTTAGTTGGGCCAAAGTAGGATAACTATGTGTATTGGGAGAAGAGCTTTCACCTTGTTCAACATTCCTTGGAGTTCTTGTAGGAGTACTTGGAGCTAATGTTTGTGTATGTGGCTGATTTCCTTGATCTTCATAATCTTCATCATTCAAAGGTATTGATGCTCCAATTGTGATTGTTTTATTAACACTTCCATCCCATGCTTCTTCTTCTCTAAATTCTACATCTCTACTAACAGTCACTTTCTTTGTAATGGGGTTAAACAACTTGTAATCTTTTGATTCCTCACTATATCCAATAAAAATAAATTTCTCACCTCTATCATCAAATTTCCTTCTTATTTTTGATGGCACAAGAGAATATGCAATACAACCAAAAATTCTAAAATTATGTACACTATGTTTCTTACCACTCCAAGCTTCTTGTGGAATTTGATCCTTACACTTTTTGTTGGAATTCTGTTTAAAATATACATTGCAGTTTCTAACACTTCAACCCAATATTCATTTGGAAAATGTTTGGCTTTCAACATGCTTCTAGCCATATCTATGATTTTCTATTCTTTCTTTCTGCTACACCATTTTGTTGTGGTGTGTACCTTGCAGTAAGTTGCCTTTTGATTCCATAATGTCTGCAAAAATATAAAAATTCATTAGAAACATATTCACCTCCTCTATTTGATCTCAATACCTTGATATAATGGCCACTTTTCTTTTCCACCATAGCTTTGAATTCTTTGATTTTTCCAAGGGCTTCAACCTTTTGCTTGAGAAAATATATCCAAGTCTGCCTACTGAAATCATCAATGAAGGTTAGAAAATAGATACTACTTCCAAGTGATGGAGTTTGCATTGGTCCACACAAATCACTATGAACTAGCTCCAATAATGCCCTTGCTCTATATGATATTCCACTTGGAAAACTCTCTCTATGTTATTTTGCTAAAATGCAACTCTCACATGAACTAGTTGGCTACTCTATGGGTGGAAAACCTTTCACCATATTCTTCTTTTGTAACAAACTCAAACCTCCAAAATATAAATGTCCATACCTCAAATTCCATAACCATGATTGTTCTAGATGCACAGACTTGAAATTTGCTTCATCATCTCCTTGGATGCACTAAATACGGAGGGGGAACATTCGATTCCTTGCCATCTCCACTCTTGCTATCAACTTGTCACTTGGAAATCTATCCAATATAGTGAAAATATTGTCCTTAAAAGATACCCTATAACCTTTTTGTATTAACTATCCAACACGCATAAGATTATGTTTTAAATCAGGCATAAAATAAACATCAGAAATAAATCTAATTTCACCATTCTCTGTCAAAAAAATTATTACCCCTTTTCCCTTTACAGGTAGTTTAGTATCATTCTCCAATTTCACTTCATATTTAATAGAATCATCAAGACTAACAAACAATTCCTTATTCCCTGTCATATGATTGTTGCACCCACTATCTAGAAACCAAATATCCTTAGCACTTTCTTGAGCAACATGGAAAGTGATAAATAAACTTCCAGAATTAGATTCATCTGTGTAATTAGCATTATGTTTACTCACATCCCCTTGTTTCTTTCTACACTTATATGCATAATTCCCATACTTTTTGCAATAAAAACATTGAATATTAGATTTATCAAGCCTTTGTGAATGCTACTGAAAATGATTGTTGCCAAGTCCTCTATTGTTATTGTATTGATTTGCTTGTTTATTCCTTTCTTCTTGAGTATTCCTGTCACCTTGGTCTAAATTGCTCCTCCCACCTCTACCATAACCTCTTCCTCTAAAAATTGACCTTCCTCTTCCTCTGCTAGATGATTCCTGAGACTTGAAAGAATTCTCAAAAGAAGTATTGTTATTTCTATTTATTCTAGAATCATGTGTTAACAAAGATCCCATCAATTCATCTACTGATAACTGTGTCAAATCTTTAGATTCTTCAATTGCTACAACTATTGCATCAAATTTGCTAGGAAAACTCCTCAAAATTTTTTCTACAATTTTTTGATCTGACATAGCTTATCCATTAGATCTAATTTGATTCCCACCACTTATAACTTGATTCATAAAATGATCTATAAACTTTGAATCAATCATTTGTAAGTTTTCAAAATTTCTCCTAAAAGATTATAGTTTAGCTACTTTCACCTCAGTGGTATCTTGATAGGTTGTCTGCAAGATCTCCCAAGCTTTCTTAGACCTAGTTGCTTCTGCAACCCTTGGAAAGATAGACTCATCAACTAATTGTTGGATTAAGAATAGAGCTTTTTCATCCTTCTCCTTTTTTGTTTCAATTTTATCTCCCTTCTCTTTATTTGGTCAACGAATTCATTCCTATAAGGATCTGATACCAATTTGAAAGAGGTGCAGAACAAAACATGCAAAATAAATGGTAGCAAAATTTAGCCTATGTAACGGACAAACAAAAAAGTGGAGAAATTATTAGATTCCTCCAACACATAATATAAAATAAAACATATACTTTACATGTTAAACAAAGGACGCATAGCGTCAGTTCCTACTGGTGAGTGTGAAGCATGTTAGTTCAGGAAGTGGATACGGTTAAGATGGCTATTAGTAACTACAATATGGAAAATTTGGAATCTAAAGATTGTTGTTCGTATAATCTCCAAAATATCAAATTATTAAATCTACAAAGTAACAAGTATTAAATTTTGATTCCTAGGCATCTAAGAGACTAGTGCTCCTAGATAGCATGGTTTCAATCATAGCCAACTCTAGCTCATCCTAAATTTGTGAGAAAAAGCATCAATTTTAAAATTTACCTCTTCTTTCATGCATAAAATGGAAAGAAAAACAAAAATAAAATAACACATTAAAGCTCAAACCTTAAAAGAAAAAAGATATACCACTATAACTAATAAAATCATGTTTTTTTATATAGAATAAAAGTTTAGTTACTCCATCATCCCTAAAGAAGCATCGATTGCAGGCATGCAGTGCACATTTTGGTTCTGTTTGCCTAGAAATTTATGGTTGAGGAGGTGGGTGCAATGCATGCAGTCTACTTGAGTTGGATTTTTTCTTCCAAAAGTCTACTCACATGTTTTTATGATGTTTTAGGTATTATCTCTCCAATAAGAAACTTGCCTACAACTTAAATACTGTGAAATTATGTGGAGTGTGCGTCATAAGCATTGAATTGTATGTCTATAGAATAAATAGTAACTGCAACAACCATGCCAAAAGCAACCATCATTGCAATGGTTAACAAGAGAAATATCTTTCCATTATGATGAATCTAGGATTTTATTTTGATTCTTTGAAGATGCATTTTGGTTACCTTTTTAAACCTAGCAGGAAGAAAAAAAACTCCATGTTTTTAATTTCAGGTGATAAAAGACTATATACCTCAAGGCTCATTCTCAAGTTTGGTTTCTTTTGTAAGAGTAGAGATTTGTCATGCTATGGGCACAATTGAGCAAATCTCTCATGTAACTTGTAGGCTATACACACATGTTGTCCTTCAATATAGAGGAAACTAGTACTAATTTTTTTATTAAATATGGAGTTATTTAGATGTACTTTGTCTGAAAAATGTAAAACCCGATGGTAATATATACTTATTGGGAACAAATGATACATAAGTAATGTTATGCTATTTTTGACAAAGTGTAAGTGTTTAAACATGGTAATCTAATGGACATGATTGATTGTAATCTATAGATCTACATACGATTGGAGGGCTAACTCCTCTTCTTGGGTACCTAAAGAATCCTCATGCATCTATTAGAGCAAGAGTCGTAGATGTTGTAACGAACATTGTGTAGAACAATCCAAAATTCCAACAACTTGTGATGGATGCAAATGGTTTGGAGTTGTTGCTATCCAACTTCCTATATGATAAGTCCTTAATAGTCTTGGTAGACTTAAGCTTGTATATCCCCTAGAATATTGTCCTTTGATTTCCAAATACAAACTCATCAAGTGATCAATAGTGAAATATTACATGTAAGTCATGCTCATCTATATTATACATGTTTTCAGTGTCATGGAACAATAAGAATGTTGTTTTTACGAGTTTGACTTGTAAAACTATATGGTTGAATCCTGATATAAATATCACAATTTGACACACTATGGAAACTACCTCCTACTTATCAACAAGAACGTTAATATAATAGTTTTTGCCTCAAAAATTTGATATACATGTAACAGGGAAAGTGCCAGTGAAGTTATATTTCCTACATCATAGAGCACCATGAAACACTAATCATGATCTTGTATGTTTCACATTAGTTTGCACTCTCACGTAAATCCAAATTAACGAAAATCAATTGGCCACCAAAACAAATCTCAATCTACATACAAACAAGTACCAAATCCAACAAAGACGGCACAAATCTTGAAACTTGTACATAAAAATTAGCAAGAATCTGACAAACACACAACAAAACTTGCACATAAAAATGAACAGGAAACCAACAACAACCTCTAAATATTCTAGAAACACAAAAGAGGAACAACAATGTGATGAGAAATCAAATATTTATCCCATGTCTTTATGTGATTGTTCGAGTTGTCTAGTAAAATTTAATCAATGAGATTATTTTTATGCAAATTTTTAATCATATAAAAAAAATGAGATATGTCCTATTTTAATGGAGAAGTCACTGTTTAAGAATTGAAAATAAGGTATGGAAAAAATAAAATTAGAAGAAGTCATGACTATTTAAGAATTGAAAATAGGGTATGAAACAAAGAAAATTAGAAGCAACTGTCAAATGATTTCATTTGTCAGAAACAATAGCTATCATAGCTAGTCAAATTTAAATTGAGGTTTGCCCTCATAGTTTGCTAGAACAACAACTTGGCATGTGAGATGATCAAATGGGGAGAAACCATAAATGACCCTTAAGTAGTATTCACATATTTCATGTTTTTTAACATATCATCTCTTAGATTATTTTTTGAATAAGGATGCCAATATGTATGAAATTAAGGAAACTTGCAATCAATCATAGGGTTATCATACCAAGGAACAAAATTCACATAAGTTCTTCACAATCTTTTAACAATGTCTATTGTAAAACTTTAAACAAGTCAGTGGTGGGAAAATTTGACTGACATAAATGTGTGAACAATTTATAAGATATTTTTTATCTAATAGCAATGTGTGATATGCAACTTTGGTAAGAAAATGCAAAAAACCTTTGAAATTCACTATCCAAAATATTTTCGCATTTTCTAACTAGTTTGTACTTAATCGTAAACACATAAAATTTTTAGTGCATAAATCATATACGGTTATGTAAGCATTCAAAAACCCATGAATATCATTGATGAAATTTAAACACAATAAACTCAAACTACATGTAAGTGCAAAAAGAAACACAACAATTTATGGCCACAAGTGATAATGAATGAGAAAAAAAATATTAATTGAATCAAGTATCATAAGAGTAACGGTTGGTCGACTAATTAGTATGTGATTTTCTCCTTGTTTGTATTCTCCGCTAACTGCAATTTTAATATTATGATTAGTGGAATAGAATCAATTTTGTATAATTTTAGATAAAGTGTATTAAAATATCAGATAAAAGAAGTATTTGTATGAGTATATTTTCTACCTTGTGGGATTTTTTGTTCATTCGTTGAGACAGATGGCATCGGTAATGACATTGTTTTGGTTGAGGGTGAAATGGCCTTTGATGTTGAAGTCCCGTAGTGTGGATATTACTGTTGATTTGTCTTTGATATGGTCCTCATAATCTATGATTTGGAGAGTGGGCATAGTTGTTGGATGGTGCATTTTTCTATAAAACCATGGATTGTTTGTTTTTCGTCAATTGTGATAATAGTTTTTAGATGCAAAGAATATATGTAGTTGACTTGTTAGTCACATTGATTGCAGTGAGAATTCTTCTTCTCGAGCATGCCATAAGTGTCGAATTTGTAATTGCATTTTGGGAAAAATGCATGGAATGGATTTGAGAATGTATTTGCTGCTCTTAATGTGCCAAAAACCTGTAACATGTGTTTGAATATTGTTAGAAGGCACACAAAAAAGCAAGTTCAAGTGCAGAATTTCAAAAATTTGGAGATAGTTACCTTAAATGTTGACTGTAGTAAGCTATTCAGCTTTTCCATTGTTCTTTTGTCATTCAATTTGTAGATGAATGTTGACAGGATTGTGTGCAACGTTTTTTTTTTATCTATCCTTTTTACAATATTCTTGAAAATCATTGCTGGAGTTTTATTTTTGTGTAGTTGGTCTTCTATTGCCAATTATTGTTGTTCATATTTTGGGTGCAGTTGTAGCTATTGATCAATAAAAAATTAGTTTTCTTTATAGTGAAATCGTAATAGAGGGAATCATGGGGGAAAATAGATTTAAATTGGATTAGTGGGAAAGGTTGAAGAGACATTTTGTACTTGTGCTCTGTCTGAGTCAACACACTCGTCTTTGATATTAATTGTATATTGGGTACCTATTTTCTTGGAGCCAACTACCAGTGCACCTATTGTTCCAGTTGGGTATTCATTTGTGGTTGTTAGTAGTTGTTCGATAGTTGTACTTGGTATGAAGTAGTACTCTTCACAAAGGCAGGGTATGCTTTCAACTATTCTTGTGTTTGTTGAAATCAATATGCAATCACAGTTGCCTCGATCATAATCTGTTCTAGGTGCAATTTCAAAACCTGATATTGAAATTGCTAATCCTGGAATTATTTTGTGTTCATGTTGTTGTATAAGGTTGCCAATGACATTCAATGTGATTGTCATTTATGCTTTCAGATTTGTTTAGTCTACACATAACACTTCTCATGTTCTATTCACTTTGTCTAGTGTGGACTTGTAGACAACAAGCATGTCTCCTTGGAAGGTGTCTCCAGCTCTTTTTGCATTGAGGTCTTCAATTGAAATGGAGTTAGGTTTTTTGGCTTTTGTTCTGCAGGAAATAGAACAATGCTATTTTAATATTTGGAATTTGAGAAAATGCATGTGCAAGGAAAATAGTGTAAGTTTCTTACTATTTTATTGTGTCTTCTTGCATAATTTTCATTTTCTTTGTTGTTCCTTTTGTTGCATCCATCATTGTCCTGCAAAGGATTCATATAGTATTTGAGAATGTATTGGAGGATTTGTAATGTTTTTGGTGTGAGTGTTGTGATATTGTTCTATTTAATATTAATATAGTATTGAATCGTTCAAAATACTAATTGGATTTAATGTGAATGCATACTAATCCTTTAATGCATTATATGCAATTGTAGTAAAGTACATGATCTATTCATTAAATGTTTTTGCATAAACCTTACTTGAAGAAACTTATCTATGGTTATATGAACTAAATGAAAACTTTGAGTATAGGTGATGGAGACAATGGGACAAAATATAAAGCAGTATTATTTGATTGTTTTGTAATGTGATAAAATAAAAAAATGTTTTAGAACTTTCTGAAAGACATATATGCAAGAATTTTTATTGCATTGCAAAGAAAGGAGGAGGTTGATTCAAGAATTTGACCTTGCACTTTGTTGTTGAATGATTGAGTACATACTTATACTAGCGTGGATCTTTGTCTCCTGGTGTAATTGGAAGTATTGGTTCCTGTACAAGGACAAATTAGAAAAATGAGTAAAGTGAATGATATATACTATGTCACTCATAAAATTGAAACAATATTCTCATTTAGTTTTGTTTGCATGTAAAAAAAGTTGAATGAGAATCTTTTTTGCTCAGCTGGCCAATCACACTATATAATTTGAATATATTTCTTTCTATTTATATAGTTTGAATTTAACAACATATTTTTCATATTCAAACATTATTATTTACCTATTTTCGTATTGGTAAGAGAAGTTGTATAATTCATTTTTTAAAACAATTTCAAAAACTAAGATGACAGATAGATTTGAGAAAATATTTTACATTAAATACAAATTGTGAGAGCTTTGTTGGAAATCTACTAACTCAGTACAAATTAAATGATTCTAGCATAGGTTCATGCAACCACGTGTAGGAGAAAGAGCTATTTTAGAATATAGGTGTTATTGATTGCAAAACAAATGTCAAAAAACCTTAATGAACACTCTTAACAATATGTTTGCTTGTGAATCTCTCACTACTTCTATTTCCTCTAGATATAATGAAGAAATTAATTTATTTTGATTGCTAGATTATCTCTCTCCTCCATATTAAAGTAGTTTAAGTGTAAAATTGGCAACTTGCTAAAAATTTAAGTTATAGGTATAGAATAGCTCTCTAGAAATAAGGTGAACATGTCTGTTGGAAAAGGGAAATTCACTTTATTAACTTAATGTCAAAAAATACCCTCTTGCACATGTAACTAAAGCTTGTGCACAGTCTCTTCCTTCAAATTCATCTGCTCGTATTGTCTTGGTGCACAGTCTCTTCCTTAAAATTTATATTCTCTAGCTTGCTACCATCAATCTGACATTGTATGGTAATTTGGTGTACATTACCTTTAGAAGAAGCTTGAAAAGGACTAAAAGTGCAAAATATTTTCCTTTATGTTCAGATTTCTTGTCAATGACATTTACAAATAGTACTACTAATTCTTTTAAACAATGAATTATAACTCCTAATGTCTTCAAGTACATAAATTTTGTTTTTATCTTTTCTAATTCTATTTGAATTTGCACCCTTTCTAAAGCTACTTTAAGACATATTTAAACAGTATTTCATTTTTTGTTGTCCTTTATCTTTCTCCAAGTTTTCCTTCTCTAAGTTACTACATCTCACTTAAATATTTTAGGATAGGTAGGTTACGATTGCAATCGTTCAATATGCATTTGATATGTTGGGTTGACCAATCACATTCTATAATTTAAATATATTTCTTTGTATTTCTATAGTTTAAATTTAAGAACATATTTTCTATATTTAAAAATTTATTATTTTTCTATTTTTCTATTGGTAAGAGTGGCTCTTTAATTCATTTTTCTTTAAGTAAATTAAAAAAATAGGATGATGTAGATAAATTTGGGCAAATATTTTGGGATTAAATGCAAATTGTGAGCTTTGTTGGCGCGCTGGTGGGTACATAATCATTGAATGCATAATGCATTAAATGCCATCGTATTTGAGGATAAGTCGCTAGAAGCATTGGTTTTTTTGTGTACTCATTCTCCTTTGTTTATTATCGATTAATACAAAAGATAGGAATGCAAATCCTTTGTTAATTGCCATGTCTAATCTCAAAATAAGCATGGTTAATGCATATTTTTCTCTGTAGCATTTTTTATAATGAAATGATTGCAATAGTTACTTACTTATTGGTAGGAATTGTTTCATGTTTATGAATTACATAGCATATGTCATTTATTTTACTCATTTGTCTAATTACTCCTTATAACATGAAGGAATACTTTGAATTGTAGGAGGAGGAAAAGGTCCATATTAGTACAAGTGTAGTGTATTGTTCAACAACAAAGTAGAAGGTGAGATTCTTGAATCAACCTTGTCCTTTATGCTCTAAATTTTTTTGAAAGACATAAGGTCTACATATATTGCAAGAATGAATGTTCTATTTCTTCAATAATTTTTTTTGACATTTAATATATCAAGAATTTTTATGCCATTGCAATGAAAGGACAAGGTTGATTTAAGAGTCTCACCTTGTAATTTGTTGTCGAATAGTTGACTATAGTTCTACTAGTATGGGCCTTTAGCTTTTCCTGCAATTAGAAGTATTATTTCCTATTAGAAGGACTGATTTGACAAATGAGTATAGTTTTATGGGTTTTTGAAAAAACAACGATAAACCTGATGAAAAGAGCTGCAACAGTTAGTTTTGATGTTATAGATTGAACACTTTACATGCATGTTTGATCATGTTTATTAAGTGAGTTAAGAGTATAATACAATGCTAGTAAGACTAAAGTAAATTAAAAGTATAATACAATGGTAATACTAAATTTTTGAATCCTTGTGCCTCTAAAGATCAAAAATTCACCATACAACAAAACATTCATAGTATAGTAGACATTTTCAAACAGAGTCCAAAATGAGCAAGAAGGGAATGTATTGAAGGGATTAACAAAATAAAAAAGCTTACCATGAGAAAAAAAAAATTGTAGACACAAGAACAAAAAAAAGGCTTCACATTCCTATCTTTTGCATTAATCAATAATAGAAATTCCTCCCCATTATCCTATATTGAAAGCACTATGGACACCAATAGCTTGGATATCTAAGATATCACCTCATTAAAAAGAAAACCCACCATGACCAATTTTGCTAAAAATCAAAAGAGAAATCATTGTTTTGTTGTTAAGGAATGGGGTCCCATCAAAATATATGATTCCAAAGGAGAGCAAAACACATTATTGCTTATGGAGAAGAACACCCTATTGTCTTTGGGAGGTCAAAGATCTATCAGTTGTGGGCTCTTCTTTGTAGTCTAAACATTTAAACATGTTTCCTTCTTGGATTTGGAGGTGGATTATTCTGAGGATGAGGATTTCATCTTTCAACTTGAGGAATCTGAGGAAGACATCCATAGTGAGGACCAGGTGGAGTTGCTATAAACTGAGGCTATGGAAGAGGATTTTTAGGACATTAAGGTGGAGTTAGGACATGGTGCTGAGAAGGAGGAGATGCATGAAAAAATTGAGGGTGATGATGATAATAATTAAAATGATAGGACCCAAAAGTTGATGATGAAGATATTAATAGACTGAAGTTGGTAATGAAGAAGAAGATGATGATACGAGGAGGAGGAAGAATATTTTTTCATTGATTCTCTTAACAATGATAATAAGGAGGTCAACAAGGATGAGAAATTTGAAAAAATATGTAGTGAGAAGGGTTTTCCTTATCATATTGAATCTCAACTAGAAATTTTACAGAAAACTAATAAGGAGATGAAAACTAAGATTAATACTAACAATGAAAAATTAAAAGAATGGAAATGGCAATCTACAGTCTCACTTCTATCACCCATGGAATAATGTTGAAAGCAGTTATGGGGAATGTGTCGGGAAAATCTAAAATCAATAAGCAAAGAAATAAACTTGGTACTGATGAAGATCCTCGGGTGGCTAAAGCCAACAAAAAAAAAGGAAAGAAGGTCCAAACCAAAGAAGATTGGGAGGTGTCACTAGATGCTCCACAAAAGAATTAGGGCCTAATTAATTAAGTTTTCCTCAAGTCCTTGGTGTTGTTTCTTTTGGTTGTTGGTGTTTTCTCTCAGCTTTTTTTTCTTCTTTTGTCTCAAGCGGGCTTGTGAGCCTTGTAGTTTCATCTTTTGGCATGGGTGCCTCTATTTTGATTTATGTTTGATGTTGTCTTAAACTCTTGTATCAAAGCCCTTTCCCTACTTACTTTATCAAAAACATAGAATTAACCATTTAAATATGATGGAGAGACGTATAATCAACAATATAAAAAATAAAAAATTTAAGGACATAAAATAAAACTCATAACACCAAATTTACGTGGAGAAATCCCTTTAGGAAAAAAAATCCACCATTTGAGAGAGGACATGTCTATATTAATCTAATAACAATGCTATATTAGTATATCCAACTTTCTCCTTTCCATCTAATAGGATTCTAATAGCATAATAGTACTAACCTACAAAATAACCATAATGAAACTATCCAAGGCATCCAATTTATAAAGATTTGAAGAGGTAAAACTATGAATGGTTTCCAAAAACTACAAAGCGGCAAAACCTATGGTATTGCAAAAATCTAATACCTCCATGTGCAAATCCATCAATTCCATCAATAATAGAAAGCCATAGTTATAGTATGTTTTACCAATAACTCACATGACACACTTTCCAAAAAGGAAATTATTTATTCCCAAAATGACACCTTAATAAAGACATGTCTATGAGAAAGCAGTTCCAATAGATTAAAAAGAATATGTAACCTCCACTATTATAAGTAACTTCCCACTTAATATTTAACCTACCTTACTCAATTCAACTACAATCAATATCAAAGTCAACTAAGAGAAAATAATTGATAATTAATTGACCCAATCACCCCTTGGCATCCACTTATCCATTCCTAAAGTATGGGAGACACATGAAGTACATAGTATTTGCAAGGTTAATATCACCTTAATCCTAATATCCCCCCACTTGATATTGCACATTACAATGACATAAACAAGACACATAAAATGAATCAAGTACAATATACAAGGCACATGGCCTCCCACATACATACCCTCAAAATCATCATATCATTTGGGAAATTTATTCAATGAAATTTTAGTTCCTACAAGTAATGGAATACTCATTGGTTTATAATCATGCATAAAAAGCCACCCCATAATAGCATCAACATACTATGGTTGAGCCAAATATTTTTATGAACACAACCCCTATTGATATAGATCTATTCCCAAATTGTATTTTATTTGTATATACTTCATATCAAAAACACTAAAAATCTATGTTTTAATCTCCCTAATCATCACCTTATTGTTACTAATAAGAAAAATGTCATCAACATAAAAGATAGTAATTAGAATTTGATCCTCAATAATTATTATCCTCCCCACTTCTAATAAAAACTAACTTTAATATAAAAGAATTAAACTTTTGTTACAAAATTTGAGATGACTTTTCAAACCATACAATAAATTTTTTAGATTACAAACCAAAATTTATTTCCCCCTTACCACAAATCCATTAAACTATCACACAAATTTTCTCTTCAATTTCACCATAAAAGAAAATAGCTTTTAACATCCATTTAATCTAGTTAAAAATCACTAACAGTAATATAAAGGAGGAAACTAATGAAATATAATTTAACAAAAGGATAGAAAATTTCACCAAAATCAATTCTATCTCTCTAGGAGTAGCCATTAACCACCATTCTAGCTTTGTATCTCTCTAGCTTACTGTTTACTCTATTTTTTTTCTTAAATACCCAAATGGTTTCCTTCCCTTAGGAAAACTCTCAAGATCCAAGCTATCACATCTATCTAAGTCCATGATCTCCTCCTCTATGACCTTCATCCAAGAATCATGCTTGTGTGAATAGAGAGCCTCTATAAAATATCTTGGTTTATCATCAATACAAGATAAAACAAATAGATAATGGAAATATAGTGGGCTATGCATGTCAAATAGATTTTTTTGTCTCAAAGATCATCTTGGGAATGGAATAAGAGAATCTATCTATTACTTTGCATCTCAACCTACTCAAAATTCTCACCTAAATCCTCTTCTTCCTTTACATCCTATATAATCCATCATTATGTTCGTCAACATGTGCATCTTCTTCCTTCTCAACCTTGATCTCAAAATGCATCATTTTCCTTATTTTTTATTTGACTTTCCTAGATTAGAAAATACTCTAAGTTCCCTAAAAACCACATTCTTATAATAAATCATTTTCAATGATGGAGGATTCCAAATACAATAACCATTAATATTCTTACTATATCAGACAAATATGCATTTCTAAGCTTTGGTATCCAACTTAAATTTATTTTCTCTAGCACATGAAAAAAAAGTATCATAAAAAATAATTTTAAATGTGAGATGGAGGCTTTCCTACATTTCCACACCTCATAAGGAGTTTCATCGAAAAAATCCAAACATGGAAATTTATTAATCAAGTAGTAGGTACTACTCATAACCTCTACCCAAAAGCATTGATTTAACTATGTACTATTCGTCATATTTTTGGCTCTTTTTACCAAAGTTCAATTCATCCTTTTTACAACCTCATTCTATTTTAGAGTACAATTAATTATCGTCTACTATAAAATATATACATGTCTACAAAATTCATCATATTCCTTAGAGAAATATTCAAGCACATTATAATATGTTAGCACCTATATCTTCTTATCTGACTATATATTAGCCAAAGCATTAAAATCCTTAAACTTGGAGAAATTTTTGGATTAAGGTCTAAGAAAATTAACCTAGATATATATTTATTAATCATCAATAAATAAAATATAATAATATTATTTACCAATAGAACCTACATCCCTTAGACCAAATGTGCATAAAAGTGAATAACTTCTAATACACATTTTCTCTAGTACCTACTTTCTAGACACACAATGCTCACAAAAATTGAACTTGTTAGAATAATCAAAACTATCATCAAGCATATTTGTTTCAATAATGTTTCAAATAATTTCTTATCAATGTGGCCCAAACATTGGCACCACAACATACATGTTGTATTTTTAGAATTACAAGTTATATAGACAAATTATAAAAAATAAAAGCATCAAGCCTAGCAAATCCCACACCATTAGTCTCTTTGTACCACCAAATTTTTATTTGACCAATCTATAACCAAAATTATCAAATTTTAAATTCACTCCATAATTATTCAACTTAGATAAAAAATATATATTAATATCCATAACACCATAGAGAGCTTTCACTCTCCCATCACTTAAACATAAATATATATTTCCCTTACCAACAATTTGATGTGTATTCTTGACACTAAAGAAAACCTCTC
Source organism: Sequoia sempervirens (assembly GCA_007258455.2). Classification (NCBI taxonomy): domain Eukaryota; kingdom Viridiplantae; phylum Streptophyta; class Pinopsida; order Cupressales; family Cupressaceae; genus Sequoia; species Sequoia sempervirens. The sequence goes on along the minus strand of VDFB02373365.1, from coordinate 60,852,532 downwards.
CTCCATCATAAGATTGGTAAGATGATAAACACTCCTAGTTAGGAGTCATTTGGTAGGTGCAACTTAAATAAATCAACCAAGAGTCATCACTAGTAACATTAGAAGAAAAAATTAATGTATCATTATCAGTATCATAATATGAATTATCAAAGCTCTTCTTCTTGCTTTCACATTATTTGTCCCAATGTTTTGTCATAATAGTTGTTAGTTATTTGTCTCAATGTTTTGTCATTCTTCATGCTTAAAATGTTCTTTTGGAAAAAAATTTATAGCTTTTGCATTCTTTACTTGACTTATATTAATTTTTGCATGATGATTAAACCACATGATGCAAAGCAATTATATGAAAGAAGGACAAAAAGAAAAAGGCCCTGTCAATAGATCTCTTTGCAAAGCTATACAACTTAATGTCTACAATGACGTTGATAGTGGTTATGATGATGAACTCGATGAGCATGCACATGATATTCATAGTGGTAGTCATGTTGAACTTGAGGTGAGTGCTATGAAACCACATGCAAGTACTATTCAAGTAAGTAATGGTTGTTTTATTATGTAAATAAGGGTAATCATTACCTATTTGATAGAAGCAGTTGGTTAGAATAGTAGTGAAGTGTAATTAGTTAGTATACATAGATTATGAAATTAAGGGAGAACATATAAATTACATATGGAAGCTTAGAGCTTAGTTGTAATAGAGTGTTTTATAAAAGCACATACAAAAACTAATTTGTTCCAAGACAGAAGACATTACATACAACTGTCAAAAACAATATAATGTGTATTTTTTTTTTCTTACATACATTTATTGATAAAATCCAATAAGGGGATACAGTTGAGGTGTTGGATTTTCATGATGGTGCTAATGCAGGCATTAGGCGGATTCACTCACTATCTATTGTCCATGGAGTCAAATTGAAAGGAACATGAGATGCAAATGTATGTATTTTATAGGTCTCAAGTAACATACCCCTTCCTCATCTAGAAAAAATAGATGGAGTTGTTTGTTTGAAAGAGAAACAAGGGACCTTCGCATGATGGCCACTAAAATATTTGAAAAAAAATTCACAGTGTTAGTCGTAAGTGTAGAAGAGAAAAAGAAGGGTTAGAAACAACAGAGTGTGGAGAGTGAAGTTGTAGATAGAGAATGTTTGAGTCTAAATAAGTTGAACCCAAACAAAAACTAGAAAATCTGATTTGGGTGTACATATTGTTAGTAGAACAAAGAATGTTCTATCTTACTGCACCTGTAATGTAAAACCCCTTGATTATGTTTCTCTTTTTGTTTGGGTTCTACTCATTCAAACTGGTGCATTATAGAAGAGGGGATATGTTGTTGTGTAAGTAGTAGATGCAGAGAAAAGGGGTGCAGAAAAATAAGTAAATACAAAGTAGATAAAGAGGTGTAGAGAAGAGGAAAAGTTGTAGAGAGTACAACATACATGTATGTGCAGTTGCAAATAAGTTGCAACATAGAATTGTCATCAAAATTGTAATATCTTGTATAACCAAAAAAAGGCATTGTAACTCAGTTTTCTTAGTCACAACACTGGGAAAAACACTTTGTAATAGTACATTTTTCAAAGAAAATACACATTTATGTCTTGTATCTACTATAAAAACACATTTTATCAATAAAATTTTGGTATTTTTCCTTCTTAATAGCCATTTCATTATGTGCAAATGAATGATTGATTATGTTTTTTATGTGTTTTTATATGTTTAAACCTCAATTAAAGCATTGTCTCTTATAGGCAGAAATCAATGAGCAAAAATAATTAAATAAACTATCAATTGACTAAATATACTACCAATTGACATAAATCAGTGAATAAATATGACTAAATATAATGATATGCAATTAATAAACAATGTATCAATATACCTATCAGTTGACAAAAATCAATGAACAAAAACAATTAAATAAACTACCAATGGACATAAATCAGTGAATAAAAATGACTAAATAAGTGACCAATTAACATCAATCAATGACTAAATTAACAATATACCTGTGAATAAAAAATGACTGAATAAGTGACCAATTTAAAACAATCAATGACTAAATTACACACTTCCAAATCAATCAAATTAATGACTACATCAACCAAATTGATCAATTAGATGACTAAATTAACGAGCAAGTTGATCACTTTGACGACTAAATCAATGACCTAATTGATCAACTAGGTGATTAAATTAATAACCAACTTGATCAACCAAATAACTAAAAATGGTTTAGTCATCAATTTGGTCGCATTATAAATTACTGACAATAAACTACTACTAGTCACACGACCATGTTTAGTCATTTGGAAGTAGTTTTTTCAATCACATATTGTTGTATTTGTACTAGTGACTGTAATCATCTATGAAAGAAAACATATACAGATTTTGATAATGAAGAAGCATTTATAGGACCAAAAACATCTGAATGTACATAATCCAAGGCCCTAGAAGACTTGTGAGAACTAGAGTAAAAATAAACATGGTGTTGTTTTCCATATACGCAATGTTCGCAAAAGTCAAACTCGAGATTACAATCATCAAGGCCTTTAACAAAGCTCTTCTTTTTTAGGGTTGTAGGACCCTTCTCACTAATGTGACCAAGTTGTTGGTACCATAACATTGTCTTCTTTCTAGGAAGCTTCATTTCCATAGAATGAGCACCCTTAGGTACCCAAAATGCACAACCATCGGATGTAGTTGTAACATGCGTTTTCTCTGGACAATTTGATGGTGAGGATGAAGAATCCAAAGGTCTCTTCTTTGGTACATCAAAATAACTATTGCACTGTACAGTGCATGCATCAAGCTGAAATAGAGTTCCAATACAAACTCCCATAGCAAACACCATAGCTCCTCTAGTCATCTTGCTTCCTACACCATAGAAAACAACTTGCACTCCCGAATCATTTAGTTTACTTACAGAAAGCAAGTTTCATGCCAAACTCAGGATATGCAAGACACCATCAATCCTCTTCACTCTTCCATTAGGAAATCTAATTTTGACTCTTCCATGGCCAACAATCTTTAGATGAGATTCATCACCTAGGTACACCTCTCCACCATCGAACTTCTCATATGTACTTGGAGAGGGGGTGGGAGGTAGAGACTTGAGAGAGAGTGGGGGGGAGTGGGAGAGAGATCAAGGGTAGGGTTTAAGGGTTAAGGGT
>VDFB02373365.1:60826343-60848357 GCA_007258455.2 Sequoia sempervirens | reverse complement strand
GGCAGGGATAGACTTGAGAGATAATAATTTTATAATTTTATAATTAGATAATACTTAATTTTAAAATTTATATAGTTTCCCATGGAACAATTCAATGGAAAAAATTACATAAGTTGTATATAAGTGTATATAATATTCTTGAACTTAAGAATTCCATGAAACAAATATAAGTTGTATATAATTGTAATTTAGGCAAAATGATTTTAAAAAACTTCACTACGTTTCAAATAAGGATTGAAAGCATATATGTGGGTTTACATGTAGCCAAAAAAAGTGAGAGATGATGCTATCAAAGATTCTTGAACTTAAGAATTTTCCATGGAACAAATATGTACATATAATTGTAATTTAGGAAAAATGATTTTAAAAAAATTCACTACGTTTCAAATAAGGATTGAAAGTATATATATGGGTTTACATGCAACCAAATGCTATCAAAGATCTTGAACTTGAATTTCCATGGAACAAATATGTACATATAATTGTAATTTACACAAAATGATTTACAACTATGTACAAGTTACTATAGGTTCTCATTTGAACATGTATAGGGTTACAAGTGAACTTAAAAACCATGGATATAATCTAAGTCAAAGATTCTGGTTTAGTCCGCTCTTCAATAACATGTAGAATTTTTTGATGATCATCACTATCTAGTCTCCATTTTCTTCAGCCACGTGCATGTGGAACTGCATGAAGATGTAGAGTGGTAGCCATTATTAAGTGACTATATTGATATACCTTGTTATCAGGTTGATAGTCAACAAAATGAATCCCATGCTGAACAACTTTGACATGTTTAAGATATGTCCCTTGCACTACAACATAACCTACATAGTAAACATGAACCTAAGGTAAGACATATGAACGTGTGCAAAATTTTCATACTAAAGGTTTGTACAATATATATTTAATGTTTATAATGTAATGTGCACATGTGAATACAATGTATATAAGATTTTAAATTCAAACTCACTTGTGGGAAATGACATTCCATCACTTGTTTCAAGTTCTGTTAGCTTATTCCTCTCTTCTGTGCAACACAATAAATAATAGCTAACACCTTTGATGTTTCCAGGCTCTGCTATGACTACAAAAACATCTACTGCACACAAAATTTACACAAAAAAATTCTTAAAAAATTAGAAATGTCTCTAAAATCATTAACTAGATATATATAATATTTAAATTATTGAAAACTTACACATGTGTACATTTTCTAACCAATCCTGAAATATGGTCATAATCAATTGAAATCAAAGGAATGTCTTCAAATATTTCTTCCTCGTTTTCATCATATGTTTCTGAAACAACTAGTGCAAAAACAAGAGTAATCCCTTGTGTCTAATATCCATCCATGGTGACTATCTAAACTCCTAACACAATGCAAAGATCTTGTTTTTTCAACCCTCTTGCATCCATGCATCGATCTTCTATCCACACCTAGATACATATGTACAACAAAAAAATTATGTCAACAAATATGTATATATATATTAAATTTAAATAAATTCAAATTTTTGATTTAATGTAATTTATACATACCCTATATCTCCCAAAACACTCTATGTGGAATGTGTCGATTTATTCTTGAAGATGTGCTGACCACATTTGATGCAAAGTGTTTCTTGCACCATTCAACAACATCATGTGCATTGTCTAGGCAATCTCTAGATAACTCATTTGATGCTTTCTTAAAGCTTGTTTGATGCAAGCTCCTGCTCCATCATGCTCACCCTTTCCATGCCCACTCTCAAAAAAACTCCAAACATGTGGTATTTTGTAGATTTTATGATATCTACAAAGTGCATAGAATGGTTGTGAAGATTTGAATTGTGTCGCACATCCATCTGACCATACAAAATGATTTTCAAATTTGACACCCCTACTTCTCAAATTCTCAAAAAATATTGTAAAACAATGTTGGACAAAAGTGTGTCATGCTCTTTATCATCACTAATATAAAAGTGATATTCTTTTTTAATGACTCGTTCTTCATCTGTACTCTCAACACCATCCAATTATGATTGTGCATGTCGATAACACACATGAACCATAATAGTGATCTGCTTTGAAAAGTAATACTCTGATTGAATCTCCTTTTGATGTACAAAGGAGTAATTTTCAAAATTCAACTATTGATGAACTGTTCCACATGGGAAAGTATCTCTCAATGTTTGGAATTGTTGTGCTTGCCACTTAGCAAAAAAGGAATGATGTATGTATGGTCCTATCAATTTTCAAAAATCTTCCATAAATTTTCCAATGGGAATCTCCTCTTCTACATAGTTCAACCTTGTGGATTCTTTCCCAAAATTTGTTTGCAACTTTACATACTTGTACTTGTGTCAGTAAAATATGTGAATAACTAATAAACCACACTTGATCAATGAAACATTACATCAAAGAGAATCCAAATAACAATCTATGAGAAATTGAAACAAATAAACTCTCTAAAAATAATACTTACCTCTTGCAATTTACTATCTTTGTTAGGTCAGTATCCTCAATTCTTGAAGGAAATTTAGCTAGATTTCCACATGTCTCATAAATTCCTTTTATGAAGTTTATTTAAGGTCCATTTTCATGATCACATAATATAGAATTTATGAACAAACTTTCCTATTTAGGAGGTGCATTTTGAAACCCACATCTTTCTTCTCTCATCTTTCGAAACACCTGATAGTAGAGATCAAATTCAATATGATAACGACAACAAAAAGTTTCAAAAAACTTGTTTATCTTCACATAATATGGCTTTAACCTTTGAAACATTGTTTGCCCAATCTTTATATGATGATATGCATTACAAAAGTTCATATACATCTCAAATTGTGTTATGTCTAGCCAATGTTTTATATGATTTTCATAAATACTAGGTCCAATATTGTGTCTCATAACATCTCTAGTATTTGATGATGGACGAGTCTGATCATACCAAAAACTTGAGACCAAGTTCCTAACAACATCTTCAACCTTGTCAAAATGGGGAGCTCTACACATAATTTCCCATTTTCCTTCTAAACTCTCATCCAAAAAATTTCTCTGTTTCTCATATTTTATCAATGTGGTTCTACTATAACCAATTTTAGTTGAAAGAGCAGACATTTTTCTTTTTCTTGCTATATCTTGATGTACAATAGATTAAAACATTACCCTTCTTGTAGTGGCTTTATCCACTGATCGAGATCCTTTCCCAATGGAATCTAAACCCTTTTTAACATTTTGAACAATATCCTTTTGTAATCCCATGTGTTTCTTCTTATTTGATGCCAAATGTACACCCAACAATTGTAATGACTCTTTGAGCTCATCATGAAGAAGTAAACGTGATAACAATTGGGTTTTTTCAAGTGTATCAAGATGATTGAAATGATGATTGATCATTCCATTTACAGATTTATTCATTGACCTCTTTCTCTTATTATAAGGTTGGTTGGCATAATATTTCAGCCCATATCCACTTCAAGTAAATGATCTAAATTTCTATGAGAAATTTGTTTCCTCACCTTCTCAGCTAGTTTTATATGCTCATCCATACCAGTAGGAGGAAGTGATCCCAACCCCTCTCCAACATGCATTGTTTGAACTTGTGCCTCCTCCCTATCTTCAAGGGGCATGCATTCTTGAGTGGATTCATTTGATCCAATGTCTAGATTTAGCTCGACTTGAGCATGAAAACTTCCTGCTTGTTGAGCCCTTCCTACATGTTACAAAATATTTTGCAAACAAAAGTGAGAGATGATGTTATATAAGTGAATTTTATGAATGCAAGCAAACAAACTGATAAAACATGATGCTATAAGTGAGAGAAGTTTGTGCTAGTTTTATATGCTCATCCATACTAGTAGAAGGAAGTGATCTTGACCTCTCTCCAACAAGCATTGTTTGAACTTGGGTCTCCTCCCTAACTTCAAGGTCCATGTGTTCTTCAATGGATTTGTTTGATCCTATATCTAGATTTGGCTCGACTCCAGCTTGAGGAATCCCTAGAGCATAAAACATAAAATAATTTGAGAACATTGAAGTGATGAAAATAAAAGACCAAAGACACAAAACACAAATATTGAAACAAAAATAATTGGCTTAAGGAATTGGAGTCAAGGATCATATAAACATTGCAACTTGCATGACCAAGATGACTTGAGGACATTTAAAAGTATTTATAGTCATTCAAGTGCAATGATGGTTAGAAACCTTCAAAACAAATGTGTGTTAAGACATAATTTAAAGAATAATATAGATATCATATATAACTATCATTCCTTGGCACCATATAGCTTGAGTTTTGATGTATACATGTGTTAGTCTCTAGAAAACCTAACATTGCATTGGATTTAAGTATAATTTGAGTTCTAATTTTCAAATAATTCTAGAGCTTAGAATTGGGCATTTATTAAAATATTAAAAAAATGTTTTTAAGGAACTATTGGTTATTAGATTAAATTCAATGGGAGTTTAGAAAAATCTTAAGCTAATTAGATGTTGAAATGTAGATTGGATAGGGGATATTGATCACCAAATATCAACATTAGAATGCTACTTCATTGTACATGAAGGTGTAGTTTCATGAATAATTAAGAAAAAATAATGGTTTCTTTCAAAGTGAAAAGTTAGAATATATAGGAATTTGCAAAGCCATAAAATAATTAATGTGGTTGAAAAAATTATGAAAATCAAAGTGGCATAGTGAGGGACACAAAATTTAATGTTTCATTGGAGAACTAAGCATGTATTGAAGTACACTATCATTTTCTTCATGAACAAAGTAAAGAGAAAATTGTGTAGATGCAATACTCAACAATGATAATGTGATGACAAAAACATTAAACAAAGACCTTATTGGTAAAATATAAGTGTAAGGTTTGTAGGGAAGGATTTAATGTACAATATTTTAGTTTAAGAGAACATTTTAAGTTGGGGTATTGTAAGTTGAAAAATGGTCATACATTAAACATTTATAATTTTAATAAGAAAGCCAATGCAAAATGTATGCACATACAAATTTATGTTTAGGTTTACTAACCAAATTATTGGGTGGAGTAATGCACAAATTATGGATTACATCCCATCAAATGAATAATCATGTTTTTTCAAAGTAAAAGTCCTAAACACACACTTGAGAGTGAGAGAGAGAATAAAAAAGCGTGTACCTTGTTTCTTTCTATGATAATTTTCCAAGTTTTGTTCACACCTCTTATGTTCTTCTTCTTTTGACAATTTTCGTTGAGACACATTTTTCTTTTTCTTTGTTGTCCCATTTTCTTCTTCAACTTAAAGATGAATCAAAACAAGTCCTCTACCAACTTAGTTAAATTATCATCCAAAATTTCCCTTGATTGATAAAAATGAAAAGTTGTCGAGCTCCAATATTTTCCTCCTTGATAAATGTGCAAAAACTTCTTCTCCAAAATCTGCACTCTAAGTGATATAAATGAGAATTAATCTTGCAATTTGATATCCAAAATAATGAAAAATAAGCTTCTATTTATATGCATATGGGATGGGGAAAAAATTATTCTAGTGTACATGGAATAACTAGATCCTAGTTTAAATGAATCAAGTAGTAAACAAACAAGTTATTTCATTGTGGAGTTTGTTATTTAATTCATAGGTAGGCATAACATATCTAGTAATTTTAGAATTTTGTTAAAGTGTCAAAAACATATAATAGAGGTATAATTTGAATTAAATTTTCTTCATTATATTTGAATTGAATTTTCTTAATTATATTTGAATTGAATTTCAAGTTACTTGTCAAAAGATTATATCTTGTTCTCAACTCAATGGTTCATGTTGCTTAAGTCATTTTAAAAAAATATATTTATTGTGATCAACATGAATGAACTTAATTATAAAGTGGCATTGATTTCCCTAAAATTCTACTAGAGATCAAATGTATATTGAATATAAGGAAATGTAAGTTGTAAGAGATCATAAAATAAGAAAACATGTATGTATATTGAATATTTAAAGAAAATACATACATATATTATGTGTAAACATGTTTAAACCATAAGAAAACACATGTACATACATGTAAAGGGATTCAATACATATAAACATAACACATTATAAGCAAAGAGGAAAATGTATGTATATATCATATAAGAAAATATATGTACATATCATATAAGAAAAATGTAAATTAAAGATCATCAAATGTCGAATACTAAAGATCAACTGTAAATAAGCAAATGTATGTATATCATATAAGCAAATGTAAGTTAGAGATCATCAAATCTCAAATACTAAAGATCATCATGTATAAGCAAATGCATGTGGTAAAGACCATAAATCTAGTGTGCATGGCCTAATATGAATGTCTACTCCTAGTTGAATGGTCATCTGAATGAGAGCGGACCTGCTCTGATGGATGTGCAGAGCCCTGCAAATAAAATTGTGTACAAGATGTGTTAAATACATATAATTTATATTAAATAAATTTTATGAAAGTTATTTTTAAATATCAATCTAGATCTATGCATACATAAATATTGCATGTACATATACACGTGTGATTATATAAAAATGTAAAACTCACATGTCCACTGGCAGCAGATTCATCCACAGAGTCACATCAATCATGAACATGATCTAGACCAAGGCTAGGAGTGATATGAGGTATGTCCACCTGTAACAATATATATACATATATATATAAACTTACATGAATATCTAGTTAAAAAAAATTAAAAATAATGAAAAAAAAATTGAAACATGCACATGCACACATACATGAATATCATCTGATATCGGATGACCTAAGTTCTCTGAAATGGTCGCCTCCACCATATCCACCAAACGGTCAAGCGACGAATCAACATCTGCATCCATCTGATCTATCCCATGTCATGCTAGAAATGATGAATGTAGAGGACTATGAAGGTGAGATGGCATCAGCGATGATGAACCAGAACCAATCAACATATCAGTAAAACCCATAGTCTGTGCAGCTGTCGAATGAACTGTAGGTGGATCCTGATGCACACTACTGCTCAGCTGAGAGTGATGGGATCCTAGAACTGAATGACCTCTACATCTCAAATGATCTCTAACATGATCTATACCAATCCCATTGTCTTATGCAATGTTGGCATATGCCTCCAACAGGTCCTCAGCCAAACAATGGAGAGTCATGCATGCCATATCTCCTATAAGTGCATCAAGTTGTGTAGGAGTAGGGATGCCAACCACTGTAAAAGGATCCATGGTAGTCCCCTGTGTTGAAAATGGCATGGATTAGGAATGTGTGGACATCAAATACTGACCTACATGATCATCAAATATCCTAGTGTTGGTAGCCACAATGTCACCTACAGTGTCAATTACTTCTTTTTGGGAAGCAACGACAACCTCATCTGCTATGGAGGCTAGAGCTGGGGTGAGAGTAGGAGACCTCTCACCAGCCAATACCCTAAACACTGGGGGTGGTCTATCTTCTCAAAGATAGGTGGGCCTATTAGCAATCCTGCCACGCCCCTGACTAGCATATGGTGGAATGTCCAGGTAGTTAACTTTGAGGCCCAAATGGACCTCAACATACAACTGATGAACAAAATACAATGGAATCTAGTCATTGTTTGGGTATAGACCATGTGCTGCAAGAAATCGTGGGTAGATCAATGAGGCCATAGCATGATCGACACATCTAGTGACCCGGTATCCCCTAACCTTACGCACATTTTGATAAAATGGAAAACATGTGGCTTTTATCATTTCTTTGGTGACACTATCCTATATTTGTTTAAGGGGAACATCACCATGTACTTCTTCCCGCATGTGGGAAAGAATAGCAATCACTCTATATGAGGAATATGCACTAGTCCTCTCAAGTTCATCTTTTAGTTTTTCTAGACTATGCAATATCAGCATGCATGGCTCACTATATATCCTTGGGTTTGCACCCTGTGCTAATGAATCTCTCAATTTTTTAATCTCATTACTAGTATTTGCAAACAAAGAATCTGGTGCAGGTGGAACATGATCTGCATTTTCCATGTTATATATATATATATATATACAGTACACCTAAAAGAGCAATGAGACTTTGGTAAATAATATATCTAGATAAATGGAATACAAATCTAAAATAGTTGTAATAATTCATCTACTCATCAATAATATTTTCATACCATTAACAATTTAAAAATAATTGGAAGACAACTATAATCTATAACATAGCATCCTTAAATGGTTCAAATTTTAAATGAAATGATGAAAGAAAGAATAAGAAAACAAAGATTAGTATAAAATTATTTTAAAATAATTGGGGATAAAAATATTTAATCTAATAGTTGTTAACATAAATGAACTTCAAAATAGGATTATGTAAGTGAAAAAAAAGTTCTATTGCCTTCATTGAACCTAAATTTATCTAGTTAAGATATGTCTAAAATTAAGAATTCACACTAGAATATCAATATTCCATAAGAATCTCATAAAGAGGACGAATTTAATGGAAGATAATATAAAATCCTCCATATGAAGATGAATTTTATCATTACAATATGAGTGAATCATCTCAATTATATAGCCAAGAACATCCAAAAATTATAGATTGGAAAGCAAAATAATCAGACATTTATCATATTTTTATATGTATAAAGTTTAGATACCATAAAACTATTTAAACTTATAGACTGCATAAAGCTATAAATTGAATTGTTAAAACTAATTTATTAAGAATAAAATCTAATAAATTTTTACTTCATATTGCATACTTGTTATAAATATATCACTAATCCAACCATACATTTTATATATGTTAAAAAATATATAATTGTTATGCCCATAATTTTTCACTATATCTTGACGTGGATCTCCTTCAACTAGATCAATTAAAAATTATTTGTAATGTTGGAGTAAAATGGATTTAATATCATTAGAGTTGTCATGGAACTACCTCTCTTGATCAACGATAGATAATCCACTCTCGAGAATGTAAATATGTTCGAGATAACTAAAAAATAATGTGTATCCCTTATATCCTTTCATCCAATGTAGCCTATCTCTTAATTGAGATACTCTACCACAATTAAGTTCAAATATTCTAAGTTTTATTTCAACGGAAGCAACCACTCATTGTAGAAAAGTTATTAGTAAGTGCTAAAGCCAAAACAAGTTTTTTTTTTTCTATTTGGATCCATATTTTTTATCCATTCTAGATCTCTTTCTAGCCATATTCTTATTGTAAGATCATAGTAAGGTAGTGCAATAGATTTAATTGCATCATTCCAAAATTGTATCCACTTAACATTTTGATGAGGACTAGGAACGTCAACCAAAGGGATATTAGGGAATCAAGGTGATCAATTTGATTGAGGTGGGAAGTGTTGAGCTTAAAGGATAAGTTATTAGGTATGAGGAATAATTTTTTTGAAAAGTTTAAAGAATTGGGAGGTGATATGTGAGATAGGTTTAATAGAATCTACTTAAATAAGGGTGTTCTGTGGAGAGGGGACAATGGAAAGAGAAATAACTAAGTTTTAATCTATCAATACAACTAAGTTTCCCTTAGTTCACCATCTCTTTAGTTGGTCCAAGTGAACTAGTGATCAGTATAAGAATATTTTTTGTGTAAAATGGGATCTAAACCCCTCATGGTATTTCTAGTTAGGATGTAGGAATTCAATTATTTTTTAGAGAATTTATGAGAACTAAACCAACTTGTATCTTGGTTTTTTCCACCATATCATATTCACCTCCTTGTAGCCATTTAGTCATAGGGAGGGCATAAAAATCCATTCCCACAATTTAAATTGAGATGAGGAGTCATTAGGCATACAATAAAGCAAAAATGAATAGGTATTCCTTGGATTAGTAGTAAGAACTAAGCACAATTGTTGTTGGGATCCACTCCTCAATAGATGATAAACTTAGCCAAGTATTGGGAAAGGTGGGTCAACCTTGCATCCTAATATTTTGATTTATTATTTTGTCCTCATATCAGGAAATGAGGCATCTCACTTTGTGTTGGTAGTTATTTATCATTTGTTGAATGCTTCAAGGGAGGTGTCTAAGATGTTGTAATGCCCCGTCTTAATAACCTAAGGAATGTTGCAATTGTGTATAAAAGTGAAATATATTTTTTTTAAAGTAATAATATTAAGTTAATTAGTTGCATACATTCACTAAGTTACACGACGTTACACTACTTGAGTTTCCATAGATGACTTTAGTATTTCACATTGCTTATAATTAATTAACATAAACATTAAAAATAAACATTGCATAACATTTGAAATTCCATTCAAGAAAGTATAAAGTAACAAACTTGTTTTCTTACATTGCATTTGAAATGATATTACAATACTCATTCATCTAATGAGGTAGATCAAATAATAGTTATAATTTATATTTACATAAGTTCACCTCATAAACAATTGAGGGATGTTTTCAAATACAAATTTTACAATAATGCAATAAAGAAAGTACATCTATATCCAAGTACGAGCTCTCCATCCATGAAGCTCTCGTTGCCAGGGACCCAACGGAGTAAGGTGCACGTTCCACCCAACCATGTGGTACCCATAGGTCCACCCCTCGTGCTAGGAGATAGTAATATGGTTACCTAGACATAATCTACTAACCCTAGACACAAGTACATAACTAACTGATGGTTACATTGCTTCCAGATTTAAGACAATCAAATGTACTAAGTACACAAGGTTAACTGTTATTTTAGGTGGAGTGTTATCACAATATTGCAAATGTTACCTTGGTGTTTCTTCATAGGTTCCGGCCCCCAACTTGGGTTACCCTGGCAACCTCTTACGAAACCTGGCCCCGTTTACAAACTATTGCAGAATCAAATATCTTTTAAGGTAACAAGATATCGATTTTCCATTCCAAGCCTTCTCATCTTATACTCAAGACTATACTAGTTCAAGAGTCAATAAGCGAGGCATAAACATCTTATTAAGGATTTTTTATCTAACTACTATGTTGTTTAGTTATCACTTATCTTACTAACTCTTTGTAAGTTACCCTAACACCACTTTGTGTGTCAGCCCTTACACAGAGCCACTCCCCTAAACATAACAAAGGTATACTAGTTTTCTTGACTAAGATAGACAAGGTGCACAAATTTCATTCACATAATAACAAATGACACACTACGGTCATTAAATTTTTTATTCATAAACCAGGTATCAATACACCATATTCTAACACGTGCACAACCCTAGTCAACTCAAGAAATACATATGAACAATAACATCACACTTTCTATACAATTCGTTCTGAAAGACTTATACATCTAAGACTTTCCCAATTTGCCCAATAAGAAACACAATTAAAAGAAAATTGAAAAATAAACGTCTACTATTCGGATTTACTAAATCCAATCATACAACAAAATTAACAAGGAATTATAGCATCTTATTTGTAATTCTTTTCTCAATCAATGAAGGAAATTACATCATTTAATTCCAATTTCCACAATCATTCTTAATAATAAAATGCAACTCCCTATTTACCAATACTAAATTTCCAAAATCAACCAATAAAAATAATAGATATATATATATATATTATATATATTATATATTATAAATAATATATATTTTATATAACACATATAATACATATATTTAATAATTAGTATTTATTTTGATAAAATTGAAATTGAACATAATCCATATGAATTTCAGTTTAAAACAAATAAAACAAAATTTTAATAAACTAAAACCACGAGCCGCGGCAGTCTCCACAGTGGAGGGCACACTACCTGTGGGACAACGTTTCCTCCACAGTTCTGTGGAGGGCAGACGCTGCCTCATGGCAGCCGCTCCCCACAGAACTGTGGAGAGCGCCGCCTCACAGTGGCCGCGCCCCACAGTGGGAGTGGTGGGGTTAGGGGATAACCCTAGCCCTAAATATATATATTTAATCCGAATTTAAATTTTGGATTCGTATTTTCCAAAAATTCCCATTAAAAGAACTATGCGGAATTTAAATTTCTTTAAAAAAAAAACAAATAATAAATATTCAAAACCCTGTTTCGCCCGTATGGTGATTTTAAATAATAAATCTCTGTGAAAATTAAAATTCATTTGAAATATAAATTCATGTACAGACTGCATAATTTATACAGCACTATAAATAAATATTAACATTCTTATAAATAAAACTAATTGCTCAATAAGAGCATTTGTAAATAAAAATATTCTTCAAACAGATTTAATCAAATAACACAGAAATTCTCAATTTTGGGATTTCAATTTTAGAACAATAAAAATTTCACTCAAAATTAAATCCCCAATTTCTTTTCTACAATTTTCACAGAGGTTTCATTTAAAACTTGTTTTGAATTCCTTCTTTTGTTTAACTACGTTCTTGAGGTTGTTCTACAAATTTAATAAAACTTTACTTTCTTGAAAATTCTTGCAGAAGAATATCAAATATCAACAGAAAGATTTTCTACAAACAATTTGTCAAGAAGAAGGGTTTTAAACAAACAATTTCTTTTCAAAAGCTACAAACTAAAAATACAAGGGAAATACCTGTTTCCTATGTTTTAAAGATCTAGTTGTTGGAGAGAATCTTCTTCTTGTAGAATGCAATCCTCCAAATCTTCTTCAAAACACCAAATCCAAAGAAAGCTATAACCAACCACACAAATCTTCCAAGCAAAGGGATCTTCCACAAATATACAACCGAAACAAAAGAAATAACAATTTCTTTTAAAAATTATTTTTTCATTTCCCGTAAAGAAAAAATGATAACCCCTCTGCGTTTCCCAGATCCCAGTTAATATCCGTGAACAACCTCAACCAAAAACAATAAATGTAACTGGCACACATGTCGAGAAGTACAAAATATCTTTTAACCACTTCTCGACAATCTTGCCTCTTAAGATTTGCATAGATTTAATTCATTTTAAATTTTAAATTTCAATTTTCAAATTGCATATTTATTTAATAATTAAAAATGCCATTTCCACAAAAATATTAATTTAAATAAAATCTATTCACACACAATTTAAACAATATTAATTTAATTAATTAATTTATTTAATTAAATAAATTTAATCTCTAACATCAAATTATTTAACCAAACTAACTAATTAATTTATTAAATACATGTAAAACTTATTTCTTTAACATTTAAAAATTAATTTAAATAACAGTAAATTAAAATATAATAAACTATCATTAAATTTGACAAAATTTACCTTTCAAGCAATTAATTCAAACAGGAAAAGACAAGACAAGCTGACTCTGAACTAAAATAGACGAAGTAATATGACTGGGTTTAAGACTAGACTAGGATGAACCATGCTACTACCTCCCAATCAACATATCCGTTGAGTCTTGACACGCTCAGACCTGAATAACCAGGTGGAGTCAGTGTCATGTACTTGCAATCTTGCAACCAAGCAATAACATACATATATATATAATCCATTGAATAGGTACACCGTGTGGAGAAAATCACAGACATCACAGGGCACTCGCAATGAGTGATGAAATTTCGTTCTCCACACTAATACATGTCACATCAGACTGACAAATTAAACAATAGTTAGTCCATCATAAACATATATAAAGCAATAATCAACTGAAGGAAAACATCTACGCTATATCAAAGCATATCACAAAATAGTAATCACCATACATTGTATCATCATATCACAAAATAAATCCACTGTCGCTCAAAATCAGCGATCCAAATATCCAAAACAAGGTACCAAAATCTAACAGTATGAAAACATGCAACAAAAAACATAAGCATAAATAGAGGGGTACTACAGATGTTCTAAATGCATATAATATTATTATAGCTTTATAAGATGAAACCCTCTTATGACATATTTTTATGACATTTAAGAGCATGACTATAGAATATTTACATTAAAGTATTGACCAACATTATGAAAAATTATAAGAAATCTTTTAAGAAATAGCAACTGTGTCAAGGAAAAAGATGTGGACATTTACAAGAACTTTTTTTTTTAAGCAAAAGTGGGAGACCACTTATAATTTTATTTATATATAATATTTTACATATAGCTAGTTCAGGCGGACATACTGGACGGAAAGAACTAGCAAGAAAACCCCCAATTGTAGTCCGAGTAACAAATTTTACAAAATATCAAAAAGACCAATGAGGTCCTAGTACAAATGACCAATTGTCTGTTTACAATGTTACAAAAGCACATTGGTTGAATACATCAATACATATGCACATACTCTTATGCACCCAAAATATCCAAAAGAAGACATCATACTAGATATACCCGTGACCCGAATACATAACACAGTGGAGATTACAAAACCTTACTAAACATAAGACTGATAAGCTAGGAAGCCACTTTCAAAAAGATGCAGATTTTCCACCAACATGCTGAAAGCCATTAACCGAGCTTTCTTTTGTTTCCACTCGTTTACCTTTGTGTTGGCGATCATGCTCAAATGAACAATGGAAGATTGAGAGTCTCAACTAGAAACCTTCTTTGAATAATTAACATTAGAAATTAATAGAGTTTGGTGAGCATATTGTATAATCACACTAGAAACCAACAATGGAAGATTGAGAGTCTCAACTAAGAATTCCACCTTATAGATAACATTCATACTAGAAGCCAACAACAAAAGACCAAATTTCATAAATAAAGTTCATGTGTTATATATCATGCCTTTGATGGGTCCACAAGTACCATGATCCTTTTGAAATCCTTCTCCATCTAAATGCATCCATTCCAAGACCATTGGGAGGTGGGTATACAATATGAGCCAAGTATTAATTTCTAATGTTAATTATTGAAAGAAGGTATATAAATTATTCGAGCATCTCAATTCTCATACAAAGTTACATCTTAGTCAATTTCTCAATGTATGAGTTCCATATATTTGTAAATTTTTCATAATATAAAAACATATTTTATTTCATTAAAATTAACCTATCTATTCCATGTTACAAAGGATGCTCTTATTTTAAATTATAAGTGTATAATTCAAAATAAATTAGTAATTTTCAAGATAGAGTATGTGCACAATTTCTTTAGTTAAAATAAAATAATATTCTTATTTACATGTGAGAGTTATGTAGAATGGTAGTTTGATGTCTCAAAAATATTTCTTTCATATATACTAAATTTTTATCATTGTACATTATGAGTGAATCATCTCAATTATATATCCAAGCACATCAAAAATTTATAAAGTGGAAAGAAAAATAATCACACATTTATCATATTTTTGTAAGGTGTTCGAAAAGACTAAAAGTTTCCCTAGAAAGAACTAATTAAGGAATAAAAAAAATGGAAAGTGTCTACCTCATTGTATGTTGACCTTTCCCATATAAAAAGATCATGGAAATGCTAAATGAGTCTACTGATATAAGATTTTTTAAGAATGAAGGAACAAAATTCATAACACTAATCCCAAAAGCAACAAGAAAGGAAATGGATAAAATCTTCCTAGTTATTTTGAAAGAAACTCTAAAAGGTTCTAAATCCCCTTCACACCCCTTTCTAAATGAAGATAAAATAAATAAGTTACCAAATATTTCTTAGAGTTTAAGGTGGTGATTTTAATATGATTTGAGAATAAATAAGATAAATTAGATGAAATCAAGCTTTGTTGTAAAGGTGATGAATTTTGGGGGAATGAGATGAAAATAATTTTTAACCTAGTTGACTCATTAAATGGCAATAAGATAGATTTTAAATGGGCTTTATTTAAAATATGTAATAGTTAGATATGTACTAATACATTATATTCTCTATTAGATAGTTATTTCTTCCATAAACATTTCTTACAATCTTATAATTTATTAATAATAGTGATGTGTGCATCCCTAGACACTCTTTGATAACCACACTATTAATGTTTCTATTTTTACTAGAGGATACTCTAATTGAAAAGCATAGTTAACCTTGATATTAATGCAATGAAAGGTGGGATTATCTTGATGGTATCAAAGTTATCTTAAAGATATATTGAAGGTCTTTCTTCTATGCCTGAACACATTTACTGAAATATAATGAATATGTGTTATCCTAGAAAAATATATATAGCATTAAGGATAAAATTTAGACTTTAAGTTTAAAGAAAATGTCAAATATTTAGAATAAAAATGGTGGGGGTGGAATACAAGCTTCAAGAATCTCTTTGTAATAATTAATTGCAATAATAAATGATTAAAACTAAACACAAATGGATATGTCACCAAATTTTTTTAGATAAAATGACTAAAATTAGAGCCAAGATATCTTAGTTCAAGTATCAGGATAAAGGTATCAAATTCTTATTCAATGTAAACATAGCCGAGTTTGATAGATAAAAATTTGGCCCTATTAATACTAGGGGAGCATTGTCTAATGAGATTAAGTTGACACTATTCATTTTTTAGAAGTTAGAACCCTAACATTTATATGAGGCTTGTAAAATAGAACCTTATTAGGAAGAGTAGGAGAGGAGAAATGAACCCATAATAATTAAACTTATACAAATAAAAATAATAATAATGTTTAACCATTTCAAAATGTTAAATTTGTTTCACTATGGTGATCAATAGCTAATTTGTACAAGGAGGCCACAATTTATAGGGAAATGAAGACTACATAAGAGGAGAATTTATAACATAGTAGCTTGGTTGTAGTTGTTTCTTTAGCATTAACTATTTTCTCTTTTTTCTTTTGTTATTGAATATTTTATTTGATCTCTTAAAACTTATCATAATGATTATTTTCTTATTTTTCAATTATTATCATTTTAGAAGGAATACCATTTCAATTTAGAGCAGGGAGAAATGTATTTTTCTTTTAAAGTATTTAAAATATTATATTTATTTGACGGTTTCTTCTTAACCTCTTCCACTCCTTGGAAAAAATTATCCAACCACTTGAATCTCCTTATATTAATCAATTTACTTCTATGATTTATGTATGTGTTTTTAGTGATTTACTCTTTATCCTTTCAATTTATTCATGATATACTTTAATATAGTTATAACAAGTATATAATAGTTTTTCATAATTGGATATGCCTTAAGAAACTCTTTAAACATGAAATTATTTGATGAGGGAAGATATAAATTAAGGTTATTCTTTCTTACTTACTTGAATGCTCATCCATATTTTTTGTCCATAAATATCTCAAATCAAATTGGATTTTGCAAAGAGGATAGCTATATTTTAAATATTCGCTCTTAGTCAAAGTCATTTATTTCTTTGTACAAATTTAAATTTGATTTATGTAATTTAATTTTTAATAGTTTTAACATGGATATATGAAGAGTAGTTATATATATATATATTTATATATATATATATATATATATATATATATAGTAAAGTGGACATATTTTTATATTTTCCTAATACTAGAAAATTTAATAATACCTTCATTCCTTCTAATCCTAATAGAACTATTTTATTATACATTTCATTCAAACAATCTAGTTTCTTTCCTCTAAATTTATTCTTGATTCATACATTTAGTTCACCAACCATTTTGGAGTAATGTCATAAGACTCAAAGGAAAAATATGAAGAATTTTATCCAAGTTTCCATTGTATGCACCCTAAACTTTATCATGAACTATTTGATATAATTTCTCAAATAAATTTTTAATGAACTATTTGATATAATGCCTCAAATAAATTTCCAATAGTGTTTTTGGCCAGAGTATGATAGAAATAGTGTTTTTGATATAATGCCTTTGTAAGAATTGGCTATGAAGGTAGCCACCCAAGATCTAGAGGCCTAATAGAAAGCACAAAAGAGAGAGAAAATAATATGACAAGAATAAACTATATTCAATGTCAATAATATGAGAGAATTGTTTACAATGAGAGAGACCCCTTGGTTATATAGCCAAGGTGAGAACATAGGAGGGCATAAGATTATGACAAGTGTGTAATCTTATGACATGAGACAACAATGAAGATTTATCACTCCATCTAAAGTGGAAAAGGATAATGTGATAATCTCTCACCCACAAAAGGTGGAGAGATAATCACATGATGTGTCCACAAAAGGTGGAAGTGATGAGGTATGAGATGTCAAGTCCACAAAAGGTGGAAAATCTCCAACAACCTCCTATGTGGTCCCTAAGTAAACTTAAATAAGGTGTAATCATGACCTAGGACAAGGTACAAGACATTTAATTACACCAACACCCCCCCTTAAGTGCAACTTAGGGAGAATGTACACAAAAGTAAACAATACAAGATGAGTCCCGGCTACGAGGCCATGTTAGGTACCCATGTAAAAATGCAATGCAATCTCTCATAAAGTGGAGAAAGGGAGAAAACCACGTTGGAAAAAACTCCCCCCCAAAAGAGAGATGAAACAAAAACTGAAAAAAGATGAGAAGGCAAAACCTCGAGTGAGGAAAAAGCCCCCCCATAAGAGAGAATGAAGAAGTCAAGTGACCTCCTCACAAGAAACATCCCACACCCCCAAGAGAGCTCGAAAATGATGGTAGATACTCTCAGTGAAGGGTTTGGTGAAGATATCTGCAACCTGCTCTGCTGTAGGACAATACTGCAAATCGATGACCTGCTCCTGTATCAGCTCCCGAATGTAGTGCATATGAATCTCTATGTGTTTGGTCCTCTGATGGTGAACTGGATTCTTCGAGATCTAGATGGCACTCTGATTGTCACAATGAATGACTGTAGGACGAGGAAGAGTGAACCCAAACTCAGTGAGAATACTCTGAAGCCAAATAGCCTCAGTAGCAGCATTAACAGCCCCTCGATACTCAGCCTCAGTCAAAGAAAGAGCAATAGCATGCTACTTCTTACTCTGCCAACAAATGGGGCCAGAACCAAGATGAAAACTGTAGCCAAAAGTGGACTTACAATCATCAATATCGCCAGCCCAATCAGAATTTGTATATCCCACCAAGGTAAGTCCTGTACCTACTGCATAATGAATCCCATGATGATGTGTACCCTGGATGTAATGCAAGATGCGTTTGGCAGCTTTCTAATGAAGCTCATGTGGTTCCTGCATAAAATATGAAACCATGCCAACTGCAAATGAGATATCAAGGCGTGTGTGAGTCAAGTAAATGAGACTCCCAACAAGCTGACGATACAAAGTGGCATCAACAAGTGGAGTAGAACACTTAGCCTCAAGCTTGACTCCTGAAAGAAAGGGAGTCGGTACAGGCTTACAATCAACCATGTGAAACTGAGCTAGAAGATCAAGAGCATACTTGGGCTGAGAAAGAGAAATCCCAGAAGTTGACTGCGTGATCTCAATCCCAAGAAAATAGTGCAAAAGGCCCAAGTCGGTCATAGAAAATCTATCCTACAAAGCATATTTGACACTACCAATGATGGATGAGGTACTCCCTGTAATGATCAAATCATCAACATAGAGCACAAGTAGCAAGTGAGAATCATCCTGTTGCAAAATGTAGACATTTGGATCTGAATGACACCTCGTGAATTCTGCTGAGAGAAGAAAGGAATCCATCTTGGCATACCAAGCCCTAGGGGCCTATTTGAGGCCATAGATAGACTTCCTCAATCTGCAAACCAGTGAAGAATCCTGTATGAATCCCTGTGGCTGCTCCATGTAAATCTCCTCATGAAGATCCCCGTGAAGAAATGCACTCTTCACATCCATCTGATGTACAGCCCAACCATGAGCTGCAGCAATAGCGAGTGTCAAGCGAATGGAGTTCATCTTAGCAACGGGTGCAAAGGTCTCAGTATAGTCAACACCTAGAACCTATGAGAAACCTTTTGCCACAAGCCGAGCTTTGTATTTATCCACACTTCGGTGAAGCCACATAAGTGGTTTACACTTTTGTGGAGGAAGGAAATTTTGAAATTTCCACACTCTTCATAGAAAAGTGGTTCGGCCGAACCATATGGCTCGACCGAACCATTTGAATGGTTCGGCTGAACCATATGGTTCGGCCGAACCCATGGCTCGACCGAACCCAAAACCGAGCCAAATAAAAAAAACATATTAAGGGGGTTCGGCCAAACCCCCTTAATATGACAAAACCAAAAAAAGTGTGAAAGTGCTTTCACTTTCACACTTTCACTGTGAAGCCGAACCCCCTTAATATGACAAAACCAAAAAAAGTGTGAAAGTGCTTTCACTTTCACACTTTCACTGTGAATTACCAGTCACTGTCCCTCCGTGCGGGGAACATAAACCGAACGGCAACCCAACAAAATTTCTCACCAACAAAAGCAAAGTTCGGGTCGTTTTCTTCAAACTTCATCATTCCAATTCGCATATCAACCACTATTGAGCACGAGGTATTTAAAATTCCTTTTTTTTAAAGTTCAAAATGCATGTATTTGTTTAATTTCGAAACCCTATATGCAAATTTTTTTAAATTTGTTGAATTCAAATTGCACTTGTTTGAACGTTTTTAAAGCATTTTTAATAGTATTTTGCTTCCCCGTTTTGCATAATCCAAAGGTTTGAGTAAGGAAAAACGAGTTTCCTCTGAAAATTAGTGCAAAAAAACATTATAATAGCTCTCAACATAGTCTAAAAAATGAAGATAAATACATTCCTAAAGACTAGAAATGTAGGGTTAAGCTCACAAAATAATTTTAAAACTACAAATTTAGGGTCAAACTTGTAGATGAAAATGCAAATTTCATACATGTAGGAGTGAACCATGAAATTCATAGCTTGATTTGTTAAGGTATTATAATATTAAATCTTATAAAAAATCAAGAATCATATCATTGATAACATTGTCTTCATGTAGTGTGTACAAATTGAAATATAATTGACTAAAACTATAAGTTACTCTTATTGAACAATTTCCTCATGTAGTATGTATAAATGGAACCATTGATTGAAAATATAAATCAAACCATCAAGAACAAAGACTTGATTGTGTCTTCATGCCCTCAATTAATATCATTTACAAAGTTTGGTCTTGGAAACCATAAAATTAACAATTACATTCTCTACCCTATTATTTGATGTATTATAATACAATTTTCTATACTCCCAAGCAAATTCAATGGTCACAAGTTTGTAGAGACACTCTAGAAAAAGGTCTATCATGTGTTTAAAATACTATTCATATTGTAACACTAGAGATTCTAAGTAATATGAGAATCCCTTCATAATTTTATATAATGTATTTTCATCATCACTAACTATAGTAGACTAGTTTCTATCACTATTCAATTCATCTTCTTTCATTAGTCCATCATGACTTGATTATTCATCCTCCTTTATATTTAGAGAATAAGAACAATATATAGAACCACTACAAAATCTTCACTCATATCACTAAAAGTTGATGTTTGGTATAAATGTATCCACATGCAAACAAGAGCCACCTTTGGACATTACTATTATCAAAAGGACAAACCTTATTAGAGCGAGTGCAAAAAGATGTGGGGCCAAAAAGTGGCCACCCCACCTTTTGGTCCCATCATATTAAGTATCAAGCATTAATGTTGAGGTACGCTATTCGAGGAAACTTGAATGATGAGTAAGTGAAGAGAGAGGGGGACTTTATTGTTCACAAAGTGGGAAGAAATAAAAGCAAAGGAAGTGGAAATGGGAAACATGTAGAGAATATGGCAAAAATGGTGGAAATCAAGGAAGGATTAAAAGGAAAAGAAAGAGGGAAAAGAGGAGGATAGAGGCAAAAGGAGGAAGAAGGTAGTGCAAATTATACATTTTTGAAGCTTGTGAAATTCGAGTATGTAAACCTAATAGTTTTTACTTGGTGGTAATGAGGTATGATTTTTTATGAAGGTTCTTTTTAGTATTTTTATATGTAATGTAAGAGAAAAAGCTATTCTTGTATGAAATTCTAGAAATCATGTTAAAAAGCATTAGCTTGTAATTTCTACTATGTGAATGGAAATCTATTGCTCTACCTAGGACATTTAGAAGATTGTGTTGCATTCATGAAGCCAAACATAGTAGATATTTTTTTTACTTTATGTGTGTTATTGGAGATAGGGTTTTAGTATATAGAACCATACAATAAAATGGGGTAATTTCTTGTTTGAACTAAAAACCCTACTATTTTTTAGTGAAGGGATAGCTAGCTA
>VDFB02373365.1:60766133-60826243 GCA_007258455.2 Sequoia sempervirens | reverse complement strand
GAAACCATCTAGACTCCCTCAACATCAGTTCACGACCACTTCCCATCCAAACTATCCTCTAATGAACAATAATAACACTTTCTTCATTGACTGTTCCAATTCCTTGTAGCACTCCATTCACATACTATCAGAGATAAATTTTGTTATAGACCTTATCTCAAAACTATAATTAGTGTTTTGAATACCTTTTAAATGGTTTTATAACATATCAAAGAACCAACATGTGTTACTAGTGCAAGGGCACCATTGAACAAGTTTTGTCAATTTAAGAAGTTAATGTGTAGGCTTTGAAATTTTGAGGTGATAGGAATACAATAAGGTTATTGAGACCATTTGGTATTGTAATAAGTTATATTTTTTGGTTTATAGGTGTTTAGGTGGTTTAGACTTCAAATTGTGCAAAATGTTGAAAAATTGCAAATTGTACAAAATTGCAAATTTGAAAATGTTGTAAAAGTCAAGTTTAGAAGACCAACGGTCATGATATTTGAAAGGGTAGTTTAGGAAGTTAGAAAAATTTAGTTTTGGTGGGAAACATATTAAATACCATGTAGAACTCGAAGAAAATGTTGTTGAAGCAATTTTGAGGATTGAAACATTAATGATACTATGTTTTTCTTCATTTTTCCGTGTTTCCTAAAGTTAGCAGCAACTGTATAGCTCGTACAATATCTCCTTGATTCAATTTACCTTGGAATTACATAGAATATTTTATTACCTTTCTTTTGAATCTATTGTGAAGGATTTTCATTAGTTTTGGTGCAATTTATTGTTGATTCTTCAAAACCGGCTTGAACACACAGATTTAAGGTTTGAAAGTCATTTAAAATGGAGTATTGGCCCATTCCTCTCACTATGGCCACTGTAACTTGAGGAATGGGTCTACAACATCAATAAATAAGTGTGGTAATGTTGAAGTGTGCAGGGGAGGTTGAATGGTGAGTTGGGCTTGATGCCCTAATGATGAAAAGTGTGATTTTCTCTTGAAATTGTGAGGTTTTTAAATAATAAAGACCATTAATATTTGAGGAAGTAGAATCTAATGTTTGATTGAGATTTTTTAGAGATTTTAGAAGATTTTTGATGAGGTTGTTGGGTAGGGGTAAGCCTGTATGTGTGTTTTCCAATAAAACCCTAAGTTTTAGGCAAGAATAGAGGGTTTCTTGTTGTGGCTCTTTGTAGAGAGTGTTTCTACAAGAAAATGGTGAAATATGTAGTTTGAATACCTGGTGAGTGCTTCCCAAGTGGTTGTAGATATTGAAAAAAAGTTTTGGTAATAGTCTCTTTGGAAATTAGGCCTAATTTGAGGTCTAGGAAGTGTGCAAACTTAGTTTTGAAGTTGTTACAAAGGAACCTAGTGTGGTCTGTTGATATGTTTTTGGGAACCTAAATATGTCCCTAAAAATTAGTTGGTCTTGGCTTGAAAGAATATCTTTGTGAAGATTTACCCGATTTAGTCAAAGTGCAATGTTACAAGGAAAAGAGTTGTTTTGAGGAGATAATGAGTTTTGTGAGATTGTGATTTGGTAATTGTTGTTGTTGGTTGGAATTATGTTAAGTTGTGTTGCAGAACCTCCCTTGATTGCATCAGGTCATATTAGAATGTTATAGTTTGTAGAGGAAAGGTTGAAAAAGTTGCAAGGAAAGATGCCTCCAAAGGCCAATGTGATGGCAAAGGAGATAAAGGAATTGAAAGAGTAGTTGTTACAGAAGGAAAGGCTCTATAGAGAGTCTCAAGAAGCCACCTTCACCAAGATAGCAGTTCTAGAGAATAATTAGAGGAGAGAAATGGCGAATGAAGACCAGAGTGATAAGGAGGATGAGGGCGAAGAAGGAAACCCTCTAGTTGGATTCTAGAATGATGAAGATGACTTAGAGCCTAAAGAAAAGAGAATGGTCAAGATGTTGAAGGCAGTAAAAGGTGAAAACACTCCAAAAGTGAAAGTTGAAATGCCTATGTATGAAGGTAAGATGGATAGTGAAGAGGTTTTGGCTTGGATTGATGCCTTAGATAATTTTTTTGAGTTTGAAGACATAGAGGACAATAAGAAGGTGAAATATGCAAAGAGAAAATTGAAGGGCCTAGCCCTAACATGGTGGAACTTTGTTCAAGAAGATAGGGTCAAGAAAGGTAAGCCCAGGATAAGCTCTTGGGATAGGATGGTAGCAAAGGTAAAGGCTCAGTTTTTACTAGCAAATTATGCCATACAAACCTTTATGAAATTGCAAGATTTGAAGCAAAGTGAGTTAGATGTGATGTATTATATTGGGTAATTTCATAGGTTATGCATTAGGGCAGGTCACAATGAAGATGAGGTTGAAAGAGTGGCCAGGTATTTGAGTGGCTTGAGATTGAACATAAGAGGTGAAATTAGTTTGAACCCTTCTAAGACAATGGAAGAATGTTTCCAAATGGCAGTAAGGGAAGAGGATAGAATCAAGAGAAGGCAAGAAAGACAAGGAAGGGGTAGGGATAATATGAATAGAGGGAGAGGTACAAGGCAGACCAATGAAGAACAAGAGAGTGCAAGCAAGGGTAAAGAGAAAAATATTAATTTTAGAGGAGATTATAGAGGCACAAGGGGTAGATTTGGAGGTGGAAGGAATTTTAACACTTTTGTAGGTAGATGTTACCATTTCCAAGAATATGGTAATCCTTCTTGGAAGTGCCCTGAGAAATTTGGTTCAACATCTAGTGGAGGAGAAAGGAAACCTGATAGGAGAGCCCAAATAGTTCAAGAAGATGAAGTTGAAAGTTCAAACTCCAATACACTTCGTGCTACTCCTGAAGTAGGTGAAAGTCTGGTGATGAAGAGACAAGTATAGAAGGAAACAAAGGAGAGAGAACTGCTTCAAAGAAGAGCATTGTTTAGGATAGCTTGTTGATGTAAAAACAAGGTATGTAAAGTAACAGTTGATTCAGGATGTACTGATAATAATGTATCTAGTGAAATGGTGGATAAATTGCATTTGGAAAGAGTGCCTAGAGAAAATCCATATAAAGTATCATGGGTTAGTGATAATCAATATATGGTGGTGAGTGAACAAGCTATAGTTCAATTTTAGGTTGGAAAATATAGGGATAGAGTTGTTTGTGACACATTACCCATGAATTGTTGCCATATGTTGCTAGGAAGGCCCTAGCAGTTTGATAGGCCAGTCATGTACAATGGAAAAAAAAATACATACATAATTGAAAAATATGGGAGAGTGTTCATTCTAATTCCATTGGTTGAGGAGACAAAAGAAAAAGGTGAGATCATCATGGTAGAGAGAAAGGAGTTTGTAAATCTTGATGAAGATAAGAGCATGAGTTTGGCAGCCAATACAAGGCTTGATAAAGATTGGACAATAGATAAAGGAAGAAAAGATGATTTGCAATCAGTTGTTATGAAGAAGAATGTATTCATGTGGAAAAAGAAGGTAGATGAGAATGTGTCTTGGTCTGAGACAGAGCAGTATAATAATAGAAATCATTTTGAAAGTCAAGAAAAGAGTGATGGTATTATGATTGGGACAATTATGTGCCCTATAATAGGGAAAGAAGTGAAGAGATAGTCAAGGGATGTTATGACAAAGGTTGATGGAATTGGTAAGATAGTAAATAAGAGGACAATGGTCTGTAATAATGAAGGGACAATGGATAGTAAGGTTGCTGGTATAGAGGGAAAGATAGTTGCAAGTCTGACAAGGGATGTTAAATGTGATGGTACAGTTGTTGGCAAGTCTGACACTGAGAAAGATGTAGATAACATGAGTATTGGAAAATGGAATAAGCAAGACGCTAAGAAGAAATTGATGGTAGTTGGTGAAAGTGTGAGTACAAATGTAAAGGGAGAAGTGACATCAGTATTTGTTGATAGGGAAGTTGAGAAGCACCGTACAGAGTAGAGTGTATAGTTGAAGCAAGAGACAAGTGATGGTGATGGCCAATATGTCAAGGAAAATGATAAGCTAAAGCAAGGTGAATCTGATGACAGTGATCAAGTAGGTCAAAGATGTGAAAATAATGAAGGTGAACAAGCTACATCAAACTTTCCAAGAGACTTGGAAAACTTCAAAGTTGGGGTGTATGGTGCAGGGGCACCATTGAACAAGTTTTGTCAACTTAAGAAGTTAATGTGTAGGCTTTGAAATTTTGAGGTGATAGGAATAAAATAAGGTCATTGAGACCATTTTTTATTCTAATAGGTTATATTTGCTGGTTTATAGGTGTTTAGGTGGTTTAGAATTCAAATTGTGCTAAATGTTGAAAAACTGCAAATTATGCAAAATTGCAAATTTGAAAATGTTTTAAAAGGCAAGTTTAGAAGACCAACGACCATAATATTTGAAAGGGAAATTTAGGAAGTTAGAACAGTTTATTTTTAGTGGGAAATATATTAAATACCATGTAGAACTCGAAGAAAAGGCTGTTGAAGCAATTTTGAGGATTGAAACATTAATGATACTCTATTTTTCTTCATTTTTTTGTGTTTCCTGAAGTTAGCAACAATTGTACAGCCCGTATAGTATCTCCTTGATTCAATTTACCTTGGAATTGCATAGTATATTGTCTTACCTTTCTTTTGAATCCATTGTGAAGGATTTTCATTAGTTTTGGTGCAATTTATTGGCGATTCTTCAAAACTGGCATGAACACACAAATTTAAGGTTTGAAAGTCATTTAAAATGGATTATTGACCCATTCCTCTCACTATGGCCATTGTAACTTGAGGAATGGGTCTGCAACATCAATAAATAAGTGTGGGAGTGTTGAAAGTGTGTAGGGGATGTCGAATGGTGAGTTCGGCTTGATTCCCTAATGATGAAAGTATGATTTTCTCTTGAAATTGTGAGGTTTTTGAATAGTAAAGACCATGAATCTTTGGGGCAGTAGAATCTAATGTTTGATTGAGTTTTTGTAGAGGTTTTAGAAGATGTTTGATGAGGTTGTTGGGCAAGGGTAAGCCTGTATGTGTGTTTTCCAATAAAACCCTAAGTTTTAGGAAAGAATAGAGGGTTTCTTGTTGTGACTCTTTGTAGAGAGTGTTTCTACAAGAAAATGGTGAAATATGTAGTTTGAATACCTGGTGAGTGCTTCCCATGTGGTTGTAGAGATTGGAAATTTTTTTTGGTGATAGTCTCTTTGGAAATTAGGCCTAATTTGAGGTCTAGGAAGGGTGCAAACTTAGTTTTGAAGAAGTTGTTACAAAGGAACCTAGTGTGGTCTGTTGATATGTTTTAAGGAACCTAAATGGGTCCCTAAAAAAGTAGTTGGTCTTGGTATGAAAGAATCTCTTTGTAAAGATTTACCCAATTTATTCAAAGTGCAATACTACAAGGAAAATAGTTGTTTTGAGATAACAAGTTTTGTGAGATTGTGATTTGGTAATTGTTGTTGTTGGTTTGAATTGTGTTGAGTTTTGTTTCAGGACCTCCCCTTATTACATCAGTTACTTTGAAAACTATGCTCCAAATCAGGACTGTCTGCATACAAATTAGGCCTAATAGGCTTTGCTCCAAACAAGGTTTATTGAAATTACTATCTCTAGGATTGATTTCTCCTAACCAACACTTGGAACAAAACAAATTAGGTTTAATTATGCTTAATATTCCATCAAAATTCCATTTACAAAGGAGATTTCACAAACCCTAAGTGTACTATACACCAAACTCTATTTTTGTAGACTGTGCCCAGATTTTCAGTCCCTAGCTTCAACTTCTTTCACTTTAAACTTAATATTTTAGCATGAAAATTCAATAACATGAAAAAAAATGTTATAAATGTTCTTTCGACCAAATATTAGCAATTTTCATTGGAAAACTTAGGAGAAACACAAATTTTCATGTCACTATTTACTGTAATCAGGGTTTTTGACAATTTACAGTAAAACTTCAATATCTCATTCAAAATTGTACTAAAATGAATGAAAAAAAGTGGATTAGGAAGGTGAATTATTATATTCTCACTTACAACCATTCAAACATTCCTTCATGTCCGTACAGGTCCGTACAACATCAGAAAACAAAGATTTTGAAGAAATATGCAAGAAAATAGTGATTTCCTTTATTCAAATTTGGAATTTCAATCACCCCCATCTTCCAAAATGGTTACAAGGCTTTTTTAAAGGAATTAAAAAACTGAATCATCACATTCCAACTAATTCCTAATGAATTAGAACAAGGTGATTGTTCGCCTTCCATCTTTTTGCATCTTTTGCAATTTTTCAACTTTAGCAATTTTACAATTTGTATGACAACTTTCACATTCTTTTCAATTTTGACACAAAACATTAAATATTGACCTCCCAATGACTTAATCACATGAAAATGACCTCTAGAACTTTGTTACAAGGTTGAGACGCCAAAATTGAATCAAATTTGAAAATTGCTTCAAGGAAGCATGATGTTGTCAAGATGCTCCTGCATCAAATATCAAGTGGGAGGATATTAGGATTAAGGTGATATTAACCTTGCAAATACTGTGTACTTCATGTGTCTCCCATACTTTAGGAATGGATAAGTGGGTGCCAAGGGGTGATTGGGTGAATTATTTATCAATTATTTTCTCTTAGTTGACTTTGATATTGATTGTAGTGGAATTGAGTAACGTAGGTTAAATATTAAGTGGGAAGTTAGTTATAATAGTGGAGGTTACATATTGTTTTTAATGTTTTGGAACTACTTTCTCATAGACATGTCTTTATTAAGGTGTAGTTTTGGAAATAAATAAATTCTTTTGGGAAAGTGTGTCATGTGAGTTATTGGTAAAATATGCTATAACTATGGCTTTCTATTATTGATGGAATTGATGAATTTTTACATGGAGGTATTAGATTTTTGCAATACCATAGGTTTTGGAACTTTGTAGTTTTTGGAAACCAGTCATGGTTTTACCTCTTCAATTCTTTATAAATTGGATGTCTTGGATAGTTTCATTATGGTTATTTTGTAGGCTAGTACTCTTATGCTATTAGAATCCTATTAGATGGAAAGGGGAAAGTTGGATATACTAATATAGCATTGTAATTGGATTAATATAGACATGTACTCTCTCAGATGGTGGATTTTCTTTCCTAAAAGGATTTCTCTATGTACATTTGGTGTTATGAGTTTTATTTTATGTCATTAATTTTTTTATTTTTGATATTGTTGATTATACGTCTCTCCATGATATTTAAATGGTCAATTCTATGTTTTTGATAAAGTAAGTAGGGAAAGGGCTCTGATCCAAGAGTTTAAGACAACATAAAACATAAATCAAAATAGAGGCACACATGCTAAAAGATGAAACTACAAGGCTCACAATCCCGCTTGAGACAAAAGAAAAAAAGACGCCGAGAGACAACACCAACAACCAAAAGAAACAACACCAAGGACTTGAGGAAACTTAATTAATTAGGTCCAAATTCTTCTATAGAGTTTCTAGTGACAACTCCCAATCTTCTTTGGTTTGGACCTTCTTTCCTTTTTTGTTGTTTGTTTTAGCCACCTAAGGATCTTCATCAATACCAAGTTTATTTCTTTGCTTATTGATTTTAGATTTTCCTGACACAATCCCCATAACCACTTTCAACATTATTCTATGGGTGATAGAAGTGAGACTGTAGATTTCCATTTCCATTCTTTTGATTTTTCATTGTTAGTATTAATCTTAGTTTTCATCTCCTTATTAGTTTTCTATAAAATTTCTAGTTGAGATTTAATATGAGAAGGAAAACCCTTCTCACTACATATTTTTTCAAATTTCTCATCCTTGTTGACCTCCTTATTATCATTGTTAAGAGAAACAGTGAAAATATATTCTTCCTCATCCTCGTTATCATCATCTTCTTCATTACCATCTTCAATCTATTAATATCTTCATCATTAGCTTTTGGGTCCTATCATTTTAATTATTATCATCATCACCATCAAATTTTTCATGCATCTCCTACTTCTTAGCACCATGTCTTAGTTCCACCCCAGTGTCCTAAAAATGTTCTTCCATACCCTCAGTTTATAGCAACTCCACCCAGTCCTCACTATGGATGTCTTCCTCAAACTCCTCAAGCTAAAATATGAACTCCTCATCCTTAGAATAATCCACCTCCAAATCCAATAAGGAAACAACATGTTTAAATTTTTAGACTACAAAGAAGAGCCCACAACTGGTAGATCTTCGACCTCCCAAAGACAACAAGGTGTTCTTCTCCAGAAGCAATAAGGTGTTTTTCTCTCCTTTGGAATCGCATATTTTGATGGGACCCCCTTCCTCAACAACAAAACAATGATTTATCTTTTTATTTTTAGAAAAATTGGTCATGGTGTTTTTTCCTTTTAATGGGGTGATATCTTGGATATCCAAGCTATTAGTGTCCATAGTGCTTTCAATATAGGACAATGGAGAGGAATTTCTATTATCAATTAATGAAAAAGATAGGAATGTGAAGCCCTTTTTTTGTTCTTCTTGTGTCTGCAATTTTTTTTTTCTCGTGGTAAGCTTTTTTCTTTTGTTAATCCCTTCAGTACATTCCCTTCTTGCTCATTTTGGACTCTATTTACAAATGTCTACTATACTATGAATGTTTTTCTATGTGGTGAAGTTTTTATCTTTAGAGGCACAAGGATTCAAAAATTTATTATTACCATTGTATTATACTTTTAATTTACTTTAGTCTTACTAGCATTGTATTATACTCTTAATTCACTTAATAAACATGATCAACTGTGCATGTAAAGTATTCAATCCATAACAACAAAACTAACCGCTATAGCTCTTTTCATCAACTTTATCATTATTTTTCTAAAACCCATAAAACTATACTCATTTGTCGAATTAGTCCTTATAATAGGAAAGAATACTTCTAATTGTAGGAAAAGCCAAAGGTCCATACTAGTAGAAGTGTAGTCAACTGTTTGACAACAAATTACAAGGTGAGACTCTCAAATCAACCTTGTCCTTTCATTGCAATGGCATAAAAATTACTAGATATATTAAATGTCAAAAAAAATTATTGAAGGAATAGAACATTCATTCTTGCAATATATGTAGACCTTATGTCTTTTAGAAAATTGTATAGCATAAAGGAAAAGGTTGATTCAATAATCTCACCTTCTACTTTGTTGTTGAGCAATACACTACACTTGTACTAATATGGATCTTTTCCTCCTCCTGCAATTGAAAGTATTCCTTTGTTTATAAGGAGTAATTAGAAAAATGAGTACAATGAATGGCATATGTTATGTAATTCATAAACATGAAATAGTTCCTACCAATAAGCAAGTAACTATTGCAATCATTTCATTAGCAAAATGCTACAGAGAAAAATATGCATTAACCATGCTTATTTTGAGATCACACGTAGAAATTAACAAAGGATTTGCATTCCTATCTTTTGTATTAATCGATAATAAAAAAAGGAGAATGAGTACACAAAAAACCCAATACTTTCAGCGACTTCTCCTCAAATGCGGTGGCATTTAATGCATTATGCATTCAATGATTCTATACCCACCAACCCACCAATAAATGTCTCACAATTTGCATTTAATCCCAAAATATTTTCCCAAATTTATCTACATCATCCCATTTTTTTAATTTCCTTAAAGAAAAATGAATTATAGAGCTACTCTTACCAATAAAAAAATAGATAAATAATAATTTTTAAATATAAAAAAATATGTTCTTAAATTCAAACTATAGAAATACAAAGAAATATTTTTAAATTATAGAATGTGATTGGCCAACCCAACATATCAAATGCATATCGAACGATTGCAATCATAACCTGCCTATCCTAAATATCTAAGTGAGTTGTAGTACTTAGAGAATTAGGAAAACTTGGAGAAAGATAAAGGACAACAAAAAATTAAATACTATTTAAATATGTCTTAAAGGAGTTTTAAAAAGGGTGCAAATTTAAATAGAATTAGAAAAGATTAAAAAAAAATCTGTACTTGAAGACATTAGGAGTTATAATTCGTTGTTTAAAAGAATTAGTAGTATTGTCTGTAGATGCCATTAACAAGAAATGTGAACATAAAGGAAAATATTTTGCACTTTTAGTCCTTTTTAGGCTTCTTTTGAAGGTAATGTACACCAAATTACCATACAATGTCGGATTGATGGTAGCAAGCTAGAGAATAGAAATTTGATGGAAGAGACTATGCACCAAGGCAATACAAGAAGATGAAATGGAAAAGAAAGCTTTAGTTACATATGCAAGAGGGTATTTTTTGACATTAAGTTAATAAAGTGAATTTCCCTTTTCCAACAGACAACACCTTATTTTTGGAGAGCTATTCTATACCTATAACTTAAATTTTTAGCAAGTCGCCAATTTTACACTTAAACTACTTTAATCTAGAGGAGAGAGCTAATCTAGCAATCAAAATAAATTCATTCTTCATTATATCTACAGGAAACATAAGCAGTAAGAAATTCACATGCAAGCATATTGTTAAGAGTGTTCATTAAGGTTTTCTAACATTTGTTTTGCAATCAATAACACCTATCTTTTAAAATAGCTCCTTCTCCTACACGTGGTTGCATGAACCTATACTGGAATCATTTAATGCTTACTAAGTAGCTTTCCAACAAAGCTCTCACAATTTTCATTTAATGTAAAAATATTTTCTCAAATCTATCTGCCATCTTAATTTTTCAAATTGTTTAAAAAAATAAATTATACAACTTCTCTTACCAATACAAAAATAGGAAAATAATAATGTTTGAATATGAAAAATATGTTGTTAAATTGAAGATATATACATAGAAAGAAATATATTCAAATTATACATTGTGATTGGCCAGTTGAGCAAAAACTATTCTCATTCAACTTTTTTTACATGCAAACAAAACTAAATAAGAATATTATTTCAATTTTATGAGTGACATAGTATATGCCATTCACTATACTCATTTGTATAATTTGTCCTTGTAACAGGAACCAATACTTGCAATTACACCAAGAGACAAAGATCCACACCAGTATAAGTATACTCAATCATTCAACAACAAAGTGCAAGGTTAGATTCTCGAATCAACCTCCTCCTTATTTTCAATGCAATAAAAATTCTTGCATATATGTCTTTCAGAAAGTTCTAAAATATATTTTTTATTTTATCACATTACAAAACAATCAAATAATACCACTTTATACTTTGTCCCGTTGTCTCCATCACCTATACTTCAAATTTTTCATTTAGTTCATATAACCATAGATAATTTCTTCAAGTAAGATTTATGCAAAAAAATTTAATGAATAGATCATGTACTTTACTACAATTGCATATAATGTATTAAAGGATTAGTATGCATTCACATTAACTCCAATTAGTATTTTGAATGATTCAATACTATATGAATATTAAATAGAACAATATCACAACACTTGTACCAAAAATATTGCAATCCTCCAATACGTTCTCAAATACTATATGAATCCTTTGCAGGACAACGATGGATGCAACAAAAGGAACAACAATGAAAATGAAAATTATGCAAGAAGACACAATAAAACAATAAGAAACTTGCACTATTTTCCTTACACATGCATTTTCTCAAATTCCAAATTTTAAAATAGCATTGTTCTATTTGCTGTAGAACAAAAGTCAAAAAACCTAACTCCATTTCAATTGAAGGCCTCAATTCAAAAAGAGTTGGAGACACCTTCCAAGGAGACATGCTTGTTGTCTACAAGTCCACACTAGAAAAAGTGAATAGAACATGAGAAGTGTTATGCATAGACTTAACAAATTTGAAAGCATAAATGACAATCACGTTGAATGTCATTGGCACCTTGTACAACAACATGAACAAACAATAATTCCAGTATTAGCAATTTCAATATCATGTTTTGAAATTGCACCTAGAACATATTATGATCGAGGCAACTATGATTGCATATTGATTTTGACAAACACAAGTATAGTTGAAAGCATACCCTACCTTTGTGAAGAGTACTACTTCATACCAAGTACAACTATCGAACAACTACTAACAACCACAAATGACTACCCAACTGGAAGAATAGGTGCACTAGTAGTTAGCACCAAGAAAATAGGTACCCAATATACAATTAGTATCAAAGGCGAGTGCGTTGATTTAGATAAAGCACAAATACAAAATGTCTCTTCAACCTTTCCCACTAATCCAATTTAAATCTATTTTCCCCCATGATTCCCTCTATTATGATTTCATTATAAAGAAAACTAACTTTTTTATTGATCAATAGCTACAACTACACCCAAATTATGAACACCAATAATTGGCAATAGAAGACCAACTACACAAAAATAAAACTCCAATAATGATTTTCAAGAATATTGTAAAAAGGATAGATCAAAAAACACATTGCACACAATCCTATCAACATTCATCTGCAAATTGAATGACAAAAGAATGATGGAAAAGATGAATAGCTTACTACAGTCAACATATAAGGTAACTATCTCCAAATTTTTTAAATTCTACATTTAAACTTGCTTTTTTATGCGCCATCTAACAATATTCAAACACATGTTACAGGTTTCTAGCACTTTAAGAGTAGCAAATACATTCTCAATTCCATTCCATGCATTTTTTCCAAAATGCAATTACAAATTTGACACTTACAACACACTCGAGAAGAAGACTACTCACTACAATCAATGTGACTAGCAAGTCAACTACATATATTCACTGCATCTAAAAACTATTATCAAAATCGACGACAAACAAACAATCCATGGTTTTATTGAAAAATGCACCATCCAACAACTATTGCCCACTCTCCAAATCATAGATTATGAAGACCATATCAAAGACAAATCAACAGTAATATCCACACTATAGGACTTCAACATCAAAGGCCATTTCACCCTCAACTAGAACAATGTCATTACTGATGCCATCTGCCTCAACGAATGAACAACAAATCCCACAACAAGGTAAAAAATATACTCATACAAATACTTCTTTTATCTGATATTTTAATACACTTTATCTAAAATTATAAAAAACTAATTCTATTACACTAATCATAATATTAAAATTACAGGTAGCAGAGAACACAAACAAGGAGAAAATTGCATACTAATTAGTCGACCAATTGTTACTATTATGATACTTGATTCAGTTAATACTAGTTTGCTCATTCATTATAACTTGTGGCCATAAATTGTTGTGTTTCTTTTTGCACTTACATGTAGTTTGAGTTTATTGTGTTTCAATGTCATCAATGATATTCGTGGGTTTTTTGATTTTTTTACAGAACCGTAAATGATTTTAAAAATTTTAAGTGTTTACAATTAAGTACAAAGTAGTTAGAAAATGCTAAAATATTTTGGACAGTGAATTTCAAAGGTTTTTTTGCATTTTCTTACCAAATTTACATATCACACCCTGCTATTAGATTAAAAAAATATCTTTTAAGTTGTTCACACATTTATGTCAGTTGACTTTTCCCACCACATACTTGTTTAAAGTTCTACAGTAGACATTGTTAAAAGATTGTGAAGAACTTAGGTGAATTTTGTTCCTTAGTATGATAACCCTATGATTGATTGTAAATTTCCTTAATTTCATGCATATTGGCATCTTTATTCAAAAAAAAAATCTAAGAGATGATATGTTAAAAAAAATGAAATATGTGAATACTACTTAAGGGCCATTTATGGTTTCTCCTCATTTGATCATCTCACATGCCAAGTCGTTCTCGAAAACTGTGAGGGAAAACATCAATTTAAATTTGATTAGCTATGATAGCTATTGTTTCTGACAAACGAAATCATTTGACAGTTGCTTCTAATTTTCTTTGTTTCATACCCTATTTTCAATTCTTAAACAGTCACGACTTGTTCTAATTTTCTTTTTTCCATACCTTATTTTCATTTCTTAAACAATAACTTCTCCATTAAAATAGAAAAGATCTCATTTTTTATATAATTAAAAAATTTCATAAAAACAATCTAGTTGATTAAATTTTACTAGACAACTCAAACAATCACATAAAGACATGGGATAAATATTCAATTTCTCATCACATTGTTGTTCCTCTTTTGTGTTTCTAGAATATTTAGAGGTTGTTGTAGGTTTCTTGTTCATTTTTATGTGCAAGTTTTGTTGTGTGTTTGTTAGATTCTGCTCATTTTTATGTATAGGTTTCAAGATTTGTGTCATCTTTGTTGGATTTGGTACTTGTTTGTATGTAGATTGAGATTTGTTTCAGTGGCCAACTAATTTTTGTTAATTTGGATTTACATGAGAGTGCAAACTAATGTGAAACATAAAACATCACGATTAGTGTTTCATGGTGCTTTGTGATGTAGAAAATATAACTTCATTGGTACTTTCCCTAGTACATGTATATCATATTTTTGAGGGAAAAACTATTATATTAACATTCTTGTTGATAAGTAGGAGGTAGTTTCCATAGCGTGTCAAATTGTGATATTTCTATCAGGATTCAACCGTATAGTTTTACAAGTCAAAATCGTAAAAAAAACTTTCTTTGTTCCATGACACTAAAAACATGTATTATATAGATGAGCGTGACTTACATGTAAGATTTTACTATTGATCACTTGATGAGCTTGTATTTGGAAATTGTAGGACAATATTCTAGGGGATATACAAGCTTAAGTCTACCAAGACAATTTAGGACTTATTAGGTACGAAGTTGGATAGCAACAACTCCAAACCATTTGCATCCATCACAAGTTGTTGGAATTTTTTATTATTATACACAATGGTCGTTACAACCTCTACGACTCTTGCTCTAATAGATGCATGCATATTCTTTAGGTACCCAAGAAAAGGAGTCAACCCTCCAATTGTATATAGATCTGTAGATTATAGTCAATCATGTCCATCAGATTACCATGTTTAAACACTTACACTTTGTCAAAACTAGCATAACATTATTTTAGTATCATTTATTCGCAATAAGTATATTACCATCAGGTTTTACATTTTTCAGACAAAGTACATTTGAATAGCTCCATATTTAATAAACATTTGAGTACTAGTTTCCTCTATGTTGAAGGACAAAATGTGTGTATATCCTACAAGTTACATGAGATATTTTCTCAACTGTGCCCATAGCATGACAAATTTCTACTCTTACAAAAGAACCCAAACTTGAGAATGAGCCTTGAGGTATACAATCTTTTATCACCTGAAATTAAGAACATGGAGCTTTTTTTCTTCCTGCTAGGTTAAAAAAGGTAACCAAAATACATCTTCAAAGAATCAAAATAAAATCCTAGATTCATCATAATGGAAAGATATTGCTCCTGTTAACCATTGCAATGATGGTTGCTTTTGGCATGGTTGTTGCAGTTACTATTTATTCTCTAAACATACAATTTAATATTGATGACGCACATTCCACATAATTTCACAATATTTAAGTTGTAGGAAAGTTTCTTATTGGAGATATAATACCTAAAACATCATAAAACATGTGAGTGGACTTTTGGAAGATAAAATCCAACTCAAGTAGACTGCATGCATTGCACCCACCTCCTCAACTATAATTTTTTGGAAAACAGAACCAAAATGTGCACTACATGCCTGCAATCGATGCTTCTTTAGGGTTGATGGAGTAACTAAACTTTTATTCTATATAAACAAAACATGCTTTTATCAATTATAGTGGTATATCTTTTTTCTTTTAAGGTTTGAGTTTTAATGTGTTATTTTATTTTTGTTTTTCTTTCCATTTTATGCATGAAATGAGGGGTAAATTTTAAAATTGACACTTGTGCCCACAAATTTAGGATGAGCTAGAGATGGCTATGATTGAAACCACACTATATAGGAGCACTAGTGTCTTAGATGCCTAGGAATCAGAATTTAATACTTGTTACTTTGTAGATTTAACAATTCAATATTTTGGAGATTATATGGATAACAATCTTTAGATTCCAAAGTTTCCATATTGCAGTTACTAATAGCCATCTTAACCTTATCCACTTCCTGAACTAACATGCTCCACACTCACTGGCAGGAACTGACACTATGCATCCCTTGTTTAACTTGTTAAGTATATGTTAAATTATTTTATATTATGTGTTGGAGGAATCTAATAATTTCTCCACTTTTTGTTTGTTTGTTACATAGGCTAAATTTTGCTACCATTTATTTTGCATGTTTTGGTCTACACCTCTTTCAAATTGGTATCAGAGCCTTAAAGGAATGAAGTCGCTAGCCAAATAAAGAGAAGGGAGATAAATCATTGTATAAGAAGCTTTTTCAGTATTTTGTGAAAGGAATTAGTTTGCTCCACCAAATCAAATCGAATCATGGCATCAAGTAGCCATTATTTCTAGCCTCCAATATTTACTGGTAAGAATTATGAGTATTGGGCTATTAAGATGAAAACATTATTTTGTTCACAAGGTATTTGGAATTTGGTAAAAAATGGTTTTGTAGAACCTCAAGATCAAGTAGCATATTAGGATTTAACCAGAAATTAAAGAGAAGAACTTGAAACAAAAAAAAGAGAAGGATGCAAAAGCTCTATTCTTAATCCAATAATTAGTTGATGAGCCTATCTTTCCAAGGGTTGCAGAAGCAACTAGGTCTAAGAAAGCTTGGGAGATCTTGCAAACATCCTATCAAGGTACCACTAAGGTGAAAGTAGCTAAACTAAAATCTCTTAGGAGAGATTTTGAATACTTACAAATGACTGATTTAAATTATATAGATCATTTTATGAATCAAGTTATAAATGTTGTGAATCAAATTAGATTTAATGGATAAGCTATGTCAGATCATAAAATTGTAGAAAAAATTCTTATGAGTTTGCCTAGCAAATTTGATGCAATGGCTGTAGCAATTGAAGAATCTAAAGATTTGACATAGTTATTAGTAGATGAATTGATGGGATATTTGTTAACATATGTTTCTAGAATGAATAGAAATAATGATACTTCTTTTGAGAATGCTTTCAAGTCCCAAGAATCATCTGGCAGAGGAAGAGGAAGGTCAATTTTAAGAGGAAGAGGTGGAAGGAGTAATTCAGGACAAGGTGACAGGAATAATCAAGAAGAAAGGAATAAACAAGCAAATCAATACAATAACAATAGAGGATGTGGCAACAATCATTTTCAACAACATTCACAAAGGTTTGATAAGTCTAATATTCAATGTTTTTATTACAAAAAATATGGGTATTATACATATGAGTGTAGAAAGAAACAAGGGGATGTTAGTAAACATAATGCTAATTACACAAATGAATCTAATTTTGGAATTTCATTTGTCACTTTCCATGTTGCTCAATAAAGTGCTAAGGTTATTTGGTTTCTAGATAGTGGGTGCAACAATCATATGACAGGGAATAAGGAATTGTTTGTTAGTCTTGATGATTTTGTTAAATAGGAAGTGAAATTAGGGAATGATACTAAATTACCTGTAAGGGAAAAAGGGGTAATAAATGTTTTGAAAAAGAATGGTGAAAGAAAATTTATTTCTAATGTTTATTTTATGCCTGATTTAAAACATAATCTCATGAGTGTTAGATAGTTAATACAAAAAGGTTATAGGGTATCTTTTAAGGACAATATTTGCACTATATTGGATAGATTCAAAGTGACAATTTGATAGAAAGAGTGGAGATGACAAGGAATCAGATGTTCCCCCTCCATATTTAGTGCATCCAAGGAGATGAGGAAGAAAATTTCAAGACTGTGCATCTAGACCAATCATGGTTATGGAATTTGAGGTATGGAAATTTATATTTTGGATGTTTGAGTCTGTTACAAAAGAAGAATATGGTGAAATGTTTTCCACCCATAGAGCAACCAACTAGTTCATGTGAGAGTTGCATTTTATCAAAATAACATAGAGAGAGTTTTCCAAGTGGAATCTCATATAGAGCAAGGGCATTATTGGAGCTAGTTCATAGTGATTTGTGTGGACCAATGCAAACTCCATCACTTGGAGGTAGTATCTATTTTATAACCTTCATTGATGATTTATGCAGGAAGACTTAGATATATTTTCTCAAGAAGAAGGTTGAAGCCCTTGGAAAAATCAAAGAATTCAAAGCTATGGTGGAAAAGAAAAGTGGCCACTATATCAAGGTATTGAGATCAAATAGAGGAGGTGAATATGTTTCTAATTAATTTTTAGTTTTTTGCAGACATTATGGAATCAAAAGGCAACTTACTGCAAGGTACACTCCACAAAAAAATGGTGTAGCAAAAATAAATAATAGAACAATCATGGATATGGATAGAAGCATGTTGAAATCCAAACATTTGCAAAATGAATATTGAGTTGAAGCGGTAGAAAATGTAGTGTATATTTTAAATAGAATTCCAACAAAAAGTGTAAAGGATCAAATTCCACAAGAAGCTTGGAGTGGTAAGAAACATACTGTACATCATTTTAGAATTTTTGGTTGTATTGCATATTCTCTTATGCCATTTGAAATAAGAAGGAAACTTGATGATAGAGGTGAGAAATGTATTTTTATTGTATATAGTGAGGAATCAAAATCTTATAAGTTGTTTAACCCCATTACAAAGAAAGTGATTGCTAGTAGAGATGTAGAATTTAGAGAAGAAGAAGCATGTGATGGAAGTGTTGATAAAACAATCACAATTGGAATATCTTTGAATGATGAAGATTTTGAAGATCAAGTAAATCAACCACATACACAAGAATTAGCTCCAAGTACTCCTACGAGAACTCCAAGGAATGTTGAACAAGGTGAAAGCTCTTCTCCCAATACACATAATGATCCTACTTTGGCCCAACTATGAGATCAATGAAAAGGAAAAAAAAGAAGCTTGACAGAGATTTATGAGCAAGGTGAAGAAAGAGAAGGTAACTTAGATTTACATTCAAATTTTTCTTTATTCACTTATGATCCTATGCGTTTTGAAGAAGTAGTTAAGGAGGACCATTGGATCAAGCTATGAATGATGAAATGGAGTCCATTGAGAGAAATCAAACATGGGAGCTAGTTGATTTACCTAAAGGTAAAGATTGCATAGGAGTTAAATGGATTTATAAAACCAAATTTAATGTATAAGGTAAAATTGAAAAACATAAGGCAAGGTTGGTAGTAAAAGGTTATGCACAAAAACAAGGAATTGATTATAATGAAACATTTGCTCCAGTTGCTAGACTTGATACTATTAGAATGATTTTAGCATTAGCTGCACAAAATAAATGGAAAATTTATCAACTGGATGTCAAATCAACGTTCTTGAATGGTTTTCTAGAAGAAGACATATATGTGAAACAACCACCAGGTTATGAAGTGGATGGACATGAAGACAAGGTTTATAAATTGAAGAAGGCTCTTTATGGTCTCAAAGAAGCACCAAGAGCATCGTATAGTAAGATTGATTCATATATGATAAACAATGATTTCAACAAAAGCAACAATGA
Source organism: Sequoia sempervirens (assembly GCA_007258455.2). Lineage (NCBI taxonomy): Eukaryota > Viridiplantae > Streptophyta > Pinopsida > Cupressales > Cupressaceae > Sequoia > Sequoia sempervirens. Next base: position 60,806,889 of record VDFB02373365.1, on the reverse strand, counting down.
TCCCACTTTGTACACAAAGAACAACAAAGAAGGTTAGGTTTTGATTGTGTGTTTATATGTTGATGATTTAATTTTCACTTAAAATTTGTATGTAGACATATTTAAATCAACAATTAAGAGAGAATTTGAGATGACAGATTTAGGATTGATGAAGTATTTTTTGGGAATTGAAGTGATTCAAATAGATAAAAGAATTTTTATTTGTCGGTCTAAATATGCAAAGGATGTGTTAAGGAGGTTTAAAATGGTAAATTATAATTCAGCTCCAACACCAGTTGCAACAGGAACTAAAATCAACAAGGAAGACAAAGGGCCTAAAGTTGATTCTACAATATTTAAAAAATTAAGTGGAAGTTTGATGTATCTTACAACTACAAGCCCAAATTTACTATATGGAGTTTCTCTAATCTCAAGATTCATGGAGTCACCAAAACACTCACATTGGCAAGTTTGAAAGAGGATATTAAAATATGTTGTAGGAACAATTGGATATGGAATTTTATATTCCATCACTAGTGATTTTGATTTGATTAGCTTTAATGATAGTGATTTTGCAGGTAGTATTGATGATAGGAAGAGTACCTTCGGTTATTTCTTTCATTGTGGAGCATGTGTAATCTCATGGGCATCAAAGAAGTAACCTATAGTGACACTTTCATCAGCTGAATCAGAGTATGTTGCAACTACTACAACAACATGTCAAGTTGTTCGGATGAGGAAAGTATTAACAGATTTATTTCAACCACAGGAGAAGTCAACAACAATCCTTTGTGACAACAAATCAACAATAACATTGTCAAAAAACCATGTTTTCCAAGAGAGGAGCAAGAATATTGATACAAGATATCATTTTATCAGAGAGTTGGTTAATAATGGAGAGATCAATTGGGAGTTTTGTAGATTTGAAGATCAATTAGTAGATATTTTTACCAAGGCTTTACCAAAAGATACTTTTGAATATTTGAGACAAAATTTGGTGCAGTCAAGAATGGAGGGTTTAGGAATAGGACTATCCAACCTTGTAGCAAGAGTAAACACAACGAAAACTCAAAGAATTGGAATAAAAATCCCACATGGATATATAGAGAATGATCAATTATTCAAAGGCAACATGAATGCCTTGCCTTCCGGCTTACAGTTTATAGTATGATATGGCATTAAGCCCAGTAATACAATGTGGGATGAAGCCCTTATCTTCTATATCTTCCTACTTCTCTATCAATCTATCACTTTCTCCCTAATGCAACTACAAAGTGCTTATATATGTTGATTCCCAACTTCAGAAAAGGTTTGTGTCAACCTCAAGAGGTCCTGAACCCCAAAGTTGATGAAACATGTGAAGGTCGGCCAAAACATAAGATTTTCCTTTGATCCTTCGAGAAACATGATGTGAATTAGAACAAAGTCTCCTCGATGAATGTGCATCCTTACTAAATCATTCCATGAGCTTTACAAGTCACGAGATAGGTCTGCACACTTGAAAAGCCAAGATTGGTCTGTGAATGCTCTCTGTCTAATTATAGCTGACATTTTGGTAGCGATATCTTCATACAAGGATCTCCAAAACACCTGAATTCTGGATATGATGTAGATGTTGCAATGAAGATCATATATCCTACTCTGCAAGCTCTGATGTTACAATGCGGTGTAATGTGGTATAAAATACTGAGACTGGGTCCTGAAAATTAACTACTGAAATGCAAGAAAAAATGAATGCAAATATTTTTTGTTGATGCAAGATTGCTTGCAACCTAGTATGCTCCTGCATCAGACACTCGCGGTTGAAGAAAAGTGAGCCTCTCACTTTCCTGGGGCTAGAGGAAAACCAATGCAGCCCACCTTAGCCTGAGAAATCCATGATGGCTCTTCCTCCGGTCTTCCTTTCCATATGACTAAATACTCCTTGTATTGTCTTCCTTTGGTGCTATGTCCAACTCTGCTATCTAAAATTTCCTCAATTTCCTTTGGATGATGTGCTATCTAGTCTGAAAAACCAACTTCTTTGTTCTCTGGTGACTCTCCTTAATGATACTGGTATAGGTCTACAATGTTGAATATAGGTGATATGCCAAGTTTCTCCAGTAGCTCCACTTCATATGCATTTCTAGAATCAAACTTCCTGATGATCTTACAAGGTCCAAAATTCTTCATCTTCAACTTATTATATGTCCCAACTGGAAATCTCTCTTTTCTCAGATATACCATTACTTCCTCTCCTACTAAACACTCCTTATGTCTTCTCTTCTTATATGCTTTCACCTTGTATGTATTGTTCATTTTCTCTAGATACTCCTTAACTTGAGTATGCATTGCTTCCATGAATCCTGCAAATTATTTTTCCTCTTCACTCCTTTTACTCTCCATACTAATATCTCTTAATTATGCTACTGCTCTAGGTTGTTTTCCTGTCACAATTTCAAATGGTGTCTTCCCTGTGCTCCAGTTTACTGAATTTTTGTATGCAAATTTTTCTTGTGGTAGTATCAAGTCCCAATTTTTTGCTTTACCTTCAGTCAAACATCTCAACAAGTTCCCCAAACTCCTATTTACCACTTATATTTTTCCATCTGTCTGTGGGTGAAATGTTGAACTATACTTCAAATCTGTCTTCATCTTCTTCCACAATATTTTGCAAAAATATTCAATGAATCTAGTGTCTCTGTCTGATACTATACTCTTTGGTAGTCCATGTAGTCTCACAATCTCTTTGAAAAATAGGTCTGCAACATGTACTGCATCACTGGTTTTCTTACAAGGTATGAAATGCATCATCTTAGAAAATCTATCCACAACCACAAACATAGAGTCAAATCCTCTCAGTGTCTTAGGTAATCCCAACACAAAATCCATGCTAATGTCTTCCCATGGTCTCTCTGGTAATGTCAATGGTGTATACATTCCAGTGTTTTGGCTGTTTCCTTTTGCAACTTGACAAATCCTGCAACTTCAAACATATTTCATGGCATCCTTATACAACTATGGCCAAAAATAGTTCTCACTCACCAATGCTACGGTCTTATCAATTCCAAAATGTCTTGCTAATCCTCCGCAATTCTTTTCCTTGATCAAATTCTCTCTCATTGAACTTCTAGGGATACATAACTAATTATTCTTGGATAACATACCTTCTTGAATGAAATAATCCAACTATTTGCTTCTATCTGTCTCTACAGGTTCCTTGCAAGCCTTCCATGCCTCAACAAAATCAATATCATCCTCATACATATGCTTCAGTTCTTCAAAACCTAATACTTCAATTCTCATCTTTGTCAACAAACTTTTTCTCCTGCTCAATGCATCTGCAAACTTGTTTGACTTTCCACTCTGGTGCTTCAACACAAATGTGTAACTCTGCAAGAACTTTACCCATCTCATATGTCTTTGGTTCAACTTTCCTTGACTATTCAAATATTGTAAAGCTTGATGATCCGTATACAACACAAATTCCTTAGGTAACAGGTAATGTCTCCACTTCTTCAAGGCTTGTATTATTGCATATAATTTTTTTATCATAAAATGAATATCTTCTCCTAGAATCATTCAATTTTTCACTGAAGTAGGATACTAGTCTCCCTTCCTGACTTAACACAACTCCTATTACACTTCCACTAGCATCACAATCTACTTAGAATACCTTATCAAAGTACGGTAGTGCTAACACAGGTTGTTCTATCACCTTTTGCTTCAACAACTCAAAACTCTTTTGTGCTCTTGATGTCCACTTGAATTCCTTTTGGTCACCCCTCATTGTCTCTATCATAGGTGTGCAAATACTACTAAAATGCATGATGAACTTTCGATAAAAGCTTGCTAGTCCATGAATTGAAATTCTCCAACATTCATAGGTGTAGGCCATCAACTATTGCTCTAACCTTCTCAGGGTCCATCTTCAATCTTTCCATAGATATCACAAACCCAAAATATACTAGTTCTTCCGTCATGAAACTACACTTCTTGATGTTTATCAACTTCTCTTCTCTTAGCCTCTGAAATACTTGTCTGATGTGCTCCAAATGTTCTTCCTTAGTCTTATTGAAAATCAGAATATCATCTAGATAAACGATGACAAACTTGCCCAATAATTTCTTAAAGACTTCATTCATCAGCCTCATAAATGTACTAGATGCATTAGTTAGTCCAAATGGCATGACCAACCACTCATATAACCCCTCATTTGTCTTGAAAGTAGTGTAGTCTTCTTTTCATCTCCCTCTCTGATCCTAATATGATGGTATCCACTTTTTAGATCTATCTTGGTGAAATACTTTTCTCCACTTTGATGTAAGAAGGGGGTTTTCTTCCACTCAAAATCTCAAATAGAATAGGATCAAACCACCACTTAAGCCTTGTGACCTTATTACCTCAGATTTCACCTCTTAGGCCCACAAGCCTAGTAGCCCTCCCAATAATGTTTTGAGGCTCTAACTCCCCAAAATCAACATAAACCCACAAAAAAATTATTGTTTTAGATGCCTTCATCTCCCTTCACATCATATCTCAGTATTTCAGATGACTCTTATGGATCAGAGCCCTCAAACTGAGGCTTTTTTGCCACTACCAAGGGCAAAGTACCCCTATTTTCCAAAGCAACACCTAACAAAACACACCTCTGACCTCAAAACTTGATGGAAAGACCTTCCTCGTGTTACCAAACCCCCAAATCCACAATTGGTTCACTATTGTACAATCTGCAAGTACCCTAATCCACAAACCCTCACTTTTAGGCTATTATCTAGGGTTTTATTAAATATCTACTTTTCGGGCCTTTCTAAACTTGGCCACCAACTCAAACTCATTTTATTCCCCTACACTTGCTCAAGGATTCAACACATAACCAGTTCTATCACAATTTCTTCAAACTTAGGGCTCAAACCTCTTTTTCTTCACACAAATCACAAGGGAACTACCTAGGGCATCATGCCCAAAACCACTTATAGACTCCCCTGTTTCCACATACCACAATCACACATGGAAAAAGACATATTCAGACATTCCACCTAGATACAATGGGGAAAAATAGGTGGAATGGACTAAAGTGCCATTTTTAAGCCCTCAAACCCTTGAAATAGGGTATTGACCTGCAACGAGAAAAACAAGCAAAACTTTCACCAATTCTTGATTTAAAGGCTCAAAAAAAATGAAAATACAAGTTAACACATGCTCCATGAAGATTCAAAAGGAATTTTTCTTAGACCACCCCTGTACAAACTATACCAACACAAAAAATGAAGGAAAAATAGTAAAAACTGTAGAAAACAAAGATAAATCAAGGAGTTTTTGTATTCAAATCTTCAAGAGAGCATGCACATTGATGTCTCCAGTCTTTATAGACCCCTTCCAACCAAAAATGAACCACCATACCCACCAAAAATTAACTTTTGAATGCTTATGACCGTTGGTATTCCCTTACAATGCACTTTTGCAATTTTTGATGACAACTTTACAACTTTTCAATAGTTTGCACTCTTTGCAAACTTGACCTTCTAAACACCTATATTCATCTAAAATGAATCAATACAATATAAAATGGTCTTATTGACCTTATTTAATGGTTATTACCCCAAAATCCTAAATCCTACACATTAATTTCTTGAATTAACAAATCTTGTTCAGTGGTGCTCCTGCACCATACACCCCAACTTGTAATTTTTCTAATTCCCTTGGAAAAGACTCTGCAACTTGTCCATCATTGTTCTTCACTTTTCTCTAACTTCCTTGATTTCCTTTATCAGGTTCATTTTGTTCTTCACTGTCCTTTCCATCTTTGCCATCATCATTACTTGATTCTTTCTTCATCTATACTATGGGGTGTTCTTTATCTCTTCCATCATCCAATACTGATGTCATACCTTCTTTTACCTTTGTACTCATTCCTCTATCAGCTATCTTCACTGCCCTTTCAACTTCTTGTTTATACCATTGTCCAATGCTCTCTTTATCTGCACCTTTCTCACTGTCAACTATACGAGTACTCTCAGGTACCACTGTTAGACTTGCAAACACTTTTCCCACTATCCTATCAACATCACAATCCACTATCTTCTTATTCACTGCCTTACCAATCTCACAAACTTATGTTTCAACATCGCTAGATTGCCTTATCACATGTTTCATCACCATAGGGAACATGACTGTCCCTACCAATATACCTTCACTCTTTCCTTGTACTTCACACTTACTCTTGACTGTATCAACAAGTATTCCACCTCTTACTTCTTTCCTTTCCACAGGATTATCACCTTTAATCTGCTATGTATCAGACTGAGACACTTTCTCATCCATTTTATTTTTCCACATGGAAACATTCTACTTCACATCTAACTGTACATTTTTTTTTTCCTCTATCCACTGCCTTCACTCTATCATGCCTTACATTGGCTGTCAATCCCTTATTCTCATCTTCATCAAAATTTACATATTCCTTTCTCCCAATCATGATGATTTCACCTTTTTCTTTTGTCTCCTCAACCAATGGAGTTAGAATGAATATATTCCAATCTTTTTCAATGTTATATGTATTTTGTCTCCCATGATAAACTGTAAACCTGTCAAACTACCAGGATCTCCCAAGCAAAACATGGCAACAACTCATAGGTAGAATATCACAATTTTTTTTATCTCTATATTGACCAATTTGAAATTCAACAACTTGTTCACTCACCAAAATGGCTTGATTTTCACTAACCCAAGACACTTTATAAGGCTTCCTTCTAGGTACCCTTTCCAAATGCAAATTTTCCACCATATCACTAGATACCATGTTTTTAGTGCATCCATAATCAAAAATTACTTTACATACCTTATTTTTGCATCTGCAAGCTGTCCTAAACAAGGCTCTTCTCTGAATTTTCTCTCTCCATGGATGTCTTCAAGGTTTTTCCTCTCATCATCAACATCTCACCTAATTCAAGAGCAACACGAAGAGTATTGGAGTTTGAATTTTCAGCTTCATATTCATAAACAATTTTGGCTCTCCTATTAGGTTTCCTTTCTCCTCCAATTGATGTGGTTCCAATCCTCTCTAGACACTTGAAGAAAGGGAGACCAAACTCACCACACTTGTAACACCTTCTTGTAAACTCATTAGAATATCTTCTTTTCCTAAAGCTTGTTCTTCCACATCTCCATCCACCTCTTGATTTAGGTGCATGTTCTTTACTCTTATTAGCCTCTTCAAGATCTTCCTTGGACTGTCTTGGTGTTGAAAATGTACCTCTTCCCCTAGAAGTACTGCCTCTTCCTCTTGTTTCCTTCTCTTGTCTCCTCTTGAGTTTTTCTTCTGCTCTTATTTCCATTTGAAAACATTGCTCCACTATTTTTGGTGCCATTAAACTAATTTCATCTTGAATGTTATACCTTAGGCCATTGACATATCTAGCTACTCTTTCTTCCTCATCCTCCTCATACTTTGTTCCTATACTTAGCCTATAGAATTCCTTGATGTATGCTTGCACATCTTGTTCTTTATGCCTAAGATTTTATAATATTTTAAGTAATTGAACATTATAATCACAAGGAAGGAACTTACCGTTCAGTTTTGTCTTTATTCTCTCCCAAGAAGTGATCTTGTTCTTTCCTTTTCTCCACCTTTCATCTTGCACAAAGTTCCACCACAACAAAGCATGTCCTTTCAACTTAGTTTTGGCCTTCTTCACTTTGTGTTCTTCTATCTCTTCACTATCAAAGTAATTATACATGGCTCCTATCCAATCCAAGAGCTCTTCATCATATAGCTTTCCTCCATCCATAGGCACATCAATTATTTTTTGTCCACCACTCTTCACAGCCTTCAAAAACTTCATCATTCTCATATCCTCTGGATCTATCTCTTCTTCTTCAGTATCACTCTCATCCATATCCTCTCTAGTTTTAGATTTCAATGCAGCCATCACTCTTTTCAAGGCTTCTATTTCTTTAGCCTGCTCATCCATCTTTCTTGCAACTACGCTTCCTTTAGGAGGCATCTTGACAGTATTGCCTCTTCACCTTCCAACCTGTGAAATCCAACCAAATCACCAACAAGAGATCTAATAATTGAGCTTTGATACCACCTGATGTAAGCAGGGGGTTGTCTTCCACTCACAATCTCAACTAGAATAGGATCAAACCACCTCTTAAGCCTTGTGACCTTATTACCTCAGATTTGACCTCTTAGGTCCACAAGTCTAGTAGCCCTCCCAACTACGTTTTCAGGCTCTAATTCCCGAAAATCAACATAAACCCACAAAAAATTATTATTTTAGATGCCTTTCATCTCCCTTCACATCATACCTCAATATTTCAGATGACTCTTATGGATCATAGCCCTCAAACTGAGGCTTTTCTGCTGCTAGCAAAGGGAAAATTAGCCCTATTTTCCAAAGCAACACCTAACAAAACACACCTCTGACCTCAAAAATTGATGGAAAGACCTTCCCCATGTTACCAAACCCCCAAATCCACAATTGGTTCACTACTTTATGGTCTGCAAGTACCCTAATCCACAAACCCTCACTTTTAGGCTATTATCTAAGGTTTTATTGAATATCTACTTTCCATGCCTTTCTAATCTTGGCCAGCACTCAAACTCACTGTATTCCCCCTGCACTTTCTCAAGGATTCAACACATAACCAGTTCTATCACAATTTCTTCAAACTTAGGGCTAAAACCTCTTTTTCTTCACACAAATCACAAGGGAACTACCTAGGGCATCATGCCCAAAACCACTTATAGAATCCCCTACTTCCATAGACCACAAGCACACATGGCCAAAGCCTTATTCAGCCATTCCATTGAGATAAAATGGGGAACAGTAGGTGGAATGGCCTAAAGTGCCATTTTTAAGCCTTCAAACCCTTGAAATAGGGTATTGACCCGCAACGAGAAAAACAAGCAAAACTTCCACCAATTCTTGAGTTAAAGGCTCAAAACAAATGGAAATATAAGTTAACACATGCCCCATGAAGATTCAAAAGGAATTTTTCTTAGAACACCCCTATATGGACCGTACCAACACAAAAAATGAAGGATAAATAGTAAAAACTATGGAAAATAGAGATAAATCAAGGAGTTTTTGTATTCAAATCTTCAAGAGAGAATTTACATTGATGTCTCCAGCCTTTATAGACCCCTTCCAAGAAAAAATAAACCACCATACCCTCCAAAAACAAACTTTTGAATGTTTATGACCGTTGGTATTCAAATTTCCTTCCATCTACCAAATCGATTCAATCTATACCACATACTTCACTTTCAGGTTCATCTTCCAAAGGTCTCAAGGTGATTCTCTTTCCATTGGATGTTATGGTATAGGCATTCTTTCTCCCATCATGTATAGCTTTCTTATCATACTGCCAAGGTCTACCCAAAAACATATGACATACATCCATCGACATAATATCGCATAGTACTTCACATGATATGATCCTATATGAAATTTTACTAGACATTGCTCACTTACTAGTATCTTGTGTACATCTTGAATCTAGGCTATCCTATAAGGATTCAGATCTTTTCTTCTTTCCAAATTCAACTTTGTCACCATTTCCTCAGAAACTAGGTTATCTGTACTACCACTATCAATGATAACTTTGCAACACTTACCTCTTGCTTTGCATCTAGTTTGAAACAAAATTTTCCTCCGTAGTGCTTCCTTAGGTACTTCTTTCTCCTGGAACAATGCTCTCCTCATGAATAATGATTCTCCCTTCTCAGGACTTCCTTCAGAACTCGGTGATTTCACTGGTTCTTCGTTCGCATATCCGGTTCTTGCATGATTTTCAATCTTCTTACTTTCTTGGCGACACTCAAAATCTCTATGTCCTCCTATGCACTTAAAATAGATTCCTCTAAAATTTCTCTTGTCATATCCTTTCTCATCTCTCCGGTATTCGTCATTGTGGTAAGAATCGTAGCCTCCTCTGTTGTGGTGGTAAGAATTTATGTCATCTCTCCCTTTATGGTATGAATTGGGATCCATCGCTTCCTTGCGATATGAATCTTTGTCCTTGTTTTGCTCCACATATGGGTTTTCTACTTCGGGATGCGACCTTCCCTTTTGAAATTTACCACCTCTCCCTCTTTGCCTCTGTTCCTATCTTTTGTTTAGCTTGTCCTCCACCTTTAATGCAAACTAATATGCTTCTTCTACCAAATTCATCCTTACCAGACTCAACTCTTCTTGAATGTTCATCCTCGGCCCATTGATATATCTTGTCACTTTCTCCTTGCTTGCTTCACTATGTCCAGTCCTGATGATGATCTTATGAAATTCCTCATTGTATTCTTTCACAATCTTTTCCTTTTGTCTTAGGTTTTGCAATCTCTTCAGCAACTCCAACTCATAGTCTATAGGTATAAACTAGTTCTTCAATTCTGTCACCATTCTATCCCATTTCACAATCTCCTCTTTACCTTTTCTGTTTCTCTCTAATTGAACTTCCTTCCACCATATTGCAACATGTCCTTTTAGTTTAGTCTTTGCAAATCCCACTCTCTCCGAGTCTTCAATTTCTTCATATTTAAAGTATTCTTCAATGTCATTTATCCAATCAACTCCTCAGGATTTAGGTTACCAGTATACCTCCATTCTAGGTCGCTTTCCTATTTTTGAAATAGCCTTCAACATCTTCATCTGATCTGATTCTTCCTCTTCTGTGGTTTCTTCAGTTAGGTCTACAACTTGAACTTCATCATCATCACTTTCATCATTAGGTCTAGGGATTAAGCATTTTCCTCTTTCTTCTTCAATAGCATCCAATCTCACTTTCATTGCTTGCATCATTTCCATCATCACATCCATCTTTCCAACAACATTAACAGTCGTATGAATTCTCCTCGATGACATCTCTTCCTAGGATCTAGTGTGACTGCCTCAAGTTGGCGATATGGCTATAGGGTTGCAATTGCCTCACAATCGGTGATCTGTTGACAAACACAAGTAGGCTGCCTCAAGTCGGTGATATTTCCACACAAAGATCTTACGGAATGCCTTGCTCAACTTCTCTCTCCTCTCCCAAGGTTCGCAAACTCACTTTGATACCATTAGGTGTAGTCAAGAATGGAGGGTCTAGGAATAGGACTGTCCAACCTTGTAGCAAGAGTAAACACAATGGAAACTCAAAGAATTGGAATAACAATCCCACATGGATATATAGAGAATGATCAATTATTCACAGGCAACATGCCTTGCCTTTTAGCCTACATTTTATAGTATGATATGGTGTTAAGCTCAGTAATACAATGCAAGACAAAGCCCTTATCTCCTATATATTCCTACTTCTCTATCACTCTATCACTTGCTCCCTAATGCAACAACACAATGCTTAAGAGGTCTAGAAAAGGTCCATGTTGACCTCAAGAGGTCTCGAACCCCAAAGTTGATTAAACGTGTGAAGGTCGGCCAAAACATATGATTTTCATTTGATCCTTGGATGAACATGATGTGGATCAGAATGAAGGCTCCTCGATGAATGCACGTCCTTATGAAATGGTTCCCTGAGCTCTGCAAATCACGGGATAGGTCCGCACACTTGAAAAGCCAAGATTGGTCTGTGAATGCTCTCTATCCAATTACAGTTGATATTCTGGTAGCAATATCTTCGTACTAGGATCTCCAAAACACTTGAATTCTGGATATGATGTAGATGTTGTAATGAAGATCATATATCCTGCTCCGCGAGCTTTGATGTTATAATGCATTATGAAATACTGATACTGGGTCCTGATAGTTAACTACTGAAATGCAAGAAAACATGAATGCAAATATTTTTGGTTGATGCAAGATTGCTTGCAACCTAGGATGCTCCTGCATCAAAATTTAGGCATTGTAAATGTTGATACAATTAGTGGTAGAAATTAGGGGGGTGTGTTGGAGGAATCTAATAATTCCCCCACTTTTTTGTTTGTCCATTACATAGGCTAAATTTTTCTACCATTTATTTTGCATGTTATGTTCTGCACCTCTTTCATTATGAAGAATGGAATAGTTATTGATGAGCAGGTTCTTTTCAAATTGGTCATCTTTGATTATTTGATATTGTAATTGAGTATTCTAAAAATGTCTTAAAATATTTGATAATGAACAAAGTTGTGAGATTGGATAAAGAAATTGAATTGAAATGTCAACAACAAATTTCAAATATTTGCCATATTGTTGTCACATACAAGAATGTTGATTGATTTTAGTAATTAAAATTCATTTAAGTAAATGTACATAATTAGGCGCACAACAAACAAGATCAAAATTTATAATAGTTCAATCACAAAGGGTGTAATATTTTAATGATGATAGGAAGAAAGACATGGTTGTAGCTTTGTGATATGTTGAAGGCACTACAAAGAAATGAAAAAGGAAACAATTAATTAAAACCATGTGTTCTTTGTAATTTGTAAAAAATATTTTCAAGATAGAAGAAACTATAATACATTTCAATTTCTTTTTTATGTGAAGTTGTATGAAGCATCAATTTCTTGGATTATATCCTAATTTATTGTAAAAGTCACTTGCATTTCAAAGTCCCACATAATGTGTATGTTTCTATGTGCTTTTCATATTATACTTGTGCTAACATAGATTAAAAAAAAGATGTTGTCGAATTTTTTTTACCATACATATGAAGACTATATTATTCCGTCTTTAATGAATTACTTACAATAATACTATACAAAACCACAAAAAATACATCCCACCTAACAAACTCCTCAAAAATATTTTAAAACACCCCTAATCTATTTTCATAGATTTAAACACTTACAAAATTAAATTCTATAATAAACTTTAATATACATTTGAAATGGCAGAATAAATGTTGCATCCCCACAGCGGAATATAAGCAATAGGAATATGATTTCACAGAAGCTTCCTTTGTGGTGGACGACTTAAGAAATTATTTAAATTCTAGACCGACATAATTTCCTAGTGCAAGGGAGAATGACTTTTACTTATGAGGAAGATTACCAATCATCTGTGTACACAAAGAACGGATGACGGATAACGCACTTAGTTCCATATGTTGACCCCTCACTCTACGCACATAATGCATTAGGAAAAAAATTATTTATATAGATTGAGTTTTTTTCCACTAGGAAGCTTCTCTCTAGTCCACTATTGAACTCCATTAAAGTAGTCAAAGAGAAACTTACATATAAAAACCCCAAAACAAAAAAATGTTTACATTATTACAATTTATTTAAAAATCTAAACTATAGTGATGGAGGTTTTGTTTTCTTCATCATCTTTTGAGCCCTTTTTGCTACCTAGGTTATGTAAAGATGTCCATAAATCTACCTTGGTCTTTGGACATGGAACACACTCTTTTAGAATATCATTATGTGGGAGGACCCCTGATTTACTCTTACAATCTTTAGGAAAGGCTTGATGTAAAAATGTTCCACTATTATAATATGTGTAACACTATTTAATAAAAGGTAATATAGAGCTTATTCATAAAAAAATAAAAAATCATTATTGCATTATGTCATTGATGGGTGTGATGTATTGCAAAACTCTCACCTAACCTCTTAAAGGTCTCTTTTATAATTTATAGAAATGTGATTGTCATGGAATAAAAATAAAATGGATAAATTCCCTTTTCTAATAATCTCATAAAATATATTAAAGTGTGGTCTCAACAACATTAATCATAACCAAATACACATAAAATTGGTTTCTTTAAAAAAAAAGAATATTTCTATTCAAATACAAATGGTAGATATAAAAGCTAGACTGGTCAAGATTTGCCAAATTTACCACCAGGAATGACAACTCTAGAATTTTCAGGGATGCTCACAATGTTTTCAATTGTATTAGTGAGCCAAGCTTGCAACTTACCATGCACATGGGTTTCTTTATAAGGCATTAACATATTTGGAAAAGCACGTTTGATGATACATTCACAAGTGTTCTCTTTTTGGACTATCTTGTGGACAAACCCACAATAAAAATAACCATACAAAACTAAATTGTTAGAGAGTAAACCTAGTAAGAGCTAATTCAAGGCTTAACAAATTTTAATCTATGTTAAAATCCATCTAGCATTCACATGACAAGAGGGTAGCATAATTATCTTTGAATGAACCTTGTAGAGCTACAAAAGTGTCAAAAAATGAAAAAACTATAGAGGAAGAAGAAGGAAAAATATAAGATTTTTTACCAAATGGGAGATGTAGATTCAACACCTTTTGTGTAATCCTTGCTAGCACAATTACATATTTCATTGAATAATGAAAATAAAAATAGAAAAATGTTTTAGTAGTAAAATTACATTTATTATTATTGCATTAGCATATATCTAAATCATTTTATAATTTACATCTCAATACACCCAAATCTAAACATTTAGCAATCATTTGCAATACCCTTTGCTAGTGTCCCATTTGAGAATCAAAGAATTTGTAGCTTGTACACTAGTAAAAGATAAATTACATCCTCACATATGGGATGATATCTATTATCTCTCATTTAAACCACAATAATTCATTGATCTTATTCTTTTACTTTAGTGCAATTGCAATAGAATGATAACAAACACAATTTAATCATGTTTTGATTACATGCCAACATTAGTGTATGAACACGCAAACCACACCAAGACCATATCATTCCAACATCACATGATCTCACAATGATTGGCTTAAGCATACATCATCTATACTAATGTGGCCTATTTCTACTTATGTCACACATTCAATTAGATGATTAGATCTTACACACCTCATAGGTACGCATGGGGGCTAGCTTAGGCATATGTCATATATACACAATGTGAATATACACTTATATCACATAGACATAATGTGATAGCTTGCCTCTATATCACATATACATAGTGTGACTAGCTCAAACACCCAATGAATATGCATTATTTCAATAAATTCTACATCACTTGTTTAGACAGTGATCAACTGGTAAAAATAAAATAGTTGCAACTTTATTCTAAGAATCTTCCCCTTTACCTTGTTCACTAACACACAAACCCTTAAGTACATCCCAACCAAGAATAGGAATGGTTGTGCATCCCATACTAAACAATGCGTCCCATCCATTTTTTCCATAATAATACAATCTATAATGATAAGAAATCATCCCATACTACTTGTTATTAATACTAGAAAGGGAATAAGTATAATAATCTGCATAACATGAGGCCATTCTTACACAAGTACACAATGATTAAATCACACATATATAGTGACCAACTAGCAAGAGGAAGAGGTTGTGACCTACTACATGCATTTTCTCCTTATTTGGTTCACTAACACTTACACTTTAAGTGCATCCTAGCTAGAAAAGGAATGTCAGTGCATCCTATATTACAACATGGGTCCCATCATTTTTTTAATTATCTACACCAACTATGATGATGAGAAAGCATCCCATACTAGTTTTGATCTGTCTCTAGCTAAAGCATAAGTGTAACAACATGCATCACATAAGATTATTAATAATAATTTTATATCCAATCAAATTATTCAATTCAATGGATTTTAGTTCATATATCACCTCCATGCTAGTATTGAAAGTTGGTCCAACCTAATATGAGTAGCTCTTAGAATCTATCATCTACATGGTAATGGTGAATTTTAATTAACTCTTATTATACTATGCATATCTCCTACCATCCATCACATCTATGTTACAAGCTAGAATTGTCCTAACCCTAATATATGGTGGTTAGCTCTTGGCATCTATCACCTACACAGTATTGGTGACAACTAACTAAACCATGCTTGCATCATATCAAGGATATTTGTAACATCCTTCACCTTCATGCTATTAGTGAAAGTTGGCCAATCCTTAATTTATAATGGATAATACCTAGCATTTGTCACATGTATACTACTAGTGACACCTAGCTATATGTACTTGTACCAAACTCAATTCTAACTTATCAATTTATCTTATAATTGAGAAAACATAATCAATATATCATGAGTATTCATAAACACTAAGTACGTTGACTTAGTTACATACCATAATAAGCAATTCATAAACCTACTCACAAAGTCATATAGGTCTCGATGTCAAAATTAATCGTCAACATACAAGTAACACATTGAGCCCACATGAGCTAAATTCCATCCAAATACATATATATAATCCAATATAAACTCATATATTCATAAAATCACATTCACTTTATTTGTTTTTTATTCAAAAGCACATTATTTATTAGACACAAATTAAACCCATAATAGTAATATTAATCAATATCATAGTTATGATTAAGTTACAACATATTGGTGTGGGTGGTTGGGCGGGTAACTCTCCACAAACAGAGTTGTGTAGAGTTAGTGGCGATGTCATGGACCTCTGGTGTGGCATGTTGCCACATAGATTTTTTCAATTCATTGTTGGCTAGGGGTTGTGGGCGGCTACGTGGAGGGCTCACATGGTAATATTTTTTGCAATCAAATCAAAATCATGGTATTAAGTGCTATTGATGCTTGGTCTTTTCACGCGAACAAATCACATGCTTGTGGATTTACGAATTAGTAAGGATACCTCTTTGGTCATTGCGGATTTCACTTAATAATGACAAGTTGCTCTATCTATATGCCTAGGGCATGTAGCGAGCTAGCACTCTAACATTGCCTTCAGTTTCATAACTCAACTGAGGGGTTAAATTTAGCTGAATTGGTTTCCTTTTCTCATGGCGATGCTCATTATCCATGTTTCCGCTAGTGGTCTAGTTTGTGGTGGCATGGACTCTTTGGTGCAGCTATGGAGCAACAAAAGTAAAATGGCCTTTAAGGACCCTATGATGATGCTTAGGATGAGGCACATCATTCGCCACCTGGACTTCCTCATGTTCACGACGATAAAATTTATTGCAGGGAAAGGTTTCATGGAAGGCAGTGTAGGATATAGATTGGATACTAACATATCTTCTCTTGTGCTAGCGAGGCTTTTAGAAGTGGACATCCCTAAACATGAAGTGAGAATCATAATGCAATGGTTGTTCAAAAAGATCTTCTAGTGGGTTTGGAGGAGGTTCTGGCTGTAGCCACACTCAGTGTTGGAATCCCTCGTCTATGGGACCTGGGGCTATTGGAGGTTCATGATGAAACAATCAAATTCTATCCCTTCCTTTTGGATATCCAAGGTCTGGAGTTGATTGAGCATTGATGGCTTGTGGCCGTTGAGGTTGAATATCTCAAGAAAAGGTTCGTGGCGGTGCAGAATGTTTGAACATGGCATTACAAATTCAAGGTTTTTTCTTAGCAAAACTTATGGGGTAATAGGTAATTGTGTTTATCTTCTAGTGTCTGGGATTTACATGGTTTAGCATATGTTTTACAATCATATTAGTATTGGTTGGCTTGCTTCTGTGAAGTAAATTTTGTTTTGACCCTATGTGGTCGCACTAGTGCATAAGGGTGGTAATTTTGGGTTTTGTTATGTTTGTTGGGTGTGTTTTTGGTTCAAACCATATGCGTCTATGGCCTCGATGCTCCATTTTAATGAATTTTTTGTAGTATTAATATAAATCTTATCTTACCTATCAAAAAAAGAAAAAAAAGTTACAACATATTGGTATATTACCAATCATAATGCTTATCATACAACTTTTCCCAAATAGATATAAAGGAAAAATACCCAACCATATTTAGTAATACTTATTATTAATCATCCATGATTGGAAAATGCAATCATAAAAAACTCTATCCTAAAATTGACACAAAATCAAGTATATATTTAGATAATTAGACCATCCATATACTTGAAAATAATTTATCACAACTTGAAATCATAATGGATTAAATTAAAATCATCATTAAATGATCATGACTAGGTTTCAATAACTTGTTCATAGCCATGTCATATCCAAGTTTTTCACATTTCTTGGAATAATAGACCTCATTAGTATCTTAAGGATAACCTACATCTTCCTATACTTATCCATAAGCCAAGACACAAGGCCATAGTATTCAACACATAAACTCTAATTATTTTAGTTCAAGTATGATTAAATGCATTTTCATACACTCACATCAGGGCAGTCCATGATGACAGAGACTTTAAAACTTTATCTAAGATTGGAGTAGAATTTGGAAATCCAAACCATAAAACCACTAAGTAGATAATCTTGATTATGATGTATTACCTTTTATTAGTTCAAACCTACATAGTGGGGACATATTAATTGAGAGGATGAGTTCACAATCAATCAATACATATACTATCTTCTAGATGAAGCCTACTGAAGAGAGAGAGAGAGATGATTATGTTTAGGAACTACCCTAAATATTGGATTTATTTCCTAAACCATGTCATGATGACTTGGGTCCAAGGGAATCCTTCTGTAGAAAAAGATTTTGGCACCCTAATGCTCTCTAGCACTTCTAGGGTTTTTCACCTAAAAGGAGAGAGATGGGCCAAAATGGGTAATGTCCCCACTCAAAAATAATGCAGATATGGATCAAGTATGCCTAAATATGATGTATAAATGAAATAAAATGAAAAAGAAAGGTGATTATTAATGCAAAACCTAAGAAATGCAAAGTGTTTGAAAACACAGTGATGTATGCAAAAACACCTAAGAATGCAAATAAACAATCATAGAATTAAACAAGATTGGAGAGGTGCATCTGGAATTTGAAGTATGATGCAGAGAGGCTCTAGAATCCTACAGAATTGACTAGAAAAGTTGACTGGGACACTTGTGCCAATCTGGGCAACTTAGTCCTAGATCTAGAAAAATTGCTCTGGAGCCCGTTTCAGCCAAATGGGTATTTGAATCTGTAATTTTTTAAAAAAAATAGGTTGAATGGGACTAAGCCTCCACTGATGGAAACTTAGTCCACTTTGGCTCTTTTGAAAATCCGAAAGTGGAGTCAGAATCTCTCGGTCTACTCTTTTTGTTCCTCCAGGTGTCTGGTTCTAAAACTGCCAAATTCGGGCTTGAAAGTGACTTTTTGTGTTGATTTTGACCTTTCCAAAAGGGAAATGACTCCAAAAAGTTTGAGACCCAATATTCAATCATGTCCAAACCATCCAAGCACCTAAATCTACAATCACACAAAGGAAGAGAGAGAAAATTTTGATTGTTAGGGATTGGGGATTTGCCTTGGTCAAACCCCGTTTAGGTAATTAAACCAAAATGATGAAATAAAAGGATGAAACATGAAACAATGAAATTAGAGACTTTCCATGATTAATATTATTGAGTTGTTGTAACAATGGATGGATAATCTTGCTCTTTAATGCCTTAAAAAGCCATCTTGATGACTTAGAATGCTAAAACCCTAGTTTGCTTGACTTGACAGCATGGATGAATGATCAATTAATTATGAATTAGGGTTAAAGGTCTCCTTTTATAGAGGAGAATTAAGTGAATGGATAGAATAAGGATCATGATCAAGGTCCAAGATTAAATTAGAATATAATTTAATCAAGGGTGGAGGTTAATTGAGAGAAGAAAGACATGGATAGATAAAGACTTGAGGTGGAAGATAAGATTGACACAGAAAAAGAGGTTGTTGGAGAAAATTATTTAATTTAGGTGGCCAACATAGGAGAAATAAATAAAATATTAATTTTATTTATTTAAAAAGAAAGGTGAGAACAAATAATTAGATAATTAAATAATTAAAAAATAATTATTTAATTATAGAGGAAAGGTGTGGTGTTAATAATTAAAAACAATTATTTAATGGAGAGGGCAGGGATAATTAAATAATTAAAATAATTATTTAATTATAGAAGAAGAGGGAAAAGCTAAATTTTGAATTAAAATAATATTAGACTTAAATGCTTAATAAAAGTCAAGAAAAGTGTGAAAGTCATTTATAATTCTTTACAACACCTTTACAAGACATGAATTTTATTCAATTTGCAAGGGTCCAAGACCTAATGTGGATGTGTAAAACACCTTAGAACACTAAATCAAGGCCTCGTTAAGTCCAATTTATCATCAATTATTCCCAAATCAAGCAAGCAAAAAGGGATACTTTTTCTGTGTCCACAGTTAGCCCCCACTTTAGTGAGAGGATGAACCTGCTTCAAACTCACACTAAAGTAGACATTCAAGAGGGGTCCAATCGTACCAATGTGGATGACAAAGAATGACAAAGATCAAGGAATCAGTCCAGCCCCCAGGATCCAAGATCCTAAGTCAAACCAACACAAGCACAAAAGGGCACGCAGAAGGTGAATGATTTGAAACAAAACAAGATACACAATTATGCAATGGCAAGAACTAAAGGAAAGAAAAATGAGGTGGATCAAAGATGCACTCACTCTGGGGCCACATAACTTCAAGTTTTCTGTGAGGTGAGTTGTCCCAAAGAAGTGGCTAAGTGATAAATTCATGCCAGTGTGTCGGCTTCCCATTGTATAATGAGAAAGTCATGCCAATGTGTCAACTTCCCATTATACAAACCATACCAAAGTTATGCTCCTAATAACTTTGATAAGGCACCACAATGAAAATTATTTTGTAAATGATTTTGAATGTCATGTAAAAAATTTGTTAAAAGGGATTTTTCTTTGTTCAAGTGAGGTCTTCTTCTTAGGGAGCATTGTGCCTAATGTCTCAAAGAGAGGAAAATTCAAAGTGTCAGATCGTTGCCCATGGGATGCCTCACTCGCTCATGCCATGTTAGTTGATCATACACTCTTGGACGACATCAAACCCAATGACACAAGAAAAAGGAAATCTATGCCATGAAATTTGTAAAAAAATGTCATCTATGTATGCCCCCACTTTAAAGCGATTGCTACACCATCACTATGAGTAATTTCTTTAAAGTAGCCAAGGAAAGATGAGATGAGAGCCAACTTGGAAAGCCCTATGCCAAGGCATATGTTTCCAATAAGCTACATCATGGATACATTAGTATGTCACATGCGAGCCAACTTAAGGCATGTCGTCCACATCCCAAGCTTGCTCTTATATGTTCATGAAAGGTTAATGACTATCCAAAAGAGACAATGACAAGTGACATACGAGAACAAGGCTACTTAACCCCTTTCCCCCACTTAGTGCAGGAAAAGGATGAGCCTAGAATGGATGATGAGAAGCTTCTCCTTGCAATGAATGTAAAACATGCAACTATGGCAAGGAGCAGCAACTAATGTTATTTATGTAGATAAGTAAACAAGGTTTCTGCTTGATACATATTTAATGAGATGTCTATCAATTTAGGATGTACCAAGGTTAAGATTTTCTTGGAAATTTTTTTTGTGATAGTATTGATGTTGAGTGAAGGTTTGTTTGATGGTTTGATTTCTATGAAAGGACAATCGCCAAGACCATGATTTGTTTCTTGTGTTTTAGGCTCTATAGGGGCATGGGTACATTGTTCTATAGCATCACATTCTTTCCCATGTTTTATTTCTTTTGTTGGATTTGGTGGTTGTTTACTTTTCTCAAAAATTTTTGTTTTTGGTTTTAAGTTGGTTGAAGTGGATACTTTTAAATTTTGTATTGTCGTTACCAGTTTCTCGTTTCTCGTTTTAGACTCTTTTTTTATCATCTTGTATTACCCCATGGATGTAGAAATTAAATGAAAGGTTTTCAAAGCCTCTTCCAATAATTTTGTGGCGTGTTCCATTTGTTGTTGTCTTTCTAGATCGCTTTGCTTGGTATTGATTATAGCACATGTAACCTTTTTGTTTTGAGGAGTAGAAGGTGACTCATCATAAGCTCCTAACATTTGCATCAAGGCTTGATCCATATCAAGTAATTCAGGATGCTTCAAAGTAAGGTTGATTTTTGGTTTGCACATGATAGTGTTGATGTTTTCCTGTACCATGATACTTTCCCTATTAGGAGAGTTTGTAGGAGAGAAGCAATCAAGATGTTGATCACATTCCATTAATAGGTTTTGTAGAGTAACTTCATCACAAGGAGATGAGGCATCAAGAGAAGAAAAGGAATCACATTCATGTTGTTCAATGATTAAATCCTTTTCCTCAATTATGTATTCTTGGATGGGGGAAACATTAGGAAAGGGAGAAAGAAGATTCTCATGACTTTCAATGAATAGTTTGTCTAATCCCAAAATATCTTCTTCACTAGTAGAAGAGACATTAGGAGAAGAAAAAGTATGATTATCATAATTATCTATGATTACATCCCTTTGTCCAATAATGGATCTTCCAATATAGGGGAAGAAAAATAAAGATAATTGTCATGGGTCTTAAAGGTTTGATCAACTAATGCCAACATATCCTCCTCACAAATAATGTGATTGTAATGATTTCTCACAAATAGGGGAGGAATGAGAAGATGAATATAGACTAGGTAGAGGGATGTTAATAGATGTGTTTATAATTTCATTCTCTTGTGCCATAATATCTTCCAAAGTAGGAGAAGTTATAGAAGAGAAGCTTTCAACATTGTCATGATTATCAATGGGTGTATCTTCTAGCTCCAAAATACCTATCACATGTAGGAGAGATATTGGGAGAAGAGGAAATATGATTATCATGATTGTCTATGCTTTCATATTCTTCTATCACTTCATTCCCACAAATAGAAGAGATATTAAAGGGTGTGGAACTATGGAGTGTGTCAACATTGTTATTCTCTTGCACTAAGAAACTCTCATAACTAGGAAAGATATTGGAAGGATGAAAAACAATAGGTTCATCACATTTTATTGTTGGATTGGTTAAAGTAGCTTCATCATTCATAGGAGAGGTATTAAGAAAAGGGTAACTAGGAGTTTCATGGTTACTGATGATATTTTTTTTTTGTTCAAATAGGCCTTTCCAAATGGTAGGGGCATCAGGAAAGGGAGGAATAAGATTCTCATGAGTCTCAATAAGGATATCTTCTACATGTTTAGAGAAGATATTAGGAGAAGAAAAGGTTTGATTGTCATGATTATCTACATTCACATCCTCATGTCCAAGAATGTCTTCTTGAGTGGGAGAGGTAGGATTTTCATAGCTCTCAATCATATCCTCCAGAAAAATGTGTTTTTCATGATCATTCAGGATTGTATCCTTATGCACTAAAGCATTTTCACAAATAGGGGAGGTGTTAGGAGTAGTGGTCATGATCTCAGTTTTATGTGTCACAATGTCTTTGTAAGGGGGAGGAGAAGGAAGATAAGCAAGAATTTTAGGATCTTCAATGATTGTGTCTTCTTTCATCAAGATACCTTCATCACCAATGGGAGAGATATTGAGAGAAGAACAATTATGATTATCGATGCTTGCATCCTTTTGTGTCAAACCTTTAGTGGATGATTTTAGTGAGAGGAAGTCCTTAAGGGCTTCATCTAACATGTCTAAGTCATCATTACTAAAGGGATTAGATGAAATGCTCTTTCTAAATTGAATCATTTTTTGAATTGGTTCTTTTGACGTTTTGAGTTTTTTATTTTCATTTTCTAATGGATCTAATCTAAATGAACTAGGAACTAATGCTGAAAATGAAAATTGTAACAATCTAATGCTATCCATAATTGCCATGAATGTAAACAATGCTTATTTATAATGATTTAAATGTAATAGAAGCTATGCAAACTTAAAATGCAATGTAAAGACATAGGATGAAATGCAATTTTTCAAATTTCAAACAAGGTAATTTACTTATTACACTATGCAATGATCTAAAAATGAAATGTTGTGAATGCAAATTGGAAATTAAGCAATGCATGAAATAGACCAATTTAAGCTAGATTTAATGAGATGCGTGTAACAGAAAGCCAACCTAGTGAAAAAACTAACCAAAGGCAGCAAACAAAAGCTTAAAAAAAGGTTTTTAGTGTTGTAAAAGGTTGTTTCAGATTTGTACATGGACTAATTTTCCCAAGGTAGCGAATGAGTCCCAGTATGGATTTTTTTCAAAAAAATTAGGAATTTTAAATGGATTTTTATGCTTTTTATGTTGTATTATGTGTAACATTTATGTGTAACCTAAGTACAAATGTAGTTTTCATATGTTTTTCAATGATTTGATATGCAAAAATGCAACCTATATGCACTTTCACAAATGCAAAATGTTGAATCCCTAGAATGAAAATTAACTAATGCAGATTCAAATGCAATGTTAATGCAAGCTAATTATAGAATGATGATGGACTCCAAATCATAAAATAAGGTATGCGAAATGCTCTCTAGCACTTCTAGGGTTTTTCACCTAAAAGGAGAGAGATGGGCCAAAATGGGCAATGTCCCCACTCAAAATTAATACAAATATGGATGAATAATGCCTAAATATGATTTCTAAATGCAATAAACTGAAAAAGAAAGGTTATTATTAATGTAAAACTGAAGAAATGCAAAGTGTTTGAAAACATAGTGATGTATGCAAAAACACCTATGAATGCAAATAAACAATGATAGAATTAAACAAGACTGGAGAGGTGCATTTGGAATCTAAAGTATGATGTAGAGAGGTTATAGAATCCTTAAGAATTGATTGAAAAAGTTGACTGGGACACTTGTGCCAATCTGGGCGACTTAGTCCCAGATCTAGAAAAACTACTTCGGAGTCCATTTCAGCCAAATGGGTATCTGAATCTGTAAAAAATTCTAAAAAATAGGTTCAGTGGGACTAATTCACCACTAATGGAAACTTAGTCCACTTTGGATTTTCTAAAAATCCAAAAGTGGAGTCGAAAGCTCTCGGTCTGATCTTTTTGTTCCTCCAGGTTTCTAGTTTTGAAACTGCCAAATTCATGCCTAAAAGTGACTTTTTGTGTTGATTTTGACCTTTCCAAAAGGGAAATGACTCCAACAAGTTTGAAACCTAGTATTCAATCATGTCCAAGCCATCCAAGCACCTAAATCTGCAATCACTCAAACAAAGAGAGAAAAAATGTTGATTGTTAGGGATTGGGGGTTTGCCTTGGTCAAACCCTGTTTAGGTAATTAAACCAAAATGATGAAATAAAATGACGAAACATAAAAAAGGAAACAATGCAATTAGAGATTTTCCATGATGAATGATCTTGATTTGCTACAACAATGGATGGAGAATCTTCCTCTTGAATACCTTAGAAAGCTATTTTGATGACTTAGAATGCTAAAACCCTAGCTTGCTTGACTTGACAACATGGATGAATGATGAATGATGGATGAATGATCAATTAATTATGAATTAGGGTTAAAGGTCTCCTTTTATAGAGGAAAGTTAAGTGAATGGATAGAATAAGGATCATGATCAAGGGCCAAGATTAAATTAGAAGATAATTTAATCAAGGGCGGAGGTTAATTGAGAGAAGAAAGACATGGATAGATAAAGACTTGAGGTGGAAGATAAGATTGAAACAAAAAAAGAGGTTGTTGGAGAAAATTATTTAATTTAGGTGGCTAGCATAGGAGAAATAAATAAAATATTAATTTTATTTATTTAAAAAGAAAGGTGAGAACAAATAATTAGATAATTAGATAATTAAATAATTATTATTATTATTATTTTTTATTCTAGGAGGTATCCCTGCGATCCAGCTCAACGATTCCTACCAGTCCTTGCCTTGGGCTTATTTTTGCTACCAAGTTGGGGAACCAATGGGGCGAGCTGGGGCGAGACTAGTCCCCCCAGGATCCGCGCAATCGCTCGCAAACCACATAGATCGGATAAGCCGGGGCCTCAAGGTCGACCTCGGGACCTATATGGGACGAACCCATAGCCCTTAAAAGACTACGCTGCCCATGCGGGCTTAATTAAATAATTATTTAATTATAGAGGAAAAGTGGGGTGTTAATAATTAAAATAATTATTTAATTGGGGAGATAAAGGAAGGCTAAATAATTAAATAAATATAATATTTATTTAATTATAGGGAGAAAAGGCTAATGAATAATTAAATAATTAAAATAATTATTTAATTATAGAAGAAGAGGGAAAAGCTAACTTTTGAATTAAAATAATATTAGACTTAAATGCTTAATAAAATTCAAGAAAACCGTGAAAGTCATTTATAATTCTTCACAAAACTTTTACAAGACATGCATTTTATTCAATTTACAATGGTCCAAGACCTAATGTGGATGTGTAAAACACCTCACAACACTAAATCAAGGCCTCATTAAGTCCAATTTATCATCAATTATTCTAAAATAAAGCAAGCAAAAAGGGATACTTTTTTTGTGTCCACACCTTCAAATAATGACTACCTACATACTCTCTTCCAAATAGAATTTCAAAGTCACATGTAGTTCTCAAAAAAACTCTTAAGGAATATTCACATATGTTCTTATGCCCAAGATTTCATAACCATAACCACTTGAGTATCTTTTCTCTTTGATCTAAAACAAAAAGAATGCTATAGAAGGGGAATAATGAAAAGGATTAAAACCCAACAATGTGAGAAATTGTCATGTACCAATACCCATTCTAAAATAAGGCCATACCTCATAAAAAAATATTTATTTTTATTGCATATCCAAACAAGGTTCCATTTAATGATTCATTACCCATTAATAACACCTAACAATGGGTGGCTAAAACCCAATTAAGTTCACCTTTTAAAAAACATGTAACAAGTAACTTCAAAGGACACCAATATCTCAATTTTATACTTCTCCACTATTATGATTTATATTTTAGTTGTAGTACCCCTCCGTTTATACTTATGCTTTCTGTTGATACTTTTTCATACTGTTAGACCTATGATGTTTTGTTGGATACTTTGATCGCTGGTTTTGAGCGATGGTGGATTATTCTGTGACATGATGTTACTTGTTTGATGATTATTGTTTTCAGACATTATATGATTTAGTGTAGATGTTTACTTTCAGTTGTTTATGGATATGCACATGCTCATGATGGACTAACAACATTTATTTCGTTAGTTTGTTGTGAGTGTATTGGTGTGGAGAACGGAATCGCATCACTCGCTTGCGAGTGCCCTGTGATATCTGTGATTTTCTCCGCACGGTGTGCCTGTTTAATGCTTTATATATATATATATACATGTATGCACGTTATTTGCTTGGTTGCAGGATTTGCAGGTACATGACACCGACTCCACCTGTGTAATCAGGTCTGAGCGTGTCAAGACTCAACGGAAATGTTGAACGGGAGAAAGTAGTTAGGTTTATCCTAGACTAGTCTTTAACCTTGGTCTTAGTACATTGTCAGTTTTCAGTTTTGAGTCATAGGTTGTATTGAATTTGCTGTTGGTTAAATCATTTTGAAAAGATAAATATTGGTTAATTTTAATGTTAGTTATTGTGCTTTAATTATTGTTATTTAATTAAATATTTAAATGTGATTGAAATTTACTTACTTGATAAGTTAATTCATTAATTAGCTTATTTGGTCAAATGGTTGGTCTTGAAAGGATTTAACTATTTTAATTAAATAAATTAATTAATTAAATTAAATTATTTAGTGTGTAAATTATATTGCATTTAAAATTAAAATAGAATAAAATAGAATATGCATGTGAATTAGAAAATAAAATAAAATGCTTGTAAATTAAATTGTGATTGAAAATTGATTTTTAGTATTTAAAATAAAATGCATGAAAATTGTTTTGTAAAAGTTTAAATTAAATAAATTGAAAATTGGCATGCAAAATTTAATTGGCAAAATTGCCGAGAAGTGCAGAAGATATTTTCTCATAACCACTTCTCGACAAGTGTGCCAGTGCTTTTATGAGGTTGTTAAAAAATTTGTTACGGGAGGTTATTTTGGATCTCGGGAAATTACAGAGGTTGTTCAATTTTTCCTTACGGGAAATTATCAAAACCTTTAAAAAAATTCTTGCTGTGAAAAATAGAGAATTTGTATTTCCTCTGGGGTTGTATATTTGTGGAAGATTTCTTGTCATTGGATAAAGCTTTTCTGAAAGATTTGGAGGATTGTAACTTACAGACAGAAGATATTCTCCAACAATCAAATCTTCAAACACAGGAAATCAAGTATTTTTCTTGTTATTTATTTTAAGTTAGTATCTTTTTGAAAAGAAAGTTTGAGGAAAATTTTATTTTGTATTTCCTGTGATCTTTTCGGGAGTTTTGTCAAAATTATTGAACTGTAGGAAAGATTTGTGAAAGGAAAGAAAATCTCTGTGAAAAAAAATAAGAAATTTATTGAGAAATCAAGAAAGTAAAATGAAGATTTGTTTTATCAGTAGAAAAGCTACAGGAGAGATTAAAAAAAAAGAGAATTTCTTTATTAAAACATTTGTTTGAATTGAAGATGATAAGGGGATTTATTTTTAAAATACTTCCAAGTGAAACTACTTCATAGAAAATGAATTGTACTGAAATTATTTGTTAAAATTTTCTACTCCTTCTAATTTCTGTAGAAAATTTTACCAATAAATTACCTCTATTTATAAAGAATCATTTGATATTTCTTTATTTAAAAATATATATATAATTTTTTATATATACTACTGTGTAAATCATACTGTATTATTTGGAAGTTTTTATTTAAAATATGAGTTCGGAGAATTCGCCGTACAGCGAATTTAATCCGAAATTGTTTTTAAAAAAATTAATTAAATTGAAATTCGATTTTTTGATTTCCCTGTGGAAATGTAGACAGTGGGGGAGTATTCCTCCCAGCCGCCGCTCCCACAGTGGAGGGTGCGGCTGCTGTGAGGCAGCGCCCTCCACACATATGTGGAGGAAGCGCTGCCCCACAGGCAGTGCATCCTCCCGTGGGAACTGCCGGGAGAGCAGTAAAATAAAAACATAGTTTTTATTTTTAAATTTTGTTTTAAATAATATTTAATAAATATAAATGTTAATTTATTATTTATATAAAATATATTATTAATATATATTTTATATATAATATATATAATATATATTATATATATTATATAATATTGTAATATATATTATATAAATTTTATAATTTGATGGTAATTATATTACATGTGATTTAATATAATGATTTTAATAATTTAATTAATAATATAAAACAATGATTTAAATTAAATAATTTAAGTATTTGTTTTATATTAGATTAATCATTAAGAGTTTGGAGTAAAATATTTTATTTTGACAAATTGATGTTTATTTTATACATAAAAATAAAATAAAATTGTGAAAGTTATAATTTAGAATGTTTGATTATAAAATTTTAATCAAGTTGATTTAAATATATGCAAAATATATTGTTTGAAAGGATTTAGTATATCCTAAAGTAGATACATTATTTTATTTCAAATTGCTTAAAATCTTTTTCTTTGTTGGGAAAATTGGGAAATTATTGATTAAATAAGTCTTCCAGACCAATTGTAGAATGGGAATAGTGGTTATTAAGCTGAAAATTTTTGTATTGGTTTATGAAGTGTACATAGTTTTGTATGGTATTAAATACTAGATATTTGTGAACATAAACTTTGATGTTCGTAAGGAATAAGTATTGAAATTGTATTTTGTATGATTATACACCTTGTAAACCTTAGTCAGAAAACTTAGAAACTTTTGTTATGTTTAGGGGAGTGGCTATTTGTAAGGGCCGACACACAAAGTGGTGTCAGGGTAACTTACAAATAGTTAGTAACTCAGTGATAATTAAATGACATAGTAGATAGAATAAAACATTTAACAAGATACTTTGCCTCTCTTATGACTCCTGAGCTAATACAGTCATGAGTATAAGATGAGAAGGCATGGAATGGAAAATCGGCGTCTTGTTACTTCAAAAGACATTCGATTCCACAATAGTATGCAATAGGGGCCGGGTTTCGTAAGAGGTTACTAGGGTAACCCAAGGATTGGGGGCCGGAACCTAGGAAAAAACACCAGGGTAACCTTTGCATCGTTGTGATGACACTCCACCTAGAATAACAGTTTAACCTTGTACTTGTAATTCTTTTAATTGTCAAAATTTGGAAGCAATGTAACCAATAGATTGTTTGTACTAGTGTTAGGGTTAGTAGATTAGGTCTAGGTAACCTTATTACTATCTCCTAGCATGGGGGGTGGACCTACGGGTACCACATGGTTGGGTGGAACGTGCACCTTACTCCGTTGGGTCCCCAGTTAGATCATGACACCGAGAGCTTCATGGATGGAGAGCTCGCACATGGATTTCTTCTATACTTTCATCTTTGTATTTTGTAAACATGTATTTGAAAACATCCTTCAAATGTATAAGAGGTGATCATTTGTAAAATTGTATCTATTATTTGAACTACCTCATCAGATGGATGAGTATTGTAATATCTTATCAATGCAATGTATATATGGAAACATGTTTGTACTTCATTATATCTTGAATGGAAAATCTATCTTTATGCAATGTTTATTTTATGTTATGAATTATTAAGTGCAATGCGAAATACTTAAGTCGCTTAAGGAAAACTCAAAGTAGTGTAACGTCGTTTAACCTAAGAATGTATGCAACTAATTAACTTAGTATTATTACTTTTAAAAAAAAAAATTATTACACCTTTTTATCACTTTTGCAACATTCTTAGGTTATTAAGACAGGGCATTACATTAGCATATGAGTCCTAGAAACCTTACCAATTCATCCCATTAAGGACTAAGCTAGGTTGATTGCTTATCAACATAAAACAATCATATTGTGACAATTTCATAAAACTCACTAGAATAGAGTTATCTAATACTAAATTCATCTTTTTTAATAAATATTTGATCATCGAGACTAATAATGATACACAATGATTGTGACTTGAATTAAATGTCATCATAACAAGTCTATACTCATAACCCCAATGAAATTCATACAAATGTTATTCATACAACCAAGGTCAATTTATGATAGCTCAATAATGTCACCCATATATAATCATAACCTATCTATTAGCTAAAGGATGAAGATAAACCATGAACCAAATACTTGACCCAAACTAATAATAACATTATTTTATATACAAGGATATAGAGTATATATATATACCAACTTACAAGGAGTGTTAATACAAAATCATACCACCATATGATATGATGCAATGACATATAGCCCAAGATATCATAATAGTGATATCTATTACCACCACCAAGAAACTCAATACTTAAATGGTTATACCACATCCACCCATATAAATAAAATATTGATGTTATTATCCCCTTCACTCATAATATTGAGCATTGATCTTGTTGGACATAGTGAAATACAAATTTTCACCAAAAATAGTAATACTCCAATTATGGGTATCATCCCTTAGGGTATCAATAATATCAATGTATCATGCTCCATAATCTTAGCATATTTTTATCATTCTTAAGGAATTGATTTATCTAAATCATAACAAAATATAATTCATTCTCGTAGAGGTTTTACTAATGCGCACGATTGATATAAGTGGTGTATTAAATAGAAAACATACCATTTAGGGGTCTACACTCCTCTTTCTTGAACTAATTATCTCATTTACATAAATATCCTTCCTCACAAACATGGACCCTAAATGAGATTGATTAATATTTGAAATGTTAAAAGCAGGGCCTCTGAAAACATTTCTAAGTAAAAAATGTTAAGATTAAGGTGTCATATAACTTTGAAATCCCACGTCATATTGCATGGTTCCATCATCCTTCAAAAGTGTCTCTAGGCACTTAGGTTGTATTGGGAAAATATTTTGTAATATTTATTCTCTCCACTTTTTTTGTTACATTCATAAGGGGTTATGGGTTCCACTAGATGTTGGAAATAGGATGTCATTTAATTGTAATCCTAAACATTTTTTATTTCATGTATCTCCTAAGTCCTTAGAAAGTGTTCTCAAACACTAGGATTAAAAAGAGATTAATTTTTAATGAAATAATCATGTTAATTGACATTTGTAATTAATTCTAAATGATAGGAGCATGTGAGGGAATCCAAGATGAGTTCCTAAATAATAGGAGCACATGGGGCACCCACATGGAAGGTGACACTCACCTTGAGTTAAGTTGACTATTTGGAGTAAGAGATAACACTTATGTAATGCATGTAAAGATCCTAGGAGTTAAGGATTGATGTTTACAAGCATGAAGTTTAGTTTAGTTTAGTTCAGATCAGTTCAGTTCAGTTCAGTTCAGTTCAAAATTAGTTTAGTTTAGTTTAGTTCAGTTAAGTTATGGTTCAGTTATCTTTAGTTAGTTTTAGTTGAATTCTAGTTGATTTCAGTTAACTTGGAATGCATGACTAATGACTTGAGTTGCATGATAGATAACAGGTGACTTCCTTTAGTTAACAGGGGATGACCATTCTTGCATGAATGGTGGAGAGATATGTTTCAGTTAACAGAGAATGACTTGGACCCACCTTGGGCGCCCAAGTTAGATTCTTGGAATTAACTCCTTTGCATGTTAAGATATTTCAGAAGGCTGAGTTAAGTGGGCCCATTCTTAGGCGCAAACTTTGAGGATAAGCCTTGAAGATATTTATGGAATAAAGTTTGAGTTAGTACTTCAATTTGGGACACCCAAATGGATGAAGGAGATGATTTAACATTGTTGTTCATGATTAAACTCTACTTGCAAGAGATAGGTGTACCTTTTAGGAGATAGGGATTGAGCTTTGTAATTGTAACTCTTTTGGAGTTTACAAAGTTGTTTATTGCCTATATATCTCAAGAAAGTTGAAGAGATTTTGTATTAGTTCATTGCAGGTTGTGAAGAAGATTTGTTGAAGGCAGAAGAAGCATCTCAAGGAAGGATTGGAATTATTGTAATCTTATTGTAAGATTAAATAATATATTGATTCTTGGTGGATTTTTTTCCCGAAAGGGTTTCTCCATGGTATATGTTGTGTATCTTCTAATATTTTGTCTATTTCTTCTACAACCTTCTGTCTTCATTCTAAAAATGATAAAATGAATTAATTAGATAATCACCCACATAAAATCTATAACAAAGAATACATATTTAGATCAGCAATCATAAATTTTTACAAAGTATTAAGCTACATAAACACCTCAATTTTCAACATTTGGTATCAGATTTGAGGTTGGGTAGAGCATTGGGATGCCTTTCTCTTAAAATATTGGAGGTTTTTTGGTTGAAGTGGGAGCTTTTACTATTTTTTTGTTATTGCTGATTTTGGAAAATAAGTTTGTTACAATGAATTCTCGTTTAGATATTGAAAGGTTCAATGGATCTAATTATGAGATGAGGTTTTGATTATGTGCATCATGATGCCATGGGATTTCTCAATATCATGGTTCAGTGGGAGCATTTGGCAATGAAGTGGATTCTTGGTTGTATGATGGTTTTTTTATTATGTCATGGTATACTCTTGATTAGCAATTTAGAGTTGTGGCATGGTACATGTTATGATAATTTTGATCATGAGGATATGTCTGAAATACCATATGCTTTTGACAGTGATGGTTTGATTTTTATCTTGTTGCCATGTATAGCCCGGTATCACAGTTCAGTGGGAGCTTTGGTAGGATATAGTGATCTTCATGAAGAGGATGGTAGTCACGATGCCATGTGTGACTCGGTACCATAGTTCAATGGGAGTTGTTGGAAGTGATGTGGATGCATCATTGGTAAGGTTATCTTCAGGTGATTGGGGATATGTTTTCTTTGTTTAGAGTGGTTGCTAATATCTCATGGTTTACTCTTGTTGCATTTAGAGTTTGGCATGGTTCTCTTGAGACTAGGATGTTTAAGTATGTTATGGTGCATGTGATCTCCTAGGAGGAGATGGTTAGATCATGGATGTCATGTTTATGTTCAATATTGGAGCTTTGAAATCGATCTTGTGTAGTTCTCTTATGTATTGGGTACATCAATCATTTGCTTGATTACTTCATGATAGTGCTATGTTGCATTTGGAGTTTGGCATGGATTGGTTGGTTACATGTCCTCATGGATACTTGGAGAAATAGGTGAGGCTTGAGTTCTCTTATGGTTAGAAACATGTGTGGGAATGGTTACTAGCAAGAAAATATTTTTCAAAAGAAAAGACTAAGGATCCTACACCTTGGTTGGACGTGAGTTCAACACACTCGGCAGTTTCACATGCCTCCAAAGAGGCAGTTTGGATACAGAGACTTGGGAAAGGTATTGATTTTAATTGCAAGTAAGTTAAACTTGAATGTGATAGTCAGAGTGCTATGTGTTTAGCCAAAAATCCTATGTATCATACACATACTAATCATGTTGATATTTAGTATCACTTTGTGCGAGAAATGGTTGAGAATGGGAAGGTATTAATTGAGAAAGTTGACACTTTAATTAATGTTACAGATTATCTTATGAAACCAGTTCCTACAAATAAGTTCTCTTGGTTTTAATCATTTTCTTGGAAGCTTCATGATTATGCTGGTTGCATTTGAAGTTGGCATGGATTGATTAGTTGGTGCAGGAAGTCTATTCGTCTTGAGTCCTATACTTGATTTAAAATTATTCTTCCTTGTTTAGAATAATTGCAATATATAATGTTAAGTGGGAGAATGTTGGAAATAGGATGCCATTTAATTGTAATCCTAAACATTATTTATTTCATGTATCTCCTAAGTCCTTGGAAAGTGCTCTCAAACTTTAGGATTAGAAAGACATTAATTTTGAATGAAATAATCATGTTAATTGAAATTTGTAATCAATTCTAAATTATAGGAGCATGTGAAGGCGTCCAAGATGAGTTCCTAAATAATAGGAGCACATGGGGCGCCCACATGGAAGGTGCCACTCACCTTGAGTTAAGTTAACTATTTGGAGTAAGAGATAACACTTTTTTAATGCATGTAAAGATCCTAGGAGTTAGGGATCAATTTTTACATGCATGAAGTTCAGTTCAGTTCAGTTCAGTTCAGTTCAGAATTAGTTTAGTTTAGTTCAATTTAGTTCAGTTATGGTTCAGTTATCTTTAGTTAGTTTTAGTTGAATGATTTGACTTCAGTTAACTTGGAATGCATGACTAATGACTTGAGTTGCATGACAAATAACAGATGACTTCCTTTAGTTAACAGGGGATGACCATTCTTACATGAATGGTGGAGAGATATGTTTTAGTTAATAGAGAATGACTTGGAACCACCTTGGGTACCCAAGTTGGCTTCTTGGAATAAACTCCTTTGCATGTTAATATATTTTAAAAGGTTGAGTTAAGTGGGCCCATTCTTGGGCGCCAACTTTGAGGATAAGCCTTGAAGATATTTGTGGATTAAAGGTTGAGTTAGTACTTCAATATGGGATGCCCAAATGGATGAAGGAGATGATTTGACATTGTTCTTCATTGGTTAAACTCTACTTGCAAGAGATAGGTGTACCTTTTAGGAGATAGGGATTGAGCTTTGTAATTGTAACCCTTTTGGAGTTTACAAAGTTGTTTATTGCCTATATATCTCAAGCAAGATGAAGAGAGTTTGTATTAGTTTATTGCAGGTTGTGAAGAAGATTTGTTGAAGACAGAAGAAGCATCTCAAGGAAGGATTGAAATTATTGTAATCTTATTGTAAGATTAAATAATACATTGATTCTTGGTGGAGTTTTTTCCCGAAAGGGTTTCTCCATGGTATATGTTGTGTATCTTCTATTCTTCTATCTAATTCTTCTACAACCTTATGTCTTCATTCTACAAATGATAAAATGAATTAATCAGATAATCACCCACAAAGAATCTGTAACAAATAATGCATATTTAGATCAGCAAGTATAATAGTTTTACAAAGTATTAAGCTACATAAACACCTCAATTTTCAACACTAGCAATGATAAAGGTGACTTGTGGACATAGATGTTTAATATTGTTTTCTCCAAATGTGGATGCTTAGAATGGGATAATAAAAGATAAGGAAAAGGAAAAAATGAGTTACTTTTGGTATTCTCCAAGTGGGTGCTTGGAAAGAGGAAAAAAGTGTCTCTTGGTATTCCATCTTTTATTGTATTTAATGTAATGTTTATCTTCCAAGTTTGGGCACATGCAACATTCTAACCCTTAAATGAAGTAAAAATTTCTAATTTTACACCTTACGAGTAAATAAACTAACAAGCCATTGCAATAAAAAAATTATTTTCTTTATTGATAATTTCCAATCAAGATGCATAACATATTACAACATGAATTCCTTTTCATTTCTTAAAATACATCAATGTGAGAAAGCATACATTTACATACATAGCTCAATGAGTTGTAGAACAAATAGTTGTAAGATGGTCCAAGATCCCTCCCAAATCTTGGTTCTTCTGTCGCTTGTTGTGGAGGAGAAGCATCACTTAGGCACTTTTCTGCCAACCACGGACTCATAATGTGGTCCGTTGCACATCTATCATTTGATAGATGTCCCTTCCCTTTGATGAAGAGATTAGTAGAGTAACCGATAATGACAACCAATTGAGCATAGTGTTGTGTCCTACATAACTAGAACTTGTAATCCCGCA
Organism: Sequoia sempervirens; assembly: GCA_007258455.2. Taxonomy (NCBI): domain Eukaryota; kingdom Viridiplantae; phylum Streptophyta; class Pinopsida; order Cupressales; family Cupressaceae; genus Sequoia; species Sequoia sempervirens. Next base: position 60,770,695 of record VDFB02373365.1, on the reverse strand, counting down.
AACTCTATCTAGCATGTAATACTGGATCATGGTGAACTGACAGTGGATCCAAAGGTCATCACACTACTTTTGCCAAAGTGTTTCATTCAGTATTATGTTCTACTGAGGGTCATCTATCACATACACTACTCAGGGCCGATTTAACTTAAGGCTATCTTAAGTTATGCGTAAGTATTTCCTTCAATGGATAGTCCATCATCTCAGATAACCTATCACAATATTATTCTACTTGGAATAAACCTACTTAACTATTAAGTACACAAGCTAGGTATTTCCTTCAATGGATAGTCCATCATTCCAAAGATAACCTATATACTTGGATTACCCTACTTACATGTAAGTACTTAAAATTCCTCCCATACTCTATTATCTATCCTAGGAGTAAACACAAGCTTTCCTAGTTAAACCAATAACTTAGCAAAATACACCATATGTGCTTTTCATGTTCAATCATACCTAGTATATAATACCTATGATAAACACCCATCTCCTACTATGGAGTACTTAACAACACACTATGAAAACAACTTAATAGCTTCAAATTCCTTTTCAAAATAATCTAAATTCTCTAATGCATGTACTCGAAAAGACATCTCAACCATGCATGCAAGACACATTCATTCAAAGTAAAATAACAAAGAAGAAGAGATCTACATGCCTATTATCGTTTATCCAAACTAAAGACAACAATGCAGCCCTCTCCAATAGCAATTAGCTTGATAATCAACTTCTCAAGGATGTCACAAATAGCTCTATCTCACTTTTTGATAGCTTACTTCTCTCAAAATATAACCTCCTTACAAACTATATGAACTTCCTTCCTTTCTCTCTCTCAATGCAAAGCAAAGTATGGCTGAAAAATACAGAATTATGAATTGCAAAAGATGTATTATCTTATGGAAGAATGTGTCCCTTCCAAATGAAATGGTTCAGCTATTTATAGAGCAACCAAGCAACCTCAAAGCCTACAATTTAGGCATGTTAATGAACATCAAGCTTCATGCAAAGCAACACATGAAACATATCAGAAAGGTGGCAACTTCATAAGCTAATGCTCGACATAATCACCTACAGGTCGACTTGTTTTGTAACATCAATCAAAATACTCTCCTTGATGCCACATTCCTTTGATGTATCTTTTCAAATAGTTATTATGCAATAGGAAAACTCCCACATTTAGCATACTTAACAAAAAGACTATTGTCCATAAAATCATCTAACTCAATTCTATGTATAATTATATAAGTATGGATTTTCTTACCTTGATTCAAATCTCTTAAACTAACACAAGATTTCAATAGAATGGAAAAACAACCACAAAATACCCATTCCAAACATAATCTTTAATCATTGCATTCCATAGAAAACATTTGGGATTTATATTTTTCTCAAATAGAACGAGCATCCAACAAGCTACAACACATTGAATATATACTCAAAATTTTGGTATTCAAAACCAAATCTTGGTGTAGTCTATTAGAAATAATTTAACCACAAATTTTCTTAACTCATTCTCAGGATTTTGGACTAACACAACCAATTTGCAACATTGCATAAATGCTTGAATTGTCTCAAGGATTTCTACTATGTAATATTGTGAAGACCTCATATTTACTCCACTTGCCTTGTTTTTAGAACTAAGAGCTAAATATGTTTTAAACCATCTCCCCCATTCCCTTATCATCTCTCAAATACTCCTTTTACCTCACAAAAATTCCTCTATCCTTTCTAATTTAATTGGCATCCATAACTTTTTCCAAAGATCTCATTTTCACACAAGCAGGGTTGATGTTGACGAAGGTCTTGGAATCGAGCTTTACAACTACCAATTGTGTTTTCTTTAAATTTTCAAAAAAAATCAACCAATTGGTTTTGTACATATCTTGCAATCATGGTATTCTAATAGAACATGTTTCTATATTTTGTCTAAAGAATTATCATGCCTCCTCATTTCTTCCACATTTTGCATACATGTCTACTAAAGAAGTTCTAATGAATCTAAAAAAATCCCTATCCTTTATGTGATGATGGATGTCCATGCCTTCCTCCACCACTATCCCACAAAAAACTACTATATTAAATTTTTAATGCCCAAGGATATAGGCCCATGTCATATTAAATGGAATTTTAATCCCTCTTTCTCAATCTGTGCAACCCGTGCCTCACTATTCATCTACCCTTTGATTCATAAATATCATTTAAAATGTTTCCTTCATTATTAAATTTTATTTCGGTTTTGATTGATGTCTTTCTCACCTATGGTGAAAGATGTGATAAATATCCTCTATAATGATCCATGCTAGGTCTAGACATGCAAAATTAGCATCGTGCAGTAATTAATTAAGTATTCATTCAATCATCAAATAAATTCACATTCATCAGTTCATCCGGAGTAAAATCAAATTCATTAAATTCCAATCTCCTAAGGTCATTCCTTATAAATTGAATAAATTAACTTTATTTAATTTAAGCATATCATCATCCTTTTAATTAAATAAATCAAACCTTTATTTAATTAAATCTTTATCACCTTTTCATCTCCTTTCATTTGGTACGAAATCAATCTAATTCAAATGGGACAAAACCCTAATCATCTAAGTTAATCTAAGCCTGATTAATAATAATATAATCGCCCATCACATCCTCTAGCTTTTCCCTTGCCATCTAAATCAATTTATTGATTTATTAATTCATCATTTTCCATCAACATGGCATCTTTGAGGAATATTCATAAAATTTTAATTCAAAAACAAATTTGAAGTGTACATCAAAAAGTATTTATGAGCTCTTACATGGCTCTTACACATGTCTCTTGCACAAGTCAAACAGCATTTAACTCTCAAATTCAAATTTGAATCTCCCCTCTTTGGCACATTGACCAAAATGTGCTCATTCGTCAAGCCTATCATAGGTTGACAAGTGGCCTCTTCTCATTGGTGGATCTTTAGTCCCACATCCTCCATATTTGGCATTCTTTTATCCTTCTTGGCTATAAATGGAGACCTCCTCTATTGTTTTAATCCTCACAATCTTAGTATCTATCTCCCTACAACTTGATCCACAACCCTCATGCAAAGTTACTCTCTTCAATTGAGGACTAATTTTTCCCATCACCATTGCATTTGCATCATTTGAGTTTTAGCAAGGATTGGGAAAGGGTCATTTGCACAATTGACACCAATCCAATATGGAATAGGTACATGTTATGCTTTTAGATATCTTTTAATCCTTGTTATTGGTTACATTTTCTTAAGCATTTACATGTTATTTCATAGGAGTACTTAGCAAGTTTGTATGCACTAACCTTTGTCATGAAGTTTAAGGACAGTGGATGAATGGGTTGCATCATAATTACTCTAATATTTCTAAATCTCAACTTATACTTTTCAAATAGCTTTCACCAAGGTTTCTATGGATATTATCATATGTTCTTGACAAGATCGTTATAATATTATCATGCATTCTATTCATACTCTGTACTTTTCTCAAATAAGTCTTATTTGTTATTCTACTTTGTTCTTCTTGATTGATAAGTCCTCTCAAATTATGCCATGCTATGAAAGTGTCGATTGCCTCATTTGTTTGTGAAACTGGCACGTATTGTTTAAACCTGTTATCATTTGGTTATTCTGCTTGGCTCCCATTTGGTATAATTGCGGAGTAAAACTAAAATGTGGATCAGATCGTTGTCCATATTAGTGATATATTGCACTTCATAAGTACCATAGAGCTATATCTGGGCTTATTCACCAATGTTTTTTGTCTCCAATTTCTATTTATCTATCTTTCATGCTGAGAGGCTTCTGCTTTGCTTTTTTTACTGTGTTCATATGTCTTTGGGCATGGTTTTAAACCATATCTCCTCACAACCACTACTATGATGGGCCACATAAGCATTAGAGTTTGCCTTCTATCATTCTACATTTTGTGGTCGGCCAACAGATGTACATACATTTTATCTGCTTTAATGAGGTGACCGTGAGCTTGCTTCCATCTTCCAAGTTTCCTTAAACTAGAATACACACTTAACAAACTAGAAATTGTAATCTAGTATGGCATTGTACCAATGATCTTCATTTTCCCTGAATACTTCAACAACTTCATCATGCTTTTTGTGCATCATATAATCAAATATGAGGGGATGTCATATCTTCTTATCAGAAAGAAATCTGTGTCATGAGATGATCTGAACTGCAGACTGACCTCTAAGCATAGTATACATTGGAAATAAATGCTCCAACCACACTCTCTAATCCCAATTAATTGATGCTGAAAGCGAAATATGAATCAACTTTCATCATTTCCATTATTAATAATATTGAAGGGGGCCGACATTATTTAAGAGACCATAGTTTGTTCAGGAAAATCTGAATGCATTAGTGCAATAAGTATTGCTCACATTGTGACTCTTTATTAATTGCAGAGGTCGATGTAGTAATACTTAAATCTGAGTGACCATTAGAAGAGTGTCTGACTAGACTAGTTATCCCTTGTGTTCCATCCTTCATCCGCTTCGTCTTGTTGGTGTTCAATGCGTATTCAAGAGTCTATTAGATGCATTA
>VDFB02373365.1:60717666-60766033 GCA_007258455.2 Sequoia sempervirens | reverse complement strand
TAATGACGTCTCTATTTGAATCAATTCTATTTTTTAGTATTTGATCTCTTTTCTATTAATGTTTTGTATACTTTGCTTATGTTTGAATGAAAAAAATATTCTTAGATAGCTTACCTAAATACGGATGCCTAGTTGCTTAATGACCAATAGATATTAGTTAGATTCCACTCTACTAAGTTAACACCAAAATGTTGTAACATTGCTAAAATTTGGTATATGTGTGCTAGTGAGAGATCTAGAGCACTCAAAGACTACATATTTGAGTTACACATATCGAAGATGAAATAGAATAATTAGAGGTTGACATATTGAGAGAATGTATGCTACCAAGATTTAAATGTAATATAAATAAATATATTACTTTTGGCAACAAGGAAAAGGTCAAGAAAGATATGGATGAGTTAGATTAATGAGAAATGAGACAATGGATTATATGAAAAAAAATCATTAACCAAAGCCTCTTTTACAAAAAAATTGGTTAGTATAGAAATTTGAAGGATCCAATGTATTGTGTGAGGTCTACACTCAACACATTGAAACCACTTTTATAGAAAATTATACTAGATTGAGGAAGGTTAGATAAAGTGGTTTTTCCATCAGAAGAACCCTTATTGAGAGAACATGTTAAGAAAACTAAGTTTTTATTAATGTAAGTGGGTAAATGTTAGGATAACAAATTATTGTTAGGAAAGTTGGAGAATAAGACATTATAGACTAAAAGTGAGAAGTAGAACATTAAAAAGAGACAATTGAAAGCATGAATTTTTTTTTACACGAACTTTATATAAAAACTTATGTAAGATATATATTCTTATTACCCAATATATATTGATAGGCATGGCTCAACAAATAGCCTATATAAATCCATGATTATATTTCTCTTGTATTTGATAGGGATAATGTGGTAAGTTTACTAGGTGACAATCTCATTCTGAAAACAAATGTATATAAAAATTTATAGGAATTCTAAAATTCTTTGCTTATATAAAGATATAAGCTTCATTTCCATCTTTTTTTTATCTTATTAATAAATGTTTTGTTTTTTTTTTTGGTATTTCAGTGGGTATCCCTGCGATCTAACCCAACGCCCAACTTGCGTTACCTTACAAGCTGCCAAGTTGGGGTCAGGAAGGGGCGAGCAAGGCAAGACTAGTCCCATTCAGTCGCGCAATAACCAACATGGGACCCACCATGTGCATGGTAGGATAATCCGACTTGAGTATTAGACAAGGCTTGAACCTAGATTGATGGACTGTTCGTCCAATAGCACCACCAACCGATCAACACCCCAGGGTCCTTATTCATTCATAAATGTTAATGGACATGCTATCAACCCTATTCAAATAAAAAGATGTCTCTAGGTAGTAGAGTGCTTAAAGGTGACTAGATTATTGCCATTACCAACTCCCTAAATCCACTGTAACACCGCTAAATTTTGTCTTCACCATCCTCCCACCGATCTGAGTTTAAAAGGAGTAAGCAGAAGAAACGAATAATGGTGATGTCAACGTGACGTCAAAAATGCCACGTGAATGGCAGCACTTTTTTCAAACACCAACGTGGAATGAATTGTGCCGACTCGGAATAAACGATTGTTAATAGTTGACACCAAACTTTTCACTATGCAAATGAAGGGAAAATATTTTTGCTTTTCATGTGCACACGTTTGCTTGTTTTAGTCACGTCATGAATATGATGCAACGAGGTTAGCATGCGAGTCTTGTGAGAAAGAAGAGATTTGCATGTTTATCTACTTTCTTCAACTATGATGGAGAGGACACATGTTTCAATAGTTGTGATCCTTTTTGTGATATTTTGATCTATTGATTGGACATATAGAGACTATTGATTGAATATTTAAATATCAACATTTATATATTTTTATGTTAATAAATACAATATAATTAATCAATTTATACATGTATCATTGATATATAAAATTATGTGGAGCTACTCAATGATCAATATGAAAATAGTGAACATTTCTCATTCACTACATATTGAATATGAAACAAAATAAAATGTTATTTATAATAACTTTAAAGTACTTCTATAAATATAACAAAACTAATATTAAATATTACATTTTCATTTGTATGATTTTACAAGATGTTTATCCAAACACAGACAAAATGGTCAAATTTGTACATGTTTCCTAATTAATAAGTACTTTAAACTGTTCAACTTCTAGTTCAGCACTTTACATAAATAAAAAACTCTATTTTCAATTACTCATCCCATCTCTCATTAGTTCTGAGTAGTAAATGTTGAGATTTGAAGACTTCACCCACCAAATATTAAGTACCTACAAAATTAATAAGCAGCTCTGAGACTCACCATTTTGATCAAATCAAACAATTACTACAAAAAAATTTAAAATTGCCTCTCTTAATCTTAGCCACCACCTCTTATCCAATAAGAATGTAGGATTTGAAAGCCATGAATCAAACAATTTCAAACATCAAGAGGGAAAGAAGCTATGAAAATAACATACGATGCAATGAAGCCATTTGCATTCTCTCTGCATATAATTAGACCTTTGAAGGGATTATTAGACTACACAAAGCATCATAATTTACACTCTGATTCTCACTGCATATGTAATTAGACCTATCAAGAGATTACCCAAACTGCCCAAAATCTCAGATTGCAAAGATTTTCAGACTATTATGGTGTTTTCTATCCAAATATTTTTATTTTTTCCTTTACCATATTTTAACACATTTATAGAAATTGAATAGTATCAATGTATTCAATCTTTACTTTTGTAAAACATTCATAGAAATAAATGTTAAGAGCTCCTTTATAGATACTAGAATATTTCATTTAAATAAATGTCTTATGTATCCATGCTTCTATTGGTTATGTTTGTGTGTTGAGCCATTATTCAATCTGATGAGTATATATCCTTCTATCATGTTCAAGCTAATAATTCTAGTGCAATATTCTTTGAAGGAATGATGTTGCATCTCCTCACAAATGTCATAAGCTATATATTGTTTTTATTTATTATGGAATAGGATAAATTTCATTCTATGTCCATTCTGTTTTAAATTGACTTGGAGACTAAATATTATTGCCTTTCATTATCTGAAGTGTTCTTGTTGAAAATTTATTCGTGGGAATAGTTTTTGCTCAAGAACGATCAATTCATATGGGTCATTTTATATTTAAATTTCATTGTTCATATCTAGTGAAATTGTTTATAAGCCTTAAGAAAACTTATTTATAATTTCTAAAATGGAAATAACTAATAATAAGTAAATTGCTTATGCATATTAGTCTAATTATGAAGATGCATAATGAATGGTGAGCCCTTGAATCTACATATGAAATTAGAATTTATACTTTATTATCCACAAGTAATTAAATCAAGTTCTGGTAATGTAAGAAAAATATATTTTATTTAAAAGTTAAAAGAAAAAAAAGATAAGTCATAATTTTCAAGGAGATTATTTATGCTTCTAAAATCAAGGTTGAACAAAGGAATTTAAAGGGGAACATTGAGATACAGATTTTTATAGATGAGTCTTGAGAATGTGGATTATGTGTTATGAGTCTTAAGAATGTAGATGGAAAATAATGTGGATTATGTGTTTTGTTGAAATTAGCATGACTCCAAATAACCTATAACAATGTAATAACTGTGATACCTGAATTGCATATTGTTAGTAGGGCACATGGCACAAATTAAAGGTTATAACAACTCACTGCAAAGCACGTGTGAAGCACCAAGCCATCTAGGAAGATAGATTAAGAGGCACCCTATAAGTGACTAGGAATTGATATATGTATGTAATATCTATAACAAAGTAGGAATTATTGGGAGAATATAGGAATAGAGTCCAAACAATTGTAATATAAAGTAGAGACTAAGACTTGTTGATGTAATGATTATCTGAATATATATGGAGTTATAAGGATTCAATGGATATATGTGTTATGGATGATTGCTATTGATGTTTGAGTTATAGATGAGTTTTTGTTAGATATAGTTTCCTACTACACTTACTCTTTTCTATCATTATACCCAATGGGGTATAAACTGACTACATAAGGGATACAAGGGCATAGGTCTCTAAGTTGTAATTTCTCATTTCCTCTTGCTAACATTGGTTCTATTTCAGGACCCTAGAGAGGACTGTGAAGAAATCTAGAGTAAAAGAATAAAACATTAGTGGTGAAAAGAGATAACAATAAATACAAGATTTTTTTTTAGATACCTCTCTTAGGTTCTACCTCTATGAGAGGGGGGTAGGAACTTAAGGGATGAAAAATGGAAAGAGGGAGGAATCTAAAAAGATTCTTGAAAAGATGTAATTGTTCAAAATTTATACTACCCATGGGATATATAAGTATTAATGGATTAAGTTCAGAATGGAAATGAGTGCACAAAAGAAAGGAGGTTGAAATAAATTTAGGAACGACAGGAAAAATACAACAAAAGAATAGAAGAAGCAAAAAAAATGACAAAAGAATAGGATTTAGAGTTTGCGAAAAAAAATAAAACAAAGAGGTTGAGTGCACCATTGAGGGTGCCACTTGGGAATGTAGAGAAAGGATTCCACAACTAGGTTCTAGTATGGACAAAATAAACTAGATTATACAAAACATAGAAGGAGAAATTTTGAAGAATATAGAAATATTAGAAAGGAAACAAAACAAGTGGTGGTAAGAATTATATGATACCTCTAACTAAAACACCAACTGATCATTTGGATTGCACAAATATTCAATTAAGGATAAATGAGGATTGGTTACCGGTGGAAACCCCTATACAAAACCTCCAAAATATAACATTTGATGTCGATTACTTAGATGATTTAGTAACTAGAAGTATCCTGAAGATAAGAGGAGAAAATGTGGTAGAAAATAAGGAGGATTCTGCAAGTTTAACAACCTCTAATAAAATGACATCATAAAATAACCCAATCATGCTTACTAATGTAAATGAATATATCTCCAAGAATGAAAATACTATTTGAACATACATAACCCTTGAACCACAAGAGTCACCCTTAATCCTGTTAAAAGCAAGAAGAATTTATGTGGAAAAAGTAGAACACAACTTAGAAGAACAAGTCATAGGAGAAAAGAAAGAGATGAAAATAATATAGACAATCTGAGTGAATACAAATTTGGCATAGGATATACAAATAGTGAATTATAAGAAGAGGAAATTGCCTCTTTTTGGCAAAGATACAAATGAAGCAACATAACATATCTTTATCCTAGAATCTATGAGGCAAAGATAACATATAACAAGAGATGATACACAGATATTTGATTTCATGGGATCAATTCATGGAGATAACCTTAAATGGCACCAAAAAAACTACCTTAATAGTGATAAAGATTGGGAAATAGTGAAAAAGATTTCTTAGCTAATTTTGATACTCCAGACTCGCCTATAGAAGGAGCCAAAAAACTCTAGGAACTTACACTAAATGAGGATGAAACCATAAAATAATTTGATAAAATATCCAAGAAGTTACCGGAAGATTAGAAGAACTATTGAGCAACAAGCAAAAAATTGAATGGTTCATCTCTAGAGTAATATTGAAAATTAGAATAACTTTGGAAGGGAGACATTTTAATACCTATTAAAAAATAGTTAATTTTGCATGCCAAATTGAAAACTAGTCCTGGCAGAAACAAGAAATGGAAAAAGAGAACAAGGAGTTGGTGAAGTTAAAACTAGGGATAGAAAAAGTAAGACTCTGAAAAGACATAATGACAAAGCAATATATGTTTGCACTAAGACCCAATATTTGGTGTATGCACTGTGGGAGAGGACACATAAGAAATGAGTGCCTGAAGGAAGTTGGAGAAAATAAAGCTAATGTGCTATAGGTAGACTTATGGGAACTACCCAAAAAGAAATTTAGTTTATTGTGACACTTGCGGAGAATGAGAAGATCATGAAACAAAGGATTTTGGAGAAAATAAAGCTAATGTGCTATAGGTAGACTTATGGGAACTACCCAAAAAGATAAATTCAGTCTATTGTGACACTTGCAGAGAATGAGAAGATCATGAAACAAAGGATTGTCCCTCACAATTATCTCAACTAAGAGAAGATCATATCTTAACAAGCCATAGAGACCAACAAAAAATAGCATATGTTAAAGGAATAGAAGACCAACCATGATGCAGAGCAGGGAGGAAACTTCTAATATATCATAATTGAAACCAAAAACAACAACTCTTCAAGTTATAAATCCCCAACTTCACCTTATTCCATCATGTCATCAAATTTCCCTTGTAGCATTTCCAAAAGAGAAAATGGTGCATATCTTTTACAAAAATCCTCAAACCCACAAATTAAAAGGTGTTTCAGACACCCATTAATCCATTTCAAGACATATCTTAAAACCACATATGCTTATTTTGGAACAACACCTCTGAACTTGGACCAGTACGTTGAATAGGGGCACAATTAGCCCAATTTTACAAAGCAACCCTCTCCTAAACCACCTTCCAACCCCAAATTACTTTGGACTATCTTTCACTATGTCACAAAACATAAAAATCCACCACTCTTTTCCAGAGAAATTCCCTCCAAAACATCAAACTATAAAACCCTCATTTAAGCCATTCTAAAGAGGGTTTATTGAAAAACTACATTCCAAACTTCTACACACCTTGCCAATGTATCAAAAATGCTCCAATAAACCTTAATATTCTTAATCAACCACCAATTCCCCTCTTTAACCACTAAATTCCACCAAAAACACACAAAATTGCCAATTAGGGCATCACCCAAAACCACTCAACTCGCCTCCTTTGCTCTTAAAACCACATGAAAACCTAAACCTACCCTAGACCACCCATTCCACCAAGTTATAGACAAATTCAATGATAGAATGGGTGTTAATCCATTTTTGATTGTTTACAAACCCTTAACCTTGACTGTATAGACCCATTTTCAATAAAAGGCTTATAAAATACTTAAATATTTATAGAATTGGATCAAACCAAATCCAAAATGAAGTATATTCTCTACGCTATCAAATCCAGATCAACTAATAGCAATTGGAGAACGTATGGAACCGTAGAGTTCCCGAGAACAACAAAATTCACTGAAAATAACAAAAAAAATAGAGTTTTATTTGATTTCCTCCACCAAAATTGAACATCAGAGAGCTACCTTGAATTGTGAGAGGCATTTTTAAAATAAAAACATCACAACTAATCCTCCTAACTGACCTCAACTACCATTTGAATTCCTAATGACTATTGGTCTTCCTAAACTTGCATTTTTGCAACTTTTAACATGACAACAATTGACAAAATTACAAAATATGATAACCTTAATCAAAATGAGCCCCGAATAGATGCTAAGTGGTCTTATTATGACCTTATTGAATGGTATTAGACTCAAAATCCTAAAACCTATTACAAAATACCTTATTTTCAAAAAATGATCAAACATGGTGCCCCTGCACCATACACCTGGCCTAGAAAAGATTCCAAGTCCCTTGGAAATTGAGTTGCAACTTGTCCACCCTTGAGCACTTCTTCTCTTGGATATGTGAATCTCCTTTCATAAGGTACACCTTTCCATTGAGCCAAATACTGCATATGTGTATTGTGCTTGGCATTCTTGAACTTATTGCCACTTGTATAGTGCTTCATCTTTACAAACTGATCAATCGAGTGTTCTCTGATCTTTCCCTTATCATAAACTAATGTTACACCTACTTTGACACATGCAAAATCACCTCTATCAACCTTAATTTTGACTTCCCTTTCTTTCACTCTTGAAACATACACAAACTCACTCTCTTGGCCTTGCCAAACACCATCACTCACCTCACCGTCTGTCTTCATCCCTGTCACTAGTTTCTCTGCCCCAAGAATCCTTGTACTATCAGACTTACAAACCATTGTTTGGACATATTTACCAACCTCTGTACTGTCAATACATGACTGACCACTAACCTTCTTTGAAACTAAAGGACAAAATACTATCCCAATCAAGATCTTATCATGCTTTTCCAACTCATCTTGCTTCCGCACAAACAATTCATCCTTGATCTTCTCTGTCTCAGACCTTGACACCAACACATCCTCTCTTCTTTCCAAATTTGAATCATTCTTTACACTTGTTGTCTTAGCATCCTCTTCCTTTATAGTGGCTACACTTGCACTTTGTTTTTGTCTTCCTCAACCTTTATATACTCCTTTCCAAACATGACGAATTTTGTTGCCTTGCCTTGTTCCTTCACATCCTCAACCAATGGATTCAATGTAAAAGCATTCCCATCCTTCTCAATTTGATATGTATTGGCTCTCCAATCATAAATGGCATGTCTGTCAAACTGCCATGGTCTGCCAAGTAATAGATGCCAACAACTCATTGGTAAAACATCACAAAGAACTTTATCCTTATAGCCACCAATTTGAAACTCAAATAAAGCTTGTTCACTAACCAAAATGGACTGGTCATCATTCAACCAAGATACCTTATAGGGTGTTTCATGAGGAACCTTTTCTAGTTTTAGTTTATCTACCATTTCATTAGACACCATATTGTCAGTGCTCCCTGAATCTACTACAACTTTGCATACCTTACCTTTACATTTACATGTGGTTTTGAAATTGTTTGTCCTTTGTGTTGATTCCTTCTCCTTGGATTCCTCTAAAATTTGTCTCCTCACCATCAATGACTCTCCCACTTCTAGAGTAGCAAGATGACTAGGAGAATTTACACTTTAACATTCATCTTCTTGCACCAACTGGACTCTTTTGTCTCACCACTTGATGTAGAACCTAGTTTTTCAGGACACTTGTATGCTAGATGACCAAACTAATTACAATGATAGCATCTACCTAAAAATGTGTTTGAATTCCTACCTCCACCAAATCTTCCTTTAGAGCCTTTGAATCCACCTCTTTGATCAAATTTTTTTCTTGTCCTTTGTGTGCATCTTCTTGGTTTTCATTGAATTGTCTTGAAGAAGAAAATGATCCTCTTCCTCTTGAAGTGTTGCCTCTACATGTACTTGTCTTGTCTTGCCTTCTTTTCACCTTTTCTTCAGCCCTTATTGCCATTTGATAGCAGTCCTCAACAGTTCTTGGATTTTCCAAGGTTAGTTCATCTTGAATGTTAAATCTCAATTCACCCAAATACCTAGCAATCTTTTCATTCTCATCTTCATTATGACCAGACCTAATACTCAACTTGCAAAATTCTTAAGTATATGCTTTAACATCCATTTCTTTTTTCCTTAAACCTTGAAGTCTTCTAAACACTTGAATAGCATAATTAGAGGGTAGAAACTTAGTTTCATTTTTGCTACCATTCTGTACCAAGATACAATCTCTAATTTACCTTTCTTTCCTCTCTTAGATTATTCATAGTCCCACCATAGTAGTGCATGGCCCTTCAAATTTGTCTTTGCAATCTCCACCCTTTGCTCTTTAGGAACATCTTCACACTTAAAGTAGTTATCTAAGGCTACAACCCAATCCAACAATTCTTCATCATTTAGATTACTGCCATATTGAGGAACATCAATCTTCACTTTGTGTCTATCATCCTTGACTTCCCTTAGCAACTTAGCCATCCTTTGATCATCAGGATCTAATTCCTCTTCCTCTTCACTGTTAATTTCCTCTTCTTCATCTGAGTCACTCTCATCACTCATCTCCACATCTCTTTTATTCCTTGTTTCTAGAGCAACAAGCCTTTCCCTCAACTCTCTCATCTCCCTATCATGCTTGTCTTTCAATTCACTAATCTCTTTATCCACAGTTTTCCCTTTTGGAGGCATCTTGCCTTTCAACCTTTAATCTTTCATTGCTTCAAACTACAACTTTATCCTTTCAAAGATCTAGACTTCCTAAGATTTGATACCAACTAATGTAGAGCAAGGAGGCAACTTTTAATCTATCACAATTCAAACCAAAAACAGCAACTCTTCAAGTTATAAAGCCCCAACTTCACCTTATTCCATCATGTCATCAAATTTCCCTTATAGCATTGCGAAAAGAGAAAATGGTGCATATCTTTTACAAAAATCCTCAAACCCACAAAACAAAAGGTGTTTTAGACATCAATCCATTTCAAGACATATCTTAAAACCACATATGCTCATTTTGGAACAACACCTCTAAAATTGGACTAGTATGTTGAACAAGAGCATAATTAGCCCAATTTTACAAAGAAACCCTCTCCTAAACCACCTGCCAACCCCAAATTCCTTTGGAAAGTATTTCACCAAGTCACAAAACATCAAAATTGACCACTCTTTGCCAGATAAATGTCCTCCAAAACATCAAAATATAAAACCCTCATTTAAGCCATTCCAAAGAGGGTTTATTGAAAAACTACATTCCAAACTTCTCCACACCTTGACAATGTATCAAACATGCTCCAATAAGCCTGTCTATGCTTAATCAACCTTCAAAATTTTCTTCCCCAAGATTTTTCGACCAATTCCCCTCTTTAACCACCAAATTCCACCAAAAACACACAAAATTGCCAACTAGGGCATCACCCAAAACCACTCAACTCGCCTCCTCTGCTCTTGAAACCTCATGGAAACCTAAACCTATCCAAGACCACTCATTCCACCAAGTTATAGACAAAATCAATGGTGGAATGGGTGTTAATCCATTTTTGATTGTTTACAAACCTCCAACCTTGACTATATAGACCCCTTTTCAATAAAAGGCTCATAAAATACTAAAATCTTATAGAATTGGATTATACCACAACCAAAATGAATTATATTATCTACCATATCAAATCCATATCAACTCATAGCAATTTGAGTACACACGAAACCATAAAGTTCTTGAGAACAACAAAATTCATTGAAAATAACACAAAAACATAGTTTTATTTTATTTCCTCCACCAAAATTGAACATCAGAGAGCTAACTCGAATTGTGAGAGGCCTTTTTAACATCAAAAAATCACAAATAACCCTCTTAACCAGCCTCAACTTCCATTTGAATTCCTAATGACTGTTGGTCTTCCTAAACTTGCATTTTTGCAACTTTTAACATGGCAACAATTGACAAAATTACAAAATATGACAACCTTAATCAAAATGAACCCATAATACATGCTAAGTGGTCTTATTATGACCTTATTGAATGGTATTAAACTCAAATTCCTAAAACCTATTACAAAATACCTTATTTGCAAAAAATGATCAAACATGGTGCCCCTGCACCAAACCACTATACTAATAGAATCATGGATATAGAGTACCACAATGGAAAAACAAGAAAAATATCAATTTTATACAAAATTAGAACCAAATCTAGACACATACAATGACAAAGGTCGAGGTAGAGGAAGGAGTAGAAAAACGGATGCCACACATTTTAAATGCAATAAACCAGACCACTTTGTGATAGAATTTTGGGGGGATAGGAAGAAACCAATAGATTCTATAGTAGTACAAGACATGATGTTTTTAACTATGATAGAGCCTAGACCTATTATAGGAATGTGAATCTATAATCAAAAAGTGACAAACTCTGAAACTTAAATTCATCTAGATGGGAAAGATTACTAAGAAAATTATTAAAAGAGCCTAAAAAAAAGATGATGGACACTATAATAAAGAAGATGTAGAGACTAGTAAATCCAATAGAGAAATTCCTAACCACAAAAAAGAAACAGTAATAAAAAGACAATGAACTAATACCATGAATGCTAGGAAAGACACAACAAAAGAAGAAGCTACCATAAATGAGGAGGAATTCCACCCTACTAAAGGACAACATGATCACATAGTGGAAGAAACAAAGAAAATGATCACAAAAGAACAAGATAAGGAAACGAATAAATACTTCTCTAAACAAGAATTAGAAATACTAAATAGTTAATTAAAAATATCTAAACAATCCAATCTACTCGATAAACTACAACATTTTTGCAAATATTGGAACAAACAAAATAAAATACCAAAAATTAGAACCATAAATAGAGAAGAAAAATAATGGATAACATGACCAATCATGATCACAGTAAATATAAACAACACAAAGATAACCAATGTCATGGTGGATCTAGGAGGAAATATCAATATGCTACCCAAACGAGTATGGGAACAAATAGAAAATATAGAACTATAAAAAACACCATATAACACCAGTCTAGCCGATGGGACAAGAATGAAAACTTTGGGTACATGGAAATAGGTAGAAGTTAATGTTAAGGGAGTAAAGAAAATAGTAGATTTTGAAGTAGTTGTAACAAAAGAAATATTTGATTCATTCAATGCCTTGCTAGGACTTAGGTGGTTTGTAAATGCAAATGGATTTATAATCTTTAGAAAAGAGGAAATATCATTCACTAATAAAGAAAAAATAGTTCATATCCCTCAAGGGAAAAATTCAAATGAAGCATACATAAAATAAGTAAATCCAAAAGGTTATAATGGATTTAAGAACAAAAACTTATATACAATTTCAAGGTTACCACCAAATGACAATCTAAAAAACCCAAACTCAGAAGGAGAATTCGAAATTGAAAGCACCACACATAGCACAGACATTAAGGAGGTGTTATATGTGTGGATGTAGGAGGAAATAGAACTCCATTCTTGAATAATTATCAGATTTCATGACATATTTATGATTAGGAAGACCTCAGAGAATGCTTTGATGTTCTACCGCAATTACAAATAATCAAACACAAAATAACTAGGGAAATATAGAAGACACTATAGAAGTTACATCCAAGAAAAATCACCATATAAATCACATTTCATGAGGGATTTCACACATTAAATTTCCCAAATACTCAGGGGTTGGAGAACTACTGTCATTCATCACACAAATAGAACAAAAATTCAAATAAAGGAAAGGAAACTGGACATATTGAAACATACAACTCATTTGTAATGTTGCATTTTGGTGGAATGCACAAAGAGAATACTTAAAATGATGGGTGATATTCAAAATCTTAATCAAAAAAAGGTACCCACTAGAGGAAGGAGAATACAAGGAAATACCAAAATATAATGGACAAATTTCATTGGAGGAACATCTTACAATTTGTACTAACACATGGAAAGATAGAAATGAGTATGATGAAAATATATATATATATATATATATATATATATATATACAATTATTCTATTGGAAATTAACACCGGTGGCACATACTTGGTACATAAATCAAGAGCGTTGAGGAGAAACCAATAATTGGACATAACTAACAAAGTACTTTTACCATACCTTCTTCTACAATGAAAACACACACATACATACAAAATTAATTGAAATGAAGGAGATAATATTTGAATTAGAGGAAATTGAAGAAATGGTGTTACCACAAACCTCTAAACCACCTCCACAATCAAAAGGCATATGGAGATATATAATGGCTTGATAAAGAAACTACATTAATAGAGAAGAGATGTGTGATAAAATAGGATGATGAAGATTCCCACAACATCATGTGATGTAGAAAATTGGAACCTCTTGAGAAAAGAGACAATTTCACACATAATTGGACCCACTTTTGAGTTCCTTCATATCATTTACCCTTCAAAACAACATTTATAGTACTTCCCCTAAGACCCATTATTTTTGATCTAGAGGCCTGTTTTACCCGAGAAATCACATAAAACTTGACAAACATGACTTAATTATCTCATACCCCGAAAACCCACCTTCAAAAATTAGTAGTGGGACCCATTCGCCACCTTGGGAAAATGAGTCCCCTTTGGTGGGACCCATTTTCCAAGGGTGGCGAATGAGTCCCTTTTGAGGGAAATTTTAATTTTAAGCGGGAATTTGATTAATTTAACTTGAATTTCTGGTGAATGTCAACCTCTTAGGTCTAAATAATGGGAAAATAAGGTGTTATTGCTTATAAATACTCATTTTAAGTCATTTTCACACATCTTCTTTTATTTTTGTCATTCTTCAAGAGCCATTTCTAGAGTCAAGTCTTCCACAACAAGTCTCATTAGCAAATGTTGAAGTTTTAGGGCAACAAACTAGGGTTTTTTGCAAGTCTTGAAGCTCACTCTTTTTGTCAAGATTCAACATTGCAAAAGGTTAATGATGGATGCTTATGGTGAATCATGAAGAAATATAGGGTGAAGAGGTGCAACTAGCTACCAAATCATACCCAAGGACTTTGTTTCATATTGATTCCATCTTCCATTTTCACTCTATCTTCAGATTAAGGTTTGCATTTTATTTGTTTGTCATTTACAAGTCATTTCATTTCCATTTTTCACGTGTTGTAAGGTTTATAGGGTTGAGATCTTGCATCATATAAATCCTCTTTGTATTTCTTATTCTAGAGCAATAGAATAAGACTTTTGTCATATTTTAGATCTTCCTAGTCTTTAACACACTAAGGCTAAGGTTTTATGTAGATTTTTCTCCTTTCAAGGTTTAATTACCCAACTAGGGGTTTAACCAAGGAAAACCCCCCATTAGACAAACAAAATT
The DNA here is from genome assembly GCA_007258455.2 of Sequoia sempervirens. Lineage (NCBI taxonomy): Eukaryota > Viridiplantae > Streptophyta > Pinopsida > Cupressales > Cupressaceae > Sequoia > Sequoia sempervirens. The sequence goes on along the minus strand of VDFB02373365.1, from coordinate 60,751,594 downwards.
AAGTTGTTTTGTAGGAGTTTTCTAAGATCATGAGTCGGGTTTCCATCAGAAATTGCTGTGTAGGTGTCAAGGTGTAGAAAAAAACTTTGAAGTTGCAAAAATTTAAAAGTGGACTAATTTTCCATGCATGGTGAATGAGTCCCTCTTGAGGTGCAGATTTGAGTCAGATGTAGATCCTGGTTCCCAGTTAACATAAAACATTTTTTGTACTGGAAAAACCCAGAACTGGGACTGATTCACCCAAGGTGACAAATGAGTCCCAGTCAGCTCAAATTCAAACTTCATCAAATTTCCAGATTTTTTTCCATTCTTATCTAGTTTTCTAGGTGCACACATTCTGAAAAATAGCCTCTTGTTTAGTTTAATTTGCATTTTTGTTCATTCTTTCAAGATTTTTGCAAACAACACTGTGTTTTCAAACATAGCATAAATCATAGATTTTGCATTCATAGTCATTCAAATAGATCACTTAACTGCATTTAGTTCATTTCATTTAGTTCATATAACATCACACATAACATAATTTGAATGAACCCTTTAGCATTTTTGGCCCTACCTCTCTCCTTTTAGGTGAAAAACCCTAGAAGAGTTAGAGAAGTGCATGGTGCTAAAAATCTACAGTTCATTTTGGTGAACCTACATATTGAACATAACATCATTCGAATTTACATTTCTCTTTGCATCTTAGGACTGAATTACTTCATCATTTTGCATTTTTTTTGCATCTTAGGGTTTCTTAAACATTTCATTAGTGAAAGCATTATTTAGACTTTCTTATTGCATTACATTTCATTCAATCATTCAAACATTCTGGATTTTCATTTTGTCTCTGCATTGTACAGACCTAAAAATCTCCAGAAAAGACAAAAAATAAAAAAATAAAAAAACTTAAAAAAATTCATCCCTTGGGACTCATTCGCCACCTTGGGCGAATCAGTTCCCCTACAGTTTCTGCATCAGCATTTCTAGATTCTAGTTTCTTGCATTGCATCTTTCTATTTTCTGCAATTACCTTTCTGTTACAGTTCAGTTATTTATGTTTTCTTAGCATAAATTTTACTTCTTTTCATGGCATTCATGGATAGTTTTAGATCTTTGAAAATTTCCTTTTCCATATTCGTTCCTAGTTCTTTTAGATCAGATTCATCAACCAATAAAGACACAAAAATTGCAACATCAAACCATCCCTTCAAACAAATGATTCAAATTAGAAACAACATCTAGTCTAAGCCTCTTAGTAGTGATGATGTTGACAAGTTAGATGAAGTTCTTCAGGACTTTCTCTCACTCACTTCATCCTCTAATGCTTGCAATGAAAAACCTAAACCCCTTAATGATAAAGTCCCCCTCAAACCTTTTGCTTGTGATGAGTTTGATTTGTTAGATGAAGCCCTCCAAGATTTCATCTTACATAAGCCATCCACTAAGGTTTGTTGTGACCAACTCATGATACCAAACGTTCACACCTCTAATGCTTCTCTTAAACACCTTAAACCAATTGATGATAATTTACCCCTCAAACCTTTTAGTCGTTATGATTTGCACTTGATTGATGAGTCTCTTCAGGAGTTCATCTCACCCAAATCATCCACTTTGGTTTGTTGTGAGACATCTAAAAAAAAGGACGTTAATGTAATCCAAACTCAACTTATTCTTTACCCACCCTCACATAAACTTCACCCCTCTAATCAACCCCGATACACCCTCTACCCCCCTAAAACCAATGAGTTGCAGCAATCTAGTAATGATATTGTTGCTCATACATATAACACCTGAAACAACCTGCAACCGCCACAACCAACCCTACCCTATTTACCTTTACCTAATCTTCCTAGACTTGCTCCTTGCTATAGCCCACACACAAAGGAGTATGATCTTATTGAACAATTAAAGAATACTCCTGCCAAGTTTCCCCTTTGGGATTTACTTCAAAACTCACTAAATTATCACAACATTCTTCAAAAAGCCTTAAAACAAATCACAGTTCCTCTTGGTACCACTCTAAATGATGTGGTAGCTCTCATCCAAAAAATGAATCTTGGCATTACTTTCCATCAACATGAGCTCCCTCCTTTAGAGTTGTGTAAACAAAATGACGCCTTTATGATAATTGCTCAATTCAAATGCATAGGTATCAAACAAACTCTCATTGATAATGGTTCTGCCCTCAATGTGTGTAGTGTGAATCTCCTTAATCGATTAGATGTTGACAAGTCACGAATAATACTTGATTTCGTCTCCATTCAAGGATTTGACAACACAACAAAGCAACCGCTTGGGATAATTACTTTGCCTATTACATTTGGGGTGGCTACTTTTCAAACTCCTGTCCATGTCATGCCTTATGATCTTTTGTATAATATTCTTTTAGGCCGACCATGGATTCATGAGATGAATGCAGTTCCTTTGACCCTTCATCATATCATGAAATATGTCCATAATAATCATATCTATCAAGTTGAAATAGACCCAGAAGCCTGAAAGTTGCTTGCACCTTGAAAAAGGAGTTACAAGTCCTTTGAAAACATTAATTCCATCATCTAACATAGATCCTCTTGAAATTGAACAACACGATGAGGAATCAATATCTAAATTATTTGGCGACAATTGGGGATCCTTAGAATTCACACCTTCGTTTATGGGTGAATACATACTCACACAAAAGAAAGATGAGAGACAAGAACAACCAACAATCATGTCCACTCAAAATTATCAACAATCGTTTTAAACATCTATCTCTTATAATTTGGATGACAATGCAACATACACAACAAATTTTGATGAGATAGATTATCAATCCCTGCTTAATCCGCACAAAATGGAAAGAATTTATGGAAAAGGCCATGAACTTGTAAAACAATTAGGCTATACTGGAAAAGGGTGTGGAAAACATGGGCAAGGTATTCGTTTCCCTATTGAACCTAATACACAAGAAACAAAAACTAGATTGGGATATTCTTTTTCTAAAATGACCAAAGCTACTCAACGACCATCTTTGAATATTAACACTATAACATGTCAACCAAAACACAAACTCACAATCAAATATCCTGAATTGCTTGATATAACCTTACCACCTTGATGCAAGTATGTCGATAGTGATGAAGCTTTGAAATGAATGTTAGGCGTTTATGATAACACATCCTCGTTTACTTCCATGAAAAATATTCCTCGTGCCATGAATGTTACCAAGCAAATAGCAAGTGATATCACTTAAGAGCTCTATGAATATGAAGGTTCTAAATCCAATGCACTCCATTTAGGAGATACAATTGATGTGCCAATGGACATTAATGATAAAGATTAAAATTGGGAAGTGCCTTGATGATGAAGAACAAGAAGACACTACCGCTTTACTTCATGATTATCCTAAACTTTTTGCTTGGAAATATTCTAATATGCCAAGAATTAACCCAAAAATTGTGATGCATAACATTGTCCTTGCTGAAAATGCTAAACCCATTCATCAAAAGATAAGAAAAATGCATCCTAACATAGCCTTGCATGTTAAAGAGGAGCTTGAAAAACTCCTTGATGCAGGCTTTATTAGACCTATCGATTATTGTCTTTGGATCCCAAACATTGTCGCAGTTACAAAACCCGATAATCATATTAGGATATGCACAAATTTTTGAGACTTGAATAAAGCCTCTTTAAAAGATGATTTTCCGCTTCCTAATATAGAAATGATCATGGATTCAACTGCTGAACATGCTTTGTTGTCATTCATGGATGCATTTTCTGGTTATAATCAAATCCTTATTAACCCTCAAGATCAATATAAAACTAACTTTACATCTATTTGGGGAACATTTTTTTGGGTTGTGATGCCCTTCGGTCTAAAGAATGTCGGTGCAACTTATCAACATGCAATGACATTAATATTTTATGATTATATTCAAAAAAATTTGGAAGATTATGTCAACGATATCCTAGCTAAATCGTTAACACGCCAAGACAATGTCAATTTCCTTTGCAAAATCTTCGAATAAATACATTAATACAATATGCGATTGAATCCAAAAAAGTGTGTCTTTGCCATAGATAGTGGCAAACTTTTGGGGTTTGTCATATCTCATAGAGGTATTGAGGTGGACACAAAGAAAATTGATGCAATCATTAACATGCCACCTCCTAGGAATATTTCTCAGTTGCGCATGTTACAAGGTCGAATTCAAGCTATCCATCGTTTCATTGCATATTTAGCTAATCACACATTACCTTTCACACATCTCCTTAAAAAGGGTGTACCTTTTGATTGGGATGAGGATTGTAAATAGGATTTTGAGAGTCTAAAAGAATACCTAGCCACTCCACCTATTTTACAACCTGCTTTGCCAAGTAGACTGTTTATCTTGTACATCGTCGCATCTTCCCATGCTCTTGCAACATTGTTGGCTCAACACGATGATCATGGTAAAGAACACCCTATTTATTACATTAGCCGAACCTTAATTGATTATGAAACTGAAACATAGATTTTTGGGACCCTAAGACTTCTCTTGCACTTCTAGGGTTTTTCACCTAAAAGGAGAGAGATAGAGCCAAAAATGCTAATGATTCACTCAAATTATGTTGTAAGAAATGTTTTCTAAGCTAAATGAAGTTAACTAAATGCAATTGATTGATCTAAATGAATGAAAATGAATGCAAAAGTGAGATTTAAGCTATGTTTGAAAACACATTGTGATATGCAAACAATAAAGTAAATGAAGAAAATATACAGAACAAAAAGAAATGAGTTAAATCATATTGCACCTAGGTGAAGTATGATGAATCTGGAATGTTGTGGATGCTAGTTGAAAACATTGAATTTTCACAGTGGGACTCATTTGCCTAGGGTGGCGAATCAGTCCTCCTCCTAGTGAAAAAGTGTCGGAAGCTGGTTTCTGACTGTCGGGATCCAGAATCTGACAAAATTTAGATTTTCAGTCCTAAGGTGGGACTCATTCGCCACTAGTGGTGAATTAGTCCTCTCCCAAATTTCTAAAAAATCAGGAGACAACTCTGCAACACCAGATCTGGAAATCACTGATTGTCGGGTTGCCAAAGTCAATTCTACAGGAAACAGACATAAAACCTTCCCCAAGCTTGAAATGGACTTGAGTTGACTTGGAGCACCTAGTTGACTTGTAAACCAATCTTCAACACCAAAAAGCTTATCAAATCTGCACGCAAAAGCCTGCAAACAAACATGGAATAGGGGGAAAATGGTTGAGGGTTAGTGAATAGGGGTTTGCCTTGGTCAAACCCCACTTTTGGTAATCAAACCCTTAATAAGATAATGAAATACAAGAGAAAGATAAACTAATAACATGTAATTGCTATCAACTTACTTAACCCTTGATAATGCAAGTCTAAAGTAATGTCAATGGCTGCTTCAAAGTGCTTGAATAGATGCTGCAAGATGCTTGAGATTGCTTGAATGTGTTAGGAAATTGAATGCTTGAATAAGGAGATGTAAAATGAGGTGAAAATCGCTTATTTATACAATTCTTGTGCCTTAGTATCCATTCATACCTCATCATAGGCCGTCATCAAGTGATTTTGAATAAAATACGAAAAGGAAATTTTAAAAAAATTGAATTTGGGGGTAAGGGGGACTCATTCGCCACCCATGGTGAATGGGTCCCACCTAGGACCTGAAAATGTGTGTTAGGAAATATGTTGTATTTAATGTTATTTGTTAGGATAATATTCAAAAATACACTTAATTAAGTCATATGAGGGCATAAAGGGACCAAATAAAGCATGAGAAAGGGATAAATAGTGAAGATATACCTAGAAAAGCATGAAAACTTGTTACAAGACTTTACAACACTTCAAAATAGGACTTGTTTAGTGATCAAAAGGTGATTTTTAGGTGAATTGTAATAAATACAGTCTAGAAGAATGTAGAAATGTCTTACAACACTTCAAAACACCTTCAAAAGACATCGTTCTTTGAGTTTTAGTACCTAAATAAGCATGTTCAAGCCATGTTACAACATAAAATCAGAGCGACATAGTTCCAACACCATGAAACAAGACCTAAAAGGCCATGAAAATGACAAGGGGACATTTTTCTATGGCACAGAAAGACGATATTCACCAATTGAAAAATAATGTTTGGCTCTTGTATTCGCTACTAGTAAGTTGCAAAATTATTTACTAAATGCTGAAATACAAATCATCACAAAATTTGATCCTCTTAAACATATTTTCAACAAAACAGATCTCTCAGGACGCTTAGCTAAGTGGGTGATGTTGTTAATTGAATTTGACCTTAAATTTGTTTCACAAAAAGAAATAAAAGGCCAAGCCTTAACCGATCAGTTAGCTGACGCTCCTTCTCCTTTTGCTTTACCTACTCATGATTCCTTTCCTGATGATAATGTTGTAACTGCTGACATTAAATCATGGGAATTATTTTTCGATGGATCTAAGTGTAGAACAGGTTCCGGTGCTGGAGTTGTACTAATTCCACCTGACGAAAAACCTATTCCCTTGTTCTATCGATTAAATTTCCTATGCACAAATAATACAGCTGAGTATGAGGCATTGATCGTAGGTTTGTGAGCTGCTTTAACAATGAACGCTAAGGGTATGTGCAGGATCATCATGGAAAAAATGGGCCCTTAAGTGGAAAAAAATTTAGAAAAATCAGAGTTAGGCAACTTGACGTAAAAATTTGAATAAGTTATCTATATTATTTCAAAAATATGTAAGAATAGAATCTGTAGCAAATTGAATGTAGTTTCTAAACTACTAGGTTTGTTTAAAAAAAATCTATTTGGTGAAAATTTGAAATTTCAATGCAATTGGTACTTAAATTTCGGGGAAAAATAAGAAGTAGGTGTCTGTCTAACCACCCTAACCACAATAAAATGATAATATTTTTTTATAAGATTTTAGATATAAGTAGAGGAATCATGCCCCGATGTCATGCATATTTTTTTGTAATTTTTTTCCAAGTAAAAAATTAATTATGAATTTTTTATTACAACTTTTTAAAAAACATAAAAACTCGTATGTCTGACCACCTTAACTTGGTCAAAACTTCATGAAATTCAATTTTTCTTTTTTTAATCTTATAGTATGCAAAACATAGAATGTGTCACATGTTTTGGATTAAAAAAATGTGATACCGTTTGAAAGCTATAGATGTTTTTCAATCAGCCTATCAATAAGGACTTTAGTCATAATTTGAAAAGAAAATAAATAATAATTACTTATTAAATTAAAAGTAAAGCATAATTTATATCGATGAAAAGCTAAGAATCTCCTTTAAAAACCATTTTCATTTCATCAATTTTGGGTAAAAAAAATAGTTGTCAGCCACATACCCATCATATTGCCACTTTTTGGCCCATCATGATCCTACACATACCCCTAAACATATAAATATCTTTGGCAATTCACAATTGGTCATAAAAAAAATCAATGGTACATATCGAACTAAACATGACAAATTATCAAAATACAAGGATCTTATAATGCGACTATTAGAAAAGTTTGAATCATTCACCATTGATAACATCCCAGGCAAAGACAATCGACATGCGGATGCAATGGCGAGTGTAGCTTCTCTTATATCCCCACATGATCCTTCCACATACTTCAACTTTGTTATCCATCCCATCATGAAACCTTCGATCGATACTCTATTATAAGACATTTTGGTGATAACTCAAGATGCCTCGTGTAAATGGTATGATACAATATACAACTACTTGAATGACGGTACCATTCCTGAACCTACCACAAAAAATACTTGAAAAAATTTACGTAAACTCACGGCTAAATATGTGATCCTTACAAACTCATTGTATAGAATATCTTTTAATGGTCTCCTATTATGATGTCTTAAAGATTTTGAAATCCCTTTAGTGCTCGAATAGGCTCAGGCTGGTTCCTATGGAGGTCATTTTGGAGGTCATTCATTAGTGCAATAACTTATCCATATGGGTTATTATTGGAGACATATGGAGAATGATTGCTTCACCTACGTTAAACGATGCCACAAATGCCAAGAACATAGCAATTTAATCCATGCTCAGGACTATTGCTGAGCTCCGTGCCAATGTCCCCATTTGGCCTTTTTCAGTATGGGGGTTGGATCTTATTGGAAAATTCTCACCACCTTCTTCTATTGGACATACATTTATCATAACCACAATGGACTATTTCATGAAATGGGTGGAAGCTATTCCCCTCCATTCTAAAAATGCTAAAGCAATTTTTCGTTTCATCTTGGACCACATCATTGCTTGATTTGGGCTCCCTTCCATAATAATTTCAGACAACGGAACTCCATTTAAGAATAACGAAGTCCAAAAATTTCTTGAAACATTCAGCATTCAACATTGCTTTTCCACACCATATTATCCGCAATCCAATGGACAAGCTGAAAATACTAATAAGATTCTCGAACAAATCCTCAAGAAAACTATCACCAAGCATCATAAAGACTGGCATTTGCAACTATCTTATGCTCTCTGGGCTTATAGAACTAATGTTCGATCATCCACAGGAAATACCCCTTATAACCTTGTTTATGGCATTGATGCGATTATGCCCTTGGAGTTAGAAATTCCTATTTTGCAAGTTGCTCTCCAAGATCTTATTGATAATGACACTTATAAAGATCAATGATTACATCAACTTGAGATGCTCGATGAACAATGCATTAATGGTCTCAAACATCTCCAAGCTCACATCAAACAATTACAACGCAAACACAACATTCATGTCATCCCCTGATTGTTTTGCAAGGGAGATTTTGTTCTTATTGAAAAGCAATGCAATACTAGTGCTGACAATGAAGATAAAGATAAGTTTATCCCTAATTGGTTGGGACCTTACATAGTTGATACTAATTATGGGTCTGGTGCTTATCTCTTAACTTAGCTTGATGGAACACCCCTTAAGGAACCTATTAATGCCACACATTTACGTCAGTATTATCTTTGAGCCCTTTGAATAGTATGATTGATACAATAGTGTTGTTTAAAGTTATTTGATGTTATTCTAAATAACTTTCACATTGCTTCGTTCTTGACAACTAATTTTGTGTTTGTCTTGAACACTAAGTTAATTATTTAAGTTCATTTTATAATTGCTTTAGAATTCATACTATTCACCTTCATGTTATGTTAAGTTAGATCCTTATCAATGTATTTAATTTAACATATTCTCTTATAATTAATAATGTTGTATCTACACTAAAACTAAAATATGTTTTACACTAGATCACATTAATCCTGTTAAATCATGTCGACATTAATTAAATACTTTTACTTTAAGTCATTAATTAATCATATTGCATTTAAACATCCACACAAAGAGACACATCATAATAACATCAAATGTGCATGTCTATAAATATATCAAAGTTTTATATACATCTCAATATCATATACAAATTCATAATGGTCTGTGAGAGCTAGACCCCTTAGGATTTGGCACTCCTAATCCGGTCCTTGGTCGTCGTGAGACGGTCATGTGTGATCGTGATTGTGAATTATCAAGTCTAAGTGCATACTCCAAACCTTGTACTCGACCAATAGCTACAAGCCACTCCTCTATCATTCGATCCCTCTTCGCTCATGTTTGTGCAAGCTCTGCATGCAATCTCTCTACCTCTGTTGAGGTCTACGCCGACTGTAGTGCACTCTCAGCTCAACGAAGTCATCTCCTCATGCTCTCGTATGCTTCTCGCAACCTCATGAAAGGTTTGAGTGACTCTGGCTCCTCCTCCATGATCGATGGGGGCACGTAGTCAGGATCCATCTCCTCCTCATCAATGGATGCAAACACTATCTCTGTGGTAGCTTGATGATAGAACTCTCCCCAGTCTTTCGTCACTCTTACAAGATAGACAATGTACACAATTAGTAACACATCATCATGATATATATATATATAAAGAAGATAGTACTAAAAGGACATGCGTAAAATTAAATATCATCACATATGTCTCCAGTCGGTTGAGGAATGTCAACCTCTTCCTCTCTGGTGGGCATGGAGGATGTGCTAGCCTCTCTATGACTCTAGGTGCTGATGTCTATTGTAGCTACTACCTATGATTTGGTCCTATAAGTATGTGAGGACTCTCCATGCTCGTACCGATCCTCAATAGCTACCTCATCACCCTCACTCAGAGGTGGCTCCTCCTCATAATAATCATCCTCCTCATAATCCTCCTCTTCCTCCTCTTCTCCCCCATCCTGATCCTCATAGTCTGGATCTGCCTCAGACTGGTACTCCTCATTGATAATATCTATAAAAATATCTGTTGGCCTATAATGTACCTCCTCTGCTCTCTCCTCTGGCTCATCACCCTCACCTAGTGTTGGTCCCACATCACCTATAGGGAAATCTATGGGGAACATAGGAGCTGGTCGTGCATATGAACACCACTCCTTGTGCTCATCTGTGCTACCGACATCATCAACGTTAGATGCTAGTGGCTAGTCATGATCTGAATCATTGGAATCACTCTCACAAACATGATCTATAGTCAGTCGAACAGTATCACCTAGCCTCTTGGCACTCCGCACTAATCGTCTAATGAAGGGGCATGCCCTCGGTGGTGTTTGCACCTGTCCAAACTGTCGCATGACTCGCCCATAGTAGGAAGGTAGTACAACATAGTCATGCCTCTAGCTAGATACCTATCCATCTACATCCTCCGTAACTGTCTCATGGGATCTGGCCACTGTAGAGTGAGTAGATAAGGTCTCCATAGGATCTCGTCCTCCTCCATCTGGTCAAATCTCACCCTCAAAAAGTGTAAATCCCCATACTTCCACAAGCATCGCAAAGGATAGCCGAATGCTCGTGGATATCTTGCAGCTATAGCAGAAGGGAATCTGACAAGCTTGGTACATGTGATATGCTCAAGGCACCACACCTCTAGAAGTGTACAATGGACCATACTGTCGATCTCTCGAAATACAAACCAGCCAAGATCATAATACAAGTGTGCTAAAATGCAGCAACCCCAATCATAGTCTATCCTCTGCTCATACATCCCTTGTATCAAGTGTACCAGTCCTCCATCCAAGTGTATCACTCATCCATTTGGATTGAAAACCAGTGCCACTATGTGCATCATAATCTGTCTGACCATAGGAGCTCATGAATACAACACATGGGAAGCTCTCATCATGTATAGTCCACTTAAACATTACTACATATCTCTCTTCTTCTCCTAGAATGACTGGTCCCCCCAGAAATATACTTGCTCTCCCCAAATGGGAACTCGGAGAATGTGGTGTACGTCCTCAAGAGTGATAGTCATTTCCCTAGTGGGAAGATGAAAGTTACATGTATCAACATCCCAATGCTCGCATAGAGCCATAGGCATGGTGTCATGATATCTCATAGGTGGCATAAGATATGCCCAATAGATACCCACTAACTATAAATGCTTTGTCTCTAATGCCGATAGCGCTGGCATAGGATCTCTCAGAAATGTGAGTTTTCTTCCCCCTAGCCGTTCTTGCGACCGGGCGGGGACCTATCAAAATCATCACGAAATGCTCTAAATATCATCTAAATTCTTCAATTTTCACATATTTCATCATGCAAGTGTGCTAAAGTTGATCTAGTGTGCTTTTGCTAATGGCCCTAGACACTTTAGAACCATTTTAGGACATTTCAAAAAGAAACAAGACAATTCATGAAGAAACGGGACACTTCACGAAGAAATGAGACACTTTGCGAACAAAAGGGACACTCTGCAAACAAATGGGACACTTTGTGAAAAAAGGGACATTTTGCAAACCTTTTTTCCAAGACCCTAAATGAACCTATCCATGCATTAAAATCATTACATTATTATAGAATCACAAGGCGAAAGCTGCAGAATCGACTCACCTCATAATACAACTTGTCATGTGCCACCTGCTCATGAAGATCATCTAGCTGTGAAGGTGTGTAATCCCATCTACTTGGCATGTTCTTCTCTCACTCGTCACTCTCAAGCTACAAGAAGGTAAAATGAATTGTAAGTGACAAGTTACTTTCTTCTTCTTCTTTTAATCCCTTTTCATCTCTTTTTACTCTTACGCATTAACATAAGGTTATTATCTTTTCAAGCACTCATAACGTAGATCTTCAAATCAACATAACGGGAGCTAGGGTAATCCATTTTTTATGCCATATGATGTGTTGGAATCATGATTTCACACCTGACATCATCATCCATCTATCATAATGTGGCATGGTACTTGGAAATGCCTATGATACGATGTTTCTTATTCGGTGTGGCTAGATTGCTACCTTGATTCCACCTCCGTAAAGCAAGTGGAATCAAGGGGGCACATACATCTACCCTCGAATTGAATTCCTAGGAGTTAGATAAAAGGATTTTTGGACAATTAATGAATGTGTGTTTCAGGATGTGGTTCTTAATGTTGTGGTTGTGCAGATAACTACATTGGGGGATTCGTTCTCCCATTTGTTGAATGAATATCCTTTTATGTAATAAAGTGCATCGTTTAGAGTCCTTTAGCTTACATATGCACATAGAGTCATATGGGCGCTAAAGTGGGGGCTAAATGTGCTATAGAAAATTGGACCCTCTTGAGAAAAGAGACAATTTGACACATAATTGGACCCACTTTTGAGTTCCTTCATATCATTTACCCTTCAAAACAACATTTATAGGCCCCTAAGACCCATTATTTTTTATCTAGAGGCTTGTTTTACCTGAGAAATCACATAAAATCCGACAAACAACACTTAATTATCTCATACCCCAAAAAACCACCTTCAAAAATCAGTAGTGGGACCCATTCGCCACCTTGGCCGAATGAGTCCCCTCTGGTGGGACCCATTCACCAAGGGTGGCGAATGAGTCCCTTTTGAGGGAAATTTCAATTTTTAGCAAGAATTTAATTAATTTAACTTGAATTTCTAGTGAATGTCGACCTCTTAGGTCTAAATAGTGAGAAAATAAGGTGTTGTTGCTTATAAATACTCATTTTAAGTCATTTTTACACATATTTTTTCCTTTTTTCATTCTTCAAGAGCCATTTCTAGAGTCAAGTCTTCCACAACAAGTCTCATTAGCAAATGTTGAAGTTTTAGGGAAACAAACTAGGGTTTTTTGCAGGTCTTGAAGCTCACTCTTTTTGTCAAGATTCAACATTGCAAAGGGTTGATGATGGATGCCTATGGTGAATCATGAAGAAATCTAGGATGAAGAGGTGCAACTAGCCACCAAATCATACCTAAGGACTTGGTTTCATATTGATTCCATCTTACATTTTCACTCTATATTCATATTAAGGTTTACATTTTATTTGTTTGTCATTTACATGTCATTTCATTTCCATTTTTCATGTGTTGTAAGGTTTCTAGGGTTGAGATCTTGCATCATATAAATCCTCTTTGTATTTCTTATTCTAGAGCAATAGAATAGGAATTTTGTCATATTTCAGATCTTCCTAGTCTTTAACACATCTAAGGCTAAGGTTTTATGCAGATTTTTCTCCTTTCAAGGTTTAATTACCCAACTAGGGGTTTAACCAAGGAAAACCCCCCATTAGAAAAACAACATTAAGCTATTTTGTAGGATTTTTTTGAGATCCCGAGTCGAGTTTCCGTTAAAAATTGTTGTGAAGGTGTCAAAGTGTAGAATAGAACTTTGAAGTTGCAAAAATTTAAAAGTGGACTGATTCTCCATGCATGGTGAATGAGTCCCACCTAACGTGCAAATTTGAGTCATATGCAAATCTTGGTTCTCGGTTAACAGAAAACAATTTTTGTATAGAAAAACTCAGAACTAGGACTGATTCGCCCAAGGTGGCGAATGAGTCCCATTCAGCTCAAATTCAGACTTCATCAATTTTCCAGGTGCACACATTCTGAAAAACAACCTCTTGTTTAGTTTTTAATTTTCATTTTTGTTCATTCTTTCAAGCTTTTCGCAAACAACACTGTGTTTTCAAACATAGCATAAATCATAGATTTTACATTCATAATCAATCAAATAGATCACTTAACTTCTTTTAGTTCATTTCATTTAGTTCATATAACATCACACATAACATAATTTGAATGAACCCTTTAGCATTTTTGGCCCTACCTCTCTCCTTTTAGGTGAAAAACCCTAGAAGAGTTAGAGAAGTGCATGGTGGTAAAAATCTACGGTTCACATCAGTATAGAATTTCAAAAAGGAGAAAGAAAATTAGACTCTCTAATAGAGGCCAAATAAAAATACTATAATCGAATGATTAAACTAAAAGAAGAAAACATTGTTAAAAAGGGAGCTCCTAAATTGGCTAAGATAGGAGATTATTGGGATGAAAAACTAGTTGCACAAGTTGCAAAGATGTTACTTGAATTTGAAGAAATATTCCCTAAGAATTTTATAGACCTAAAATCCATAAAGGAAGACATAGGAGTCATGAAGATACAATTGTAGGGAGGAGCTAAACCGGGAATGAAAAGACCCTATCGACTGAACCCTAATATGAAGAAGAAAGTCAAAGTAGAGTTGGATAAATTTTTGGAAGCCGGGATAATCAAACCAGTAGAAGATATGGAGTGGATTAGCCCAATGGTTATTCAAAACAATGAAAAAAGAGAAATGCAGATTTGCATTAACTTTAGAGAATTGAATAAAGCATGCATACATTACCCTTTTCTTACACCATTCACAAAATAAATTTTGCAACTAGTAGCAAGAAGAGGGATATACTCCTTTATTGATGGATTTTTAAGATATCATCAAGTAAGAATAAGTGAGGAAGATTAGCCAAAAACAACATTTACAATAGAATGGGGATCTTAAATGTATACAACGATGCCATTCAGCCTAAAGAATGTACCTGTAGTATTCAACAAGATCATGATAAATTCTTTTAAATACTTTACCCATAAATTTTTGGAAGTATATTTAGATGATTGGATGGTATAGGGCTTGGTCAAATACCACATTTAAGTATTGGGGATGATGCTCAACAGATGTTGAAGCATGCAAATTGCACTAACTTTGAAGAAGTGCATGTTTGTGGTACCATATGACACATTACTAGGTCATATCATATGCAAGGAAGGTCTAATGGTAGACCCAATGAAGATTACTTTAATCATGACACTACCACAACCAACAACACCTTCATAAGTAAAATTTTTTCTAGGCTATATTGGATACCACCACAAATTAATAAAAGGACATGTCAGAATATTTGTACCTATGGAAGAGCTACTGAAAATGAAATCTGGTAGAAGTATTGAATGGACTAAGGAATGCCAACAAGAATTTGATACACTAAAGAACAAAATTGTGAAAGCACCTATATTAATCTTCCCAGATTGGAACACACCATTCCATGTACATGTAGATGCATCAAGAATTTCCATATGAGCAATATTAGATCAAATTGAAGGAAATAAAGATCACCCACTAGCACTAACTTATTTGACTGCAAAATATGACGAAACTGTCTGACAAAATACGTATAATTTGATGTATCGTCGGGTGCTTGTAAAATTTGATGTGTAATTTTCAAATTTTTGAAAGTTAATCCTTGACATTCGTTGAAATTTTGACAAACCTGCGGTTCGTCGAAATGTCGGCTATCATTTTCGTCGAATTTTCGACAAACATGAAAAATAGAAAAAAAATCAAATTGTGGCTGACATAAAGAAAAGTGAGTTCATGCCTGATTTATTGCGACAGTGTTTTGCTCTACTTGAGATAGTTTGTGGAGAACTAAGGACGATTTTCTTGGAAAAAATAAAAAAAAATTCAAGAAGATATCGCCAGGTTGAGGGTAGTCATTGTCTTTTTGCATAATTCAGTTGTGAAGTCAGATTTGTAGTTCGAGGTTTTAAAATCATATTTTAAAGCAACATCTCATCATATTTGATTTTTAGAGGTTTAGGGTTTTGAGAATTTCATGTCCAGATTTTGTTGTGTGGAATCACCATAAGATCACAACCAAGGAATAGATTCTTATGACTGTAATTATGTGATCCATAACTCTATTGGTCATGTGGTACAGTTGTGGTATAACAAATATAGGATGCATTCATGTGTGATCCAAGTTTAATGTGGCTATGTTGTGATAGAAATGGAGGCACTCATATAATGTAGTTAATTCAGGTTGTATAATGTAGGTGTCAATCATCATTAGGTGCATTCAGGTTATATAATATAGATTTCAATCATCATTGGGTGCATTTAGGTTGTCTCAAGTTTAACAAGTTAGGATGTAATTATAGCATGATCAAAGAGTGATTACCTCTTGCTGCAATAAAGAGCCTATAACTCTAGTTGATATGCAGAGTGGTTGTGTTATATCAATTATGTAGTGCATTCAAGCACAACCCATGTTTAATGGGCTATTCTAGAGAGTGATCAAGATTTTCTAAACCTTATGAATGTTACTTGACATATATTTGCATAATCTCAAATTCTTTCAGAGGATTTTGAAGTATCAATGTATCTTATATAGGGTTTAAGAATGATTTCTTTTAATTAAAAAAATAAATAAATGATGTATTTCCCTGTAATTAGATAATGTGGAGATCTCCTAAATATTCCCCAACACACTATCCTCTTTGGAACTATATTCTTTACTCCAGCTACTAGGGTTTTGCATGTGATATATTTAATATCTTCATGACCATGGCTTTTAAATAGATCTTAGTCTTTGCTTTAATCCTTTTCATGGTAACCCTTGAGTTCCATAATCCACCTTCAATCTCTTCTAAGAATAGTGTCTTAAGCTAGACTGCATAGTATGCATATAAAGCAAGTCCTTCATACCTGCCATTGTTCCAAACCACCACTCACTACCTTGCTTAAAATGTTGCCTCCATAAGCACAATAGCTTGTTTTAAAATCATGGTTGCCAGTGATTGACCATTAAGGTCACCACTTTCATCATGAAGATACAATGAGATTTTTGTCTTCAAACTCAAGGCATTATGCAAGATAACATTGTGAATTGTTTTTTGTGTACAATTTGATTTTCTTGCACATTTGCTGCTTTGGTAACTTCCTTTAAGCTGGGTATTGCACCTCAACTGCAATCTCAAATAGCTCACTCACTATCACTTGAAGATTCCTTTCATGAGCATCCTTCTATAAAATCAAACTATGCCCTATAGACTGCCTCCTTACTACAGGGGACTCATTGTTTCATGGTATTGTAGTTCTTAAGATCCTTCAACCTTATTGACACTACTTCATAGTCTGCAAGGTATTATTCACTATTCTCCTATCTTTGATGAGTCTCAAAACACTGCTCAAACATGCAATCCACTACCTCCATTATACATTAACGGCTAAGAAGAAACATTGAACCTATGATTACCACTGTTACTTCATTTGGACAGTCATTCCCTGATTGCATTTTCCTTGTCTAACACTACTAAAAGCATTTGAAAAACCCTTAAGGTTAGCAAAGGGGTAAGGAAACTCACTGTTAAAATCCCCACTTTACTATGGAAGGTTTGAGCTTTATCATCTTGTCACTGCTCAGCCTCTTTTTGACTGTCACATCTCAAGTGATTGTCATTCTTTTTACCGTAGATTGCATTTACAAATGTCACTAAGCTACATAGTGTGCTTGTTATTGGCTACAATCTTTAGATTGCAAGATTTTTTTATTACCTATAATGCCTCAATCTTTCTAGTATTGCAACCTCACTAATCCACTATAGTTATTGTTTATGTTTCTACGGAGGCCTAGGGTTTGTACCCTAATCATGCTCTTACCAATGCTTCTGTTGTTTTTTATTAGGGCTCTCTCAATGTTGAGGGCCCTAAGGATAAGCTGTCATAAGAAGTGACACATTGCATCTTTAACTAAAAGGATAAATCTGTATTGACATTAACAATGATGATTCTGACTTGTTGCTCCTTAGGAATGGGTCACTTGCTCTTACTAGCTCGCTACCTCCATCATTGTAGGAAGTTTGATCAAGTTCAATATTTATGATTTTAGGAGTCTTAATGGTTGGAAATCATAGTAAAATTAGAATTTAATAAGTTTTAGAATTAACATTTTAAAGTGTTTTTTAGGGTCATTAACTTTAGACTATCTTCTCTTTTTTAGGGGTGGTTGCATGCCAAATTTTTTTGGGTGTAAAATATCAGAATTATTAGATTATGTTACTTGTCTATGAATAAAAATTATTGGAGTGTGAGTTTGATATTTTTTGAAGATCTAAATAGTCAAGCTTGGTAAAGAAAAATCATGTCAAATAATATTAGTCTAGAATAAAATGAAGAGAAAATTGATAGATTGTGGGCTAGATTGAAAAGAAAGGGTGATGGGAAATGTTATTGTCCTTGCAATAATTGCAAGGGCTTTAAAGACGAGATGAATTTTAATCACAATAACTGAGAAACATTGTAGGAAGCATGGCCACGTTGAAGGGGTATGATTATCATCCATTGGTAAGTTGTTCATTATATGTGTTTATATTGATTGAATTTGTAAATGTTTATATCGCTTTTAACATATATATATATATAATCACTTGATCATGATCATGGTTTATTTGTGTCTATCATTATTATAAAGGTGGAGTGCCCTAGGGAAGATGATATGGATTATCACGGCCCAGAATGTGGTTTTGCAAGCAGACGAACATGGAGTGTGAATAAAGATGAAGTTAATGATCCTATGGAAGAAGATGATCATGTGCCAAAACACAGTTGAAGATGATGGTACGAATACATTGATCCATGCCACATTTAGTGGCAGAGCTGATCATGATGATCAAGATGACTTTGATGATGTTCATGATTTACCTATACTTGAGAAGGCATACCCGCCCTTTATGAAGGCTTCCTAAACAAATCTTCTCTCGATGTATTGTTGTTGCTGAACTTTGAAGGTTATGAATGGTTTATCAAACATAGCAATGGGTAAGGTGCAGGATTATCATGGAAAAAATGTGCCCTTATGGCAAAAAATTTAGAAAAATTAGTGTGTTAGGCAACTCTGTGTAACCTGAATAAGTTATCTATATTATTTCAAAATATATAAGAATGGGAGTCTGTAAAAAAATTGAATGTAGTTTCTAAACTACTAGGTTTATTTAAAAATAAATAAAAATCTATTTGCGAAATTTGAAATTTCAATGCAATAGTAATTTAAATTTCAAGGAAAAAATAAGAAGTAGGTATTTGTCTTACCACCTCAATGGAAAAAAAATGATAATATTTTTTATAATATTTTAGATAAAAGTAGAAGACTCATGTCTTAATGTGATGCATCTTTTTTCATAATTTTTTTCAATGTAAATATTTAATTATGATTTTTTTATTACAACTTTTAAAAATAATAAAAAATCCTATGTCTGACCGCCTTAACTTGGTCAAAAACTTCATGAATTAATTTTTTTTTAATCTTATAGTATGTGAAGCATAGAATGTGACACATGTTTCAATCTCAAAAAATGTGAGACTGTTTGAAAGCTATAGATGATTTTCAATTAGCCTATCGGGACGACTTTAGTCATAATTTAATTAGAAAATAAATAATAATTATTTATTAAATTCAAAGTAAAGCACAATTTATATTAGTGGAAAGCTGAGAATCTCCTTTAAAAACCCTTTTCGTTTCATCAATTTTGGGTAAAATAAAAGTCATCAGCCACATACCCATCATATTGCCACTTTTTGCCCCATCATGATCCCCGCGACATACCCCAATCTCACGCGATGTTAAGGTATGTATATATGTCATGTTTTTCATCTATTTTAATTGTTGTTAGTTCATCACTAGTAAATGAAGGATGAAATATGTACCATTAATATTCTTTATATGAAAAAATTATTTTTGTTGAGATTGATTGGTGAATTTTTGTTACCACCATCAAATATTTTACCTCGCTCATACCGAGATTTATGTGCCATTATGAAAGATATCAGAATGGAGTATCAAGCAATAGATGCATGTCCCAATGATCATATTATATATCATAAACAACAAGAATTTGCAATAGAATGCCCAGAATGCCATATCAGTAGATATCGAACAGATCAACTAACAAAAAAGGTGCCTCGCAAGGTTCTTTGTTATATTCTCATTATTCCACGTATGCAACGATTATTTAGGTGCGAAAGCTTAGCGCAATTTATGGATTACCATAAATGGAATAGAAGTGGAGATGACATTCTTCGAATGCCTGTGGATGGTTCTGCATTTAGAGACATGGAGGAAACATGGCCACCCTTTAAAGTAGAACCTCGTAATCTCAGGCTTTCATTGGGAGCAGACGGTGTCAATCCATTTAGAGAGCTAGGATCTATTTACTCAATGTGGCCTATTTTTGTTATCAACAATAACATTCCTCCATGGATGTCAATAAAGAGGGAGCACATAATGTTGTCAATGATTGTTCCAGGTATTTGTTTACATCAATTTTCTTTAACGTAGTAGCATCTCATTTGTCTTATTTGTTGCATAATGACTTATATTTTTTTCATTTAATAGTCATGTACATTTATTTATATATATTGCAAGAAAATGGTTATAATAATTATGTAATGTTTATGTTCATTCAACTAGGTAAGTACCAAGTTAAAGATATGAATGTATATATTGAGCCATCTATAGTTACTAAAGTTATGGAATGGCCACTATGTATGACGCCTCAGACCAATAGGACAAAAGACAATTTCAATTCCATGCAATGCCTAAGGACAATTCATGATGCCCTAGGGCTAACACATTTTTGTGGTATGTTATAACGCTCGACTGCACTTTAACAATATTTAATTTGATGAAGTAGATATCATGCATGTTTTTAAAATAATCTATTCATTATATATAATTAAAAAATTGATATATTTAATCCAATTATATATGATCTTGGGTCTTCAAACAAAGGGAAAATTTGCATGTCCAATTTGTGGTCCAAAGATGAAATCTCGTTGTTCAACAAGTTTAGGAAAGCAGGTGTTTGATGAGTATAGGAACTTCCTCCATAGAAATCATAAGTATCGAACTACTGAAAAACATCTTTTCAATGGGAAAGAGGAGACTACATCAAAACCATGAAGAATGACACCTCGCCTATGGAAGTTGGAATATAATAGAATTAATCGTTAAGGTTATACACTGGATCAAATTGTTTATCTATCATATATGATATGTTTTCAATTTATATTTTTAATTATATTGTGTTGTGTTTACTCATGTTGTAATTGACAATGATTGTCATTGTTAATTTGTTTAACTTATATGCTTCATGAAGGTCGTCAAGGCATTAATGGCCGGCTTCCACAAGGACTGAAAAGTTATCCCAAATAATTTAGTAGGTTGCCCTACTATGAGAAGCTACAAATTGTGCATTTGTTTGATACAATGCATATTAGAAAGAATATAACAGAAGCGTTATGGAAAATATTGGATGGAAGACATGACAAAGAAAAAACTGTCAAAATTTGTAATGACATTCAGGAAGCTAATCATGCAATGAAAAATTTCATTCAATTAAATAGTAATGGAGACCAAATTAATATAAGTTCCCTTCCTTGGTTATTAACAAAACAACAAAGCAATGCTATAAAAGAGGTCATACGAAAAATTCGATTTCCCACAGGATTTGCTGCGAACATAAACAATATAATAACAAAGAAAGTTGAATTTGGGTCAAGGATGAAAACGCATGATTGGCATACCTTCATTAAGGTAATTATTCTGGTCTATTATATACACTTGTATAATGCATGTACTTTTCAGTGTATTGTGTTTACTACTTTTGGAAAAATAATGAAAAGATTATTTTATAATTGTTGCAGTACGTTCCACCTCTATCTCTCCCAAACAACTTTGCAAACAATGTCAAGAAAGTTATATATGATCTTGGAAAATGCATGAGGTAAGTAGCAAGATTTGTTCAATTCGTTGTATACATCTTATAATTTCCATTTTTCTTACTTGTTATGTAATATACTGTATATTTTTGTTAAATATCGTTAATATATTTTCACCTTGAATCACTTGTAGATGGCTATCATCTAAAGAAATATATAAAGAAGATATAAATTATTGGAAGAGAAAAATTCCTCGTCTAATGTGTGAAATGCAAAAGTGTCTACCTTCAACATTTTTCAATGCACAAAAACACTACCTCATACACCAAGTTGAGGAGATTGAATTGTGTGGACTTGTACACACAGGGTCAATGTGGATGGTTGAGAAGCACTTGAAATTTTTGAAGGCTTTGGTTAGACAAAGAGCACATCTTGAGGGTTTTATGGTGGAGGGATATATGGTATACCAGACCATGGTGTACATTAGTGAATATCTTCCTAAGTTTGCAGGAAAGATCCATGTAGATCGCATTTGGGATCCCAACTCTATTAACAAATTTGAAGGGGAGTACCTGATGGGAAGGTAGATTGAGGAAAGTGAGAGGTAATTATAAGATGGCCATGGAGATTAATTGGAGTACATTTTACATATGGATTTTATGTATATTGTACTTATTTAATTTTTAATCTTCAATATACATCAATTATAAATTAAGTTCGTATACTGTGGTATTTAACTAATTATACGTCGTTTGTGAATTTCAATTTTTTTTTATATAGTTGGTCAAGAGTGGGATGCACTACATTTGTATGTCGCCAAAAATATTGATTGGATGACGGTATGGATTGAACGATGTCAACAATCTAGTCGTGCATTAACATGGGAAGGTGTGGCTTCATTGGTTAAAGAAGCTCATCGTAATGGAGATTCCAATGTTACACAAAGGGAAATTGATTTAGCATATGGTTTAAGAGATAAATAGTTACGCATAAATATATTAATCACCCATATTATTTAATTATTTTCAAGTATATTGATGTATATATATGTTGAGATTGTTTTCTTTGCATACATTAGGCCAAGAATAAATATGTTTATCAACTGACGATATTGCAATAATTTTTACATGTTTGACATATTGCAGAAACACCACAAGGCTGGTGCAATGGTCATAAATTTTGGAATCAAAATGTTGGATGACATGAAGAAAACTTGTGATTTTGGTATAACCGCAGCCTCCTTCGGTGACTAATGTTTCATCTAGAAGTGACATACATCTAGAAGTTTTAAAATTGATACTATGGGATTTTGGATGATATACTTGAGTGTGACTTTAAGTCCTTCAGATTAATTTTGTTCGTCAGTCTCTATGGTACAGGCTATGATTGAATGAAATTGATCCTAAGACAACTATTATTGAACATGATAATGGATTTACGATGGTTAATACAAGGTTGATCAAGCAAGCTGGAAATGAGCCCTATGTTCTTCCAAGCCAATGTGAGTAGATATTTTACTCAAAGGTTCTAGGTAAACTGGGTTAGTCATTTGTTGTTAGAAATGATCCAAGAGGAAGGCCGATAAAGTATAATGTGGTGGAAGAAGAAGATACCGAAGAACTAGAAGATGATGATCAAGATCAATAGTTAGTTGATGATGTCCCTGACAAAGATGTCGAAGAGGAGGAACTAGATCATGATGATGTAGGAGTTAATGTTCATGAAGATGATATCCGTGGTGGATGATGACATTATTGAACCATATCGATGATGATGACATGATATGACCAATCCTTACAATGTCGAATCTGGATCGGATGATACAGACAAAGAGTTGGATGAAGAAGAAGATCAATGACATTGAAATGTATAAGTTATGCGATTATATTATCTATTTGATATTAATTTCTTGATAGAATTATATTTGACTTATATGGCTACATAATTAATTCATGATGTTTTTAATTTTTATGCCATTACATAATTAATTTAATGATGTACTTTTTAATGTTTGAAAGGTCAAAAAATTAAAACATTTCAATTGTGATGTTAACAACCTTGAAATTAGTGTGTTTTATGTTTCATGTGATCATAAAAGATTAAAAAGTCAGTTGTAGAGGTGGTTGTTCAGTGGTTGACGTGTCTATTGGTTCTTTTTACAATGTAACCAGGTTTGTCTTCTAATCTACCTATAGAATTTCTAATTTTAATCAAAGACAGCTTGAAGGACCTAGACCAACTGACGAGGAATTTAAAAGCCTCCTACACTTCGGGCTCTGCAAGACTCAGGAGGGTGATCCCTTAATGTGTTTACAACCTCTGTACCATTATTATAAACAATATTAACAATAGCAGATGATCTCACTTAATAACTCAACACAATAAGATAATATCAACTAGAATTGGATGTTCATAGACAATATCAACTATCTGGAGCGTGAGATAACTAAACATAATCCATTGTATAAGATAGTCAATGATTTGCAATTTGTAGCAAGCTCTAGGCAAAGACAAAAAAATACTGAACTACACTAATAATTACAACTTAGATCAATGCCATATATCCATTGTAGGACTCAAATTCATAAGCATCTAGAGGTTTATAATAGATTCAATACATCACATATAAGATCCCTGACAATATTGCATTAAAATTTCATCAGTATGCATTCTAACCCAGGACTAATCAAATCCTTATACAACACATATCCTCCTATAATCCCATTCAAGCATTTTGATTAATTCCTTGATTAATAACATTTTGTTTCCACAGTCCATGATGTCGGTATGCAAGATTTTTGGAATAAACTATGTGTGATTTTTATATCATCAACGTTTCGGATCATACTCCATGATCCATCATCAGGATGATTAGTAGTAGAGTGAGATGGATAAAACAACCCTAGGATGATCATCAGGATGATTAGCTTTAATTCCTTGAATTAAAGCTAAAATAGAATCATACACACCACAACAGTGAGATGGATAAAACAA
Organism: Sequoia sempervirens; assembly: GCA_007258455.2. Lineage (NCBI taxonomy): Eukaryota > Viridiplantae > Streptophyta > Pinopsida > Cupressales > Cupressaceae > Sequoia > Sequoia sempervirens. Next base: position 60,726,821 of record VDFB02373365.1, on the reverse strand, counting down.
CCCTTAGTTATTTCATTCAAAGTTCAGATATGCATGTACAATGGAGAGACATGAGCTCAAATTTTCATTTCAACTCAAATGCTAGTCAATATACAACATTAAATCTCTATGAACTCAAAACCTATTACAAAATGACTCAAAACCTAAATTGCATTTTTCTCTAAAACCATCGACTTTACAATTAGCTCTGAACTTCACCTAGACTTACAAAAATTATCTAACTTGCTAACCCTGTACCGGCCTTGAAATCCTTCTTATAGAAAATGAAGGAGAAAACAAGCACCGGGCTAGAAAGTACACATGTCACCAGTCAATTGCAGCACTGGTGATATTCCAAAATTTGTTACAACAACCACCACCTTGAAAAATATTCTTGTTCATCATATCAGTTGAGGAACATTGATTGAAAAAACCACAAGAAAACCGCACTGAGAAAGCCGTCAACACAAAACTGGAACCGTTGCAACCACAACATCTGATCTGCCACCGGTTAGTAGTTCACTCCTTTTACCTCCTTAGACAAATATTTAGTTACCCATTCTGGTACTCATCATCAGTCGGCCAGTCAAAATTAATTACCTCATCCACCTTGGTATTATACAGTGTTTATTTTACCGCTACCTGCTTCACATGCCTTGCAAAAGATTCCAAAAATGAGCTGGTACTAATGATTTTATCCATACAGCTCACCAACAAATCATAGTTTGAGTCATCACAAATTGAATTGATTTGATCATTGATGGCCTCACTTGCTTGAGCCTGCCATTGTTGAAATGACCTGATTTTCCCCTGCTCATCAATTATATCAGGTAACAATGTGTTACCCCAATCATTGAAATTCTTCAGCAGCTCCCTAATATTCCTACTCAAGTAATCTGGTAAGGTCTAAAAACCTTGCAATGATTTTACTAACACATGAGTAGGATTTAATAATTGGGGCCTATTATTTATATCAAACCTTGAGGCCTTATACATGATATCTAGATCACTGGCCCTAGGGATCCAATTTTCAATTATTGGTATCGCTACTTCGTGATCCCTATCAATATTCTTTATTGCTGCTAACAACAAAGAATATAAAGAATGTATAGATAGCAATTTGCTATCAAAATTTTCATTTAAATGCCTCAAAACAGTAGTAACAATTTCCTTTTGCTTTAAGAGAGATCCCTCCTCACTTGTGTTTAATGATGCCTGCAATTTATCAATTTTTTGCAAGAGCTGCTTCTTTGTAGGATCGCCAAAGCACTCTGTTTCTTCTTCAACTTCTTCTAAAGAAAGGGTGAGGATAGGATTCTGACTGGGAGATCCTGTTGTGGAAACAATTGGAGAAGCAGGAGGCACTAACCTTGTTGTGGAAGCTAATGTACTGGTTCCTGGAGCACTTGATGTCTCCCCAATATGCTTATACCTAAACCTCTCCACTTCAGTTTGCAACTCAACATTTTTCTGCTGCATCTCGTTGTACTCCTCAATCAAAAGGTTATATTTTTCCATTAAGCTCTTCCTTTTAGCTTCCTCCCTTTTAGCAGTCTTTTGGACCAATTTGGCCACATTCATACTCAAATTAGTGGCCTTAGTGGTTGAGGTCTCTGAAGCTCTCTTTATTATCAATCCGCCCTTGAAATTTGGATTAATATCAGAAACATCTAGTTTTCTCCCTTATGGGGCCAATGCCCAAATTTTCAGAGTTTCATATTCCTCACTAAAAGAAGAGTTTTGCAATGCTGCTTTGACCTCTTCTTCAAAGTCTTGAAAGGGATTCTTAGACTTCATAATGGCATTAAAGGCTACTGCATATGTAATGTCCCATTTAGGCAGAATTAATACACCAACCTAACTCACCAGTTTTCTTCCTTCTTCAGGAGTGATGTTCTTGAATTCTTCTATTAATTTAGCTTTTACCACCTTTTTATTCTCCTGGTCTGACCTGTCAAGCCTTAGTTCTCTTCTCTGCCTACATTTATCTTGATACTCTTCAAACTTCATCCTCCATACCAATTGCAAGAATACAAGAGTTTTTACAAATGTATTATCATCTAGAAACTCCTTGCATGCCTCCATTCTTGCATCTTGTACACTTTTACCTTTCATATCTAAATCAGATAAAACTAATTCAGCTAGCCTAGGAGGGGAAGGCATACCAACTTCCATGTCTTGATCAGTAACAATAATCACATCCATTAGATCCTCCTGTGGTTGATCAATTCTTTGCCTCTTAGGGCTTGGCTCAGATGGTGGTGATGAGGGATTGTCTTCTAGTGATGATTCTAAATCAATAATTTTGATTGCCCTAGGCACTTTGAATTTTGGACTTGGTTGTGGAGGCACTTTCATAATCTGTTTTCCTTTTCTGTCCACTTCTTCATCACTACTACTATCCTTTTTCCTCCTGTAAATGGGCCACCTTTCCATAGGCTAGTATGCTGGCCTTGTTTCAATTGGTCTGGCACCTTGCTCTTGTACACCCAGACTCAATTCTAAATTTATCTTTTTTGTCCTCAATGTGCCCATAATTTCCTTAAAGTTTCCCATCAGAAAATCAATTTTCTTATGGTGGGGAATGAACTCCAACAGTGGATCATATTTCGGATTTATTTTGTGCACAACATCTAGTAGCTTACCATAAGCTATCCATTTCTCCTTGTTCAACTCCTGTCTATTCAAATCAAATTCATTTATAATCAAGTCTTCAGGGAAATTGAAATTATGCACAAATTTTCCAACTTTTATTCTTTGTCTAAAAAGAGAAAAGAAACCCTCAAGATCATGATGTCGCTTTGGTCCACACCTCAAATGGTAATCATTAAAGAAATTATCAAAATGCGTCCAGTGAGGTTGTCCTCATGAATACAACCTATCTGCCACATAACTTCTGCAAATACCACTCTTGGTGGCACATTGTATGGAAGTATATGAGGGGCTCCCTGAAAACCATATACTCTCAAGACAGTGCTAACTGGGTATGGGATAATGTCACCCTAGTTATGGTAAACCTTCAATTCTGGCTTCCTCTCCTTTGGCCTGAGGAAATCATGTAATTTCTCAGGGATCCTAGGTATATTCACCATTAATCTAGCCCTTAATCTGGAAGCAAAACAATTATCAAATTGCACATAACTAGTGCTTTCCTTATTTCAAGATAAATTTGCAGCCCATATCTGTACTGGCAATCTTTCTCCATCAACTGATTTCCTTAATTTCATCCTCTCAGAGAAAAATTCAACATTCTTAAAAAAACATATGCATTAGCATAGAATACCAAAAGAATTGAGTGTTGATATCATTGTTTTGCAGCTTTGACAGCCCTTCATGCATCCTCTCAGCCAAGCAAGAAGTGAAGTCATAGGTCACAGAGAAGTTAGGGTGTTGTATTTGCACCCCCATTGACATATAAGCAATGGGCATTACCGTACCAGGACTAAAACCCAAAATGTGACATTAAGAATAGAAAGTGGCTAGGAAATGGTTTGCAAAAAAAATTAATTTGAAAGGTTCCTGGTCATTGGGGCTTATATGAAATTTTGAACCTCCTTCCCTAGCCAGATGAGGTGGAAGCAACCTTGCTCTAAAAAAAGATTTCAGTTTTGCATACTCCTGCTTCATTTCCTCAAGGTTGATAGGAACCAAGTCTTCACTCGGTTCAGTCAAGTCAAAAATATGTTGGACCTCTTCTCTGTTAATGCTCAATAGAACCTTTCCATCATTGTCCTTGATTATCCGTGTAACAGGGTCATATCTTGCAGCCACTACCCTAAGTAGGTCTACATCAGGGAATACATTTGGTACCACCAGCTTCCCCATATCATACATCCATCCATTTGAAAAAGGACGAGGAAAATTCCTCTGTCTGTACCACAATCTGAACAATTCCAAGCCAGTGAGGGGAACCCTAGCATCAACAATGTTGGAGCAATTATACACTAACCCTTCCCCCAGGATTTTCCCTCGTATTAGGACCAATCCCTTCCTCCTATCATTCATTGACAAGGGAAATTGATCAAGGAAATCATCATACAGGTTTCGTTTCAAATATTTAGTCTGGCTAGAATGTTGCTTGGGTGGTGCCATCTCGGACAAACTAGGGGTGCTTTACAAAGTTATAATTCAGATAGCTAGGACTAACCAGAGATAGAAAATTATAGGAGAAAACACTACAATTTATCACAACTATAATTAAACTATAGCCATAACACATTCATCAACAAGCTCAAAGCACATCCAGCTAATCCTTTCCCAAATTCAAATGCAAAATGACTGGGAGGCACATAAAATAAACTAACAGCTCTATTCGCAGAACTCCCAAATTTTGGTTGCAGAAACTCGCAATTCTACCTTTGGCTCTGAAACTGCTCCGCGAAATAGTTGAATGCTTTGTGATACAGACCAAGTAGGAAAATTGATTTTATTGTTGATCAAATCACACCAGCAAGTGTCTCATCTGCCATTAAAGCTCAATTTCGCACTGCACAAACGACTCCAACCATATTTGATGCAGATTTAAATTCGAGTCGTTGATTCTTCAGCTTGATCAAATCATTGACGAACACCTTCAAAACAAGCTGACACAATTGGAAACACAGAGATAAGGAGCCCACCTTACCATACACTATGAAGGAAGTCCACGTGGCCTTTTCCCACGATATCGCAATCCTAAAAATTTTGATCGTGCGATGGCGGGCAACCATTGATCCTAAGCATCAATGATCTCGTTCCTTTAACATAGTCGCCAGCCATGTCGTTAACCTTCGAGTAGCTTTTCCAGTGAGATTATAACATATCCGTCGATTTAGAACATGTGCATCTCGAGAACACTTTAGTAATCCGCCCCTTAATACATTTAAAGCTGGCTAGTGTTTCCTTTACTCTTTAGGCTTCATTGGATGAGACACATGGCACCCGCCTGTGATTTCACAATCAACACAAGGACCATCGTGGGATGGCAGGGAATGACTCAGATCAAATGGAAGTTGGTCAGCGATAGTGCAAATTTGATCCCCCGAATAGGACACGTGGTGCCCGCCCGTGATTTCGCGATCCTTCAATTCCCGATCACGGGATGGCGGGCACCGTTGATATCTACCGGAAATAGATCAATGACAACACTAAATCAACCCTTGCAAAATAAAAAATTCATTAAAAGGAGAAGTGGGCATTACTAGGTAGATGAAAAACAACAACATAAGTTGTTTTTTAAAAGATGAAACACGGGGCCAACCGAGACTTAGGAAATAAAACTCTGCAGAGGAAATAAAGTATTAAAATCAAAGTTGGGTTTTAATTTTAATCCGGTGACATAAGCCTAAGCCATTAATGCCAGTGGTCATGTCACTGACGGCTTAGCCAAATCCTTTCATTAAATACTAACTGTGGAATGTGTAGGTTTTTCAGATTCAAAGATATGGGAGAAGATCTCGATCGTACCCCGCCAACTCGTATACCTAAGGTGTCGCCCTATTATTTGGCGTGAGGTCAGCAAAAGGCAGATGTGTGTCCTGTATGGAATGTGGGGCCCAATCTCCACTATTGATCTCATAACTTGTGGTTTTAGACCGACAACCAAGATCAAAAGCTAATGTAAATATCTGTTGTTCCCTGCTAGCTCGTAGGAGGAAGATGAAGGTTGGTTAAAATCCGCGAGGTCAACGAGATTGCGATGCGTAGCTCCAACCGTTCAATTTGCAAAGTGCATAGGACTTGCTGACATGGATTAATGTTATTGGTCATGAGGAAGGTGAACAATGCTTTGTTGGATGTCAAACCAAGTTAGCCCGAGATAAACCGTTTGATCTGCCAACTCTTCAGGAGATGAGCGGGCAGTTTTCAAAGTTGGAAAATGACACATGGTGGTCGTTTTATCATACAACTGGTGAAGCATTAATGAATTATTCCTTGCTTGTGTAGTCACATCAATCTCAATCTATGTGAAGATGTTGTTGTTGGAAATCATGAAGGGTGATCTTTGGATTCTCCTGCAGCTCTAGTTAAACGGTGATAGTATATATGTCGCCAAATTTCCATGTTTGCACATGCATTTTTACTAAGCATTGATGAAGGTTTCCATTACCTCGCACAATAAATACAAGAGGAATTAACTGCTAATAGTGTCATTCTTGTAGCAGTTAGAGCACTTTGTGGGTTGAGTCTAATCAAGTTTGAGTGCTTGTCTAAGAAGAGAAAATGAGTAAGTTAGTAAGGAGGTCTATTCGTTTGAGCTCACAAAAGCTCAGTCCTACTATTCAGGAAGGTGCTTTGGTTGACAAGCCCAGGCTTGTGCCCACTAGATGCAGTAGAAGGTTGCAATTCCAAGACGTTGCTTCTCAACTGGTAGATGGCAAAGGCAAGTAGGCAGCGGTGTGCTCTATTACTAGTGTTGATAGGAAAATAAGGTATGGGCATGGCTCCTCTAGATGCCAACACTCACCCATTGACCTTACAAGCAACACTTTTGATGATGTAATCGAGACCAACTCTGACTACTGTTGGTATTTACCTCGCTTCAATCACAGTCTGCCCTCTGATGAGGAAGTGATATCTGTGGTTCCATTGGCTATTAAAACCCCAAGCGGATAGACTAGAACCGTATTGGGCAAGGACAAGAAAGAAGAGGAGGCTGAGGGTCTACCATATTGGGAAACAACTAGAAGCGGGTGTGTATACTGGGGTCTGAGTGTTGGTAAGGGTAGGGTGGCAAGTAAATAAGAAGTTGTTGTGATGCCTTCGTGGCAATTTGGTTGCCTGGTTTTTTTGCGTGGATAGCGATAAGGGGATTTTGATGATAATTTGTGTTCCATTTTCTTCTAGCTTTCCCCAGTTTGTGCACCACTATGTTTTGTAGATTCAATGTGTGGGAAGTTTTGAAATGAAAGTCAAATGCAATGGAGATTTTGTTCAAATGGAAATTTGTGGTGAGATTACATTTGAGCCCGAAGCTTGTTGCTCCCTTGTCATATAAAAGGGAATTCAAGGCTCATTTGTAGGGAGAGAACTGATGAAAGCTCTAGCTAGGTTTTGAGTTGAATATATGGGTAGAAAGATATATGTCCTCTGACGAGGAAGTGATATTTGTGGTGTCATTGGCTGTTAAAACCCCAAGTGGACGTAATAGAATAGATAGCCTGTTTTGAGTTTGGATGAACAAATGCAAATTATCTTAAATTGTATGCAGATATGACTTATAAGCATGAATAAATGTATAATTCTAATATGTTTTCTCTCCTTATGTGGATTTGAGTGAATTTTGAATAAAATGTTAATGATGTTGTCATTCTTCTTTTGAGAATTTGTTCAATTGTGTGTCTATGTTTTTGCTTTGATTCAAGAAAATCAATTAAATGCTTAAATGAAGTCATAAGTTTACAATTATTTACAAAGGATTTTATAAGTAGTAATATATCAAAGAATTGAGCTCCATAATGCAAGGTATTATATGAGTAGTCCATTCTCTCTTAAATTCCCGGGCCGCTAACGTAAATGGGTAACCAAACTGTAAGAATAAAAGAATAATATGTAAATTGGTCACCACTCACTCTATCGATTCTAACCCCTAAACCTTAACCCTAAACTCTAAAACCCCATTAATAGTGTGTATAAAACATTATAAAAAGTATAAAATTTGAGTTCTATTAGGAATTGAATGATAAATGACGATGAATGGGAAAAAAATCTAAGGCACTTTAATATTTTCAACTAAAAGTTAGAGTTCAATTAGGATTAGTGTTCACTTAGGTTAGGTTTAGGGTCTAATGAATGTTCAATTTAAGCTAGGATTGAGGATGAGGTTGGGGTTTAATTAAGGTTATGAATTCAATAAGAGTTCAAATAGGGTCAAGGTTAAGGTTAGGCTTGGGGTTAAGGTTCAATTAGGATAAGAATTAGTGTTAGGGTTAGGATTAGAGTTCAACTGTATTTCAAAGTTAGGGTTATGGCACAATTAGGACTACTGTTCAATAAATGTTCAATTAGGGTTAATACTTAATTAAGGTTAGTTTTAAAGTTCAATTAGGGTTTGGGTTAGGGTTGGGATTATGAATCAAGTAGAATAAATAGGGTTTGGATTAGAGCTAGGTTTAGGTTTAGTTAGAGTTAGGGTTAGGGTTAGGGGTAGAATTCAATTATGCTTAGTGGTCACTCACACTAGATTTAGTGTTCAATTAGTAAGGGTTAGAGTCCAAATAGGGTTAGGGTTTAACTAGGGTTAGGATTAGAATAGAATAAAGTTTTGTGTTTAATTATGATATCTAGAATTTAGTATAATTTTAGAAAATGAAATGATTTGGACACAAAGAAAAAAAATAGAAAAGCTGATTTTATATAGATCTTATTTCTTAATTTATTCTAAAATTCTAATTAATAATTGTTTAATTAATTTAAAATGAATATTTAATTTAATTTAATTTAATTGTATTAGATAATTAGTAAAAAAAAATAGATAGTAAATATTTTATGGATTTTAAAAATTAGAAGGGTTAGGATTATAATTCTATAACTAAAAGTAATTCTAATCTTGTCTTTCATGTTGTGCTACAAATGCTACTAGCATATATATATTATTTATTAATATATACAAAATACGCCAAGAGATATATTTTTCGAGGCACCTATTTTATAATAGTTCAACTATTGGTCCATTTTTGTTCAATATAAGTTGTATTTTAAATCATTATGTGTTGTTTTTATAACAACAAATAGATTTTTTGTGTTCAACTATTAGTCCATATGTGTTGAATATAAAAGGTAGAGATATCAAATATTTATGGTTAATAATAAGTATTTGGTCCACTTAGGTTGTATATTAATTTTAATTTAAATAAAAATATCATATTCTACAAGCAACAAATGATATTTTTTTGGTTCAACTATTGGGGGTTGCATGATTAAGTTTTGATCGAACCTTTAAAAGTCAAATTTTAGACACTTCTCAAAAAATCTGCCAATGTGGCGATTTGCATGATGAGTCATGCCTCCAAACCTTAGTTATAGATAAATAGGAGACCAGTCTACATTTCAAAAAAAAAAAAATGAAGGTTCTACGATATTCCAGTCAATTGCTACATGCTAAGAAAGTTAGCCTGCACGACTACTAGGCCCTCTCCCCTAAAGGAATAAGGGTACATCACTAGGTCGATGACAAACAATGACATAAGTTGTTTTAA
>VDFB02373365.1:60685010-60717566 GCA_007258455.2 Sequoia sempervirens | reverse complement strand
TGTGTCTAGATTTGGTTCTAATTTTGTATAAAATTGATATTTTTCTTGTTTTTCCATTGTGGTACTCTATATCCATGATTCTATTAGTATAGTGGTTTGGTGCAGGGGCACCATGTTTGATCATTTTTTGCAAATAAGGTATTTTGTAATAGGTTTTAGGAATTTGAGTTTAATACCATTCAATAAGGTCATAATAAGACCACTTAGCATGTATTATGGGTTCATTTTGATTAAGGTTGTCATATTTTGTAATTTTGTCAATTGTTGCCATGTTAAAAGTTGCAAAAATGCAAGTTTAGGAAGACCAACAGTCATTAGGAATTCAAATGGAAGTTGAGGCTGGTTAAGAGGGTTATTTGTGATTTTTTGATGTTAAAAAGGCCTCTCACAATTCGAGTTAGCTCTCTGATGTTCAATTTTGGTGGAGGAAATAAAATAAAACTATGTTTTTGTGTTATTTTCAATGAATTTTGTTGTTCTCAAGAACTTTATGGTTTCGTGTGTACTCAAATTGCTATGAGTTGATATGGATTTGATATGGTAGATAATATAATTCATTTTGGTTGTGGTATAATCCAATTCTATAAGATTTTAGTATTTTATGAGCCTTTTATTGAAAAGGGGTCTATATAGTCAAGGTTGGAGGTTTGTAAACAATCAAAAATGGATTAACACCCATTCCACCATTGATTTTGTCTATAACTTGGTGGAATGAGTGGTCTTGGATAGGTTTAGGTTTCCATGAGGTTTCAAGAGCAGAGGAGGCGAGTTGAGTGGTTTTGGGTGATGCCCTAGTTGGCAATTTTGTGTGTTTTTGGTGGAATTTGGTGGTTAAAGAGGGGAATTGGTCGAAAAATCTTGGGGAAGAAAATTTTGAAGGTTGATTAAGCATAGACAGGCTTATTGGAGCATGTTTGATACATTGTCAAGGTGTGGAGAAGTTTGGAATGTAGTTTTTCAATAAACCCTCTTTGGAATGGCTTAAATGAGGGTTTTATATTTTGATGTTTTGGAGGACATTTATCTGGCAAAGAGTGGTCAATTTTGATGTTTTGTGACTTGGTGAAATACTTTCCAAAGGAATTTGGGGTTGGCAGGTGGTTTAGGAGAGGGTTTCTTTGTAAAATTGGGCTAATTATGCTCTTGTTCAACATACTAGTCCAATTTTAGAGGTGTTGTTCCAAAATGAGCATATGTGGTTTTAAGATATGTCTTGAAATGGATTGATGTCTAAAACACCTTTTGTTTTGTGGGTTTGAGGATTTTTGTAAAAGATATGCACCATTTTCTCTTTTCGCAATGCTATAAGGGAAATTTGATGACATGATGGAATAAGGTGAAGTTGGGGCTTTATAACTTGAAGAGTTGCTGTTTTTGGTTTGAATTGTGATAGATTAAAAGTTGCCTCCTTGCTCTACATTAGTTGGTATCAAATCTTAGGAAGTCTAGATCTTTGAAAGGATAAAGTTGTAGTTTGAAGCAATGAAAGATTAAAGGTTGAAAGGCAAGATGCCTCCAAAAGGGAAAACTGTGGATAAAGAGATTAGTGAATTGAAAGACAAGCATGATAGGGAGATGAGAGAGTTGAGGGAAAGGCTTGTTGCTCTAGAAACAAGGAATAAAAGAGATGTGGAGATGAGTGATGAGAGTGACTCAGATGAAGAAGAGGAAATTAACAGTGAAGAGGAAGAGGAATTAGATCCTGATGATCAAAGGATGGCTAAGTTGCTAAGGGAAGTCAAGGATGATAGACACAAAGTGAAGATTGATGTTCCTCAATATGGCAGTAATCTAAATGATGAAGAATTGTTGGATTGGGTTGTAGCCTTAGATAACTACTTTAAGTGTGAAGATGTTCCTAAAGAGCAAAGGGTGGAGATTGCAAAGACAAATTTGAAGGGCCATGCACTACTATGGTGGGACTATGAATAATCTAAGAGAGGAAAGAAAGGTAAATTAGAGATTGTATCTTGGTACAGAATGGTAGCAAAAATGAAACTAAGTTTCTACCCTCTAATTATGCTATTCAAGTGTTTAGAAGACTTCAAGGTTTAAGGAAAAAAGAAATGGATGTTAAAGCATATACTTAAGAATTTTGCAAGTTGAGTATTAGGTCTGGTCATAATGAAGATGAGAATGAAAAGATTGCTAGGTATTTGGGTGAATTGAGATTTAACATTCAAGATGAACTAACCTTGGAAAATCCAAGAACTGTTGAGGACTGCTATCAAATGGCAATAAGGGCTGAAGAAAAGGTGAAAAGAAGGCAAGACAAGACAAGTACATGTAGAGGCAACACTTCAAGAGGAAGAGGATCATTTTCTTCTTCAAGACAATTCAATGAAAACCAAGAAGATGCACACAAAGGACAAGAAAAAAATTTGATCAAAGAGGTGGATTCAAAGGCTCTAAAGGAAGATTTGGTGGAGGTAGGAATTCAAACACATTTTTAGGTAGATGCTATCATTGTAATTAGTTTGGTCATCTAGCATACAAGTGTCCTGAAAAACTAGGTTCTACATCAAGTGGTGAGACAAAAGAGTCCAGTTGGTGCAAGAAGATGAATGTTAAAGTGTAAATTCTCCTAGTCATCTTGCTACTCTAGAAGTGGGAGAGTCATTGATGGTGAGGAGACAAATTTTAGAGGAATCCAAGGAGAAGGAATCAACACAAAGGACAAACAATTTCAAAACCACATGTAAATGTAAAGGTAAGGTATGCAAAGTTGTAGTAGATTCAGGGAGCACTGACAATATGGTGTCTAATGAAATGGTAGATAAACTAAAACTAGAAAAGGTTCCTCATGAAACACCCTATAAGGTATCTTGGTTGAATGATGACCAGTCCATTTTGGTTAGTGAACAAGCTTTATTTGAGTTTCAAATTGGTGGCTATAAGGATAAAGTTCTTTGTGATGTTTTACCAATGAGTTGTTGGCATCTATTACTTGGCAGACCATGGCAGTTTGACAGACATGCCATTTATGATTGGAGAGCCAATACATATCAAATTGAGAAGGATGGGAATGCTTTTACATTGAATCCATTGGTTGAGGATGTGAAGGAACAAGGCAAGGCAACAAAATTCGTCATGTTTGGAAAGGAGTATATAAAGGTTGAGGAAGACAAAAACAAAGTGCAAGTGTAGCCACTATAAAGGAAGAGGATGCTAAGACAACAAGTGTAAAGAATGATTCAAATTTGGAAAGAAGAGAGGATGTGTTGGTGTCAAGGTCTGAGACAGAGAAGATCAAGGATGAATTGTTTGTGCGGAAGCAAGATGAGTTGGAAAAGCATGATAAGATCTTGATTGGGATAGTATTTTGTCCTTTAGTTTCAAAGAAGGTTAGTGGTCAGTCATGTATTGACAGTACAGAGGTTGGTAAATATGTCCAAACAATGGTTTGTAAGTCTGATAGTACAAGGATTCTTGGGGCAGAGAAACTAGTGACAGGGATGAAGACAGACGGTGAGGTGAGTGATGGTGTTTGGCAAGGCCAAGAGAGTGAGTTTGTGTATGTTTCAAGAGTGAAAGAAAGGGAAGTCAAAATTAAGGTTGATAGAGGTGATTTTGCATGTGTCAAAGTAGGTGTAACATTAGTTTATGATAAGGGAAAGATCAGAGAACACTCGATTGATCAGTTTGTAAAGATGAAGCACTATACAAGTGGCAATAAGTTCAAGAATGCCAAGCACAATACACATATGCAGTATTTGGCTCAATGGAAAGGTGTACCTTATGAAAGGAGATTCACATATCCAAGAGAAGAAGTGCTCAAGGGTGGACAAGTTGCAACTCAATTTCCAAGGGACTTGGAATCTTTTCTAGGCCAGGTGTATGGTGCAGGGGCACCATGTTTGATCATTTTTTGAAAATAAGGTATTTTGTAATAGGTTTTAGGATTTTGAGTCTAATACCATTCAATAAGGTCATAATAAGACCACTTAGCATCTATTCGGGGCTCATTTTGATTAAGGTTATCATATTTTGTAATTTTGTCAATTGTTGTCATGTTAAAAGTTGCAAAAATGCAAGTTTAGGAAGACCAATAGTCATTAGGAATTCAAATGGTAGTTGAGGTCAGTTAGGAGGATTAGTTGTGATGTTTTTATTTTAAAAATGCCTCTCACAATTCAAGGTAGCTCTCTGATGTTCAATTTTGGTGGAGGAAATCAAATAAAACTCTATTTTTTTTGTTATTTTCAGTGAATTTTGTTGTTCTCGGGAACTCTACGGTTCCATACGTTCTCCAATTGCTATTAGTTGATCTGGATTTGATAGCGTAGAGAATATACTTCATTTTGGATTTGGTTTGATCCAATTCTATAAATATTTAAGTATTTTATAAGCCTTTTATTGAAAATGGGTCTATACAGTCAAGGTTAAGGGTTTGTAAACAATCAAAAATGGATTAACACCCATTCTATCATTGAATTTGTCTATAACTTGGTGGAATGGGTGGTCTAGGGTAGGTTTAGGTTTTCATGTGGTTTTAAGAGCAAAGGAGGCGAGTTGAGTGGTTTTGGGTGATGCCCTAATTGGCAATTTTGTGTGTTTTTGGTGGAATTTAGTGGTTAAAGAGGGGAATTGGTGGTTGATTAAGAATATTAAGGTTTATTGGAGCATTTTTGATACATTGGCAAGGTGTGTAGAAGTTTGGAATGTAGTTTTTCAATAAACCCTCTTTAGAATGGCTTAAATGAGGGTTTTATAGTTTGATGTTTTGGAGGGAATTTCTCTGGAAAAGAGTGGTGGATTTTTATGTTTTGTGACATAGTGAAAGATAGTCCAAAGTAATTTGGGGTTGGAAGGTGGTTTAGGAGAGGGTTGCTTTGTAAAATTGGGCTAATTGTGCCCCTATTCAACGTACTGGTCCAAGTTCAGAGGTGTTGTTCCAAAATAAGCATATGTGGTTTTAAGATATGTCTTGAAATGGATTAATGGGTGTCTGAAACACCTTTTAATTTGTGGGTTTGAGGATTTTTGTAAAAGATATGCACCATTTTCTCTTTTGGAAATGCTACAAGGGAAATTTGATGACATGATGGAATAAGGTGAAGTTGGGGATTTATAACTTGAAGAGTTGTTGTTTTTGGTTTCAATTATGATATATTAGAAGTTTCCTCCCTGCTCTGCATCATGGTTGGTCTTCTATTCCTTTAACATATGCTATTTTTTGTTGGTCTCTATGGCTTGTTAAGATATGATCTTCTCTTAGTTGAGATAATTGTGAGGGACAATCCTTTGTTTCATGATCTTCTCATTCTCTGCAAGTGTCACAATAGACTGAATTTATCTTTTTGGGTAGTTCCCATAAGTCTACCTATAGCACATTAGCTTTATTTTCTCCAAAATCCTTTGTTTCATGATCTTCTCATTCTCCGCAAGTGTCACAATAAACTAAATTTCTTTTTGGGTAGTTCCCATAAGTCTACCTATAGCACATTAGCTTTATTTTCTCCAACTTCCTTCAGGCACTCATTTCTTATGTGTCCTCTCCCACAGTGCATACACCAAATATTGGGTCTTAGTGCAAACATATATTGCTTTGTCATTATGTCTTTTCAGAGTCTTACTTTTTCTATCCCTAGTTTTAACTTCACCAACTCCTTGTTCTCTTTTTCCATTTCTTGTTTCTGCCAGGACTAGTTTTCAATTTGGCATGCAAAATTAACTATTTTTTAATAGGTATTAAAATGTCTCCCTTCCAAAGTTATTCTAATTTTCAATATTACTCTAGAGATGAACCATTCAATTTTTTGCTTGTTGCTCAATAGTTCTTCTAATCTTCCGGTAACTTCTTGGATATTTTATCAAATTATTTTATGGTTTCATCCTCATTTAGTGTAAGTTCCTAGAGTTTTTTGGCTCCTTCTATAGGCGAGTCTGGAGTATCAAAATTAGCTAAGAAATCTTTTTCACTATTTCCCAATCTTTATCACTATTAAGGTAGTTTTTTTGGTGCCATTTAAGGTTATCTCCATGAATTGATCCCATGAAATCAAATATCTGTGTATCATCTCTTGTTATATGTTATCTTTGCCTCATAGATTCTAGGATAAAGATATGTTATGTTGCTTCATTTGTATCTTTGCCAAAAAGAGGCAATTTCCTCTTCTTATAATTCACTATTTGTATATCCTATGCCAAATTTGTATTCACTCAGATTGTCTATATTATTTTCATCTCTTTCTTTTCTCCTATGACTTGTTCTTCTAAGTTGTGTTCTACTTTTTCCACATAAATTCTTCTTGCTTTTAACAGGATTAAGGGTGACTCTTGTGGTTCAAGGGTTATGTATGTTCAAATAGTATTTTCATTCTTGGAGATATATTCATTTACATTAGTAAGCATGATTGGGTTATTTTATGATGTCATTTTATTAGAGGTTGTTAAACTTGCAGAATCCTCCTTATTTTCTACCACATTTTCTCCTCTTATCTTCAGGATACTTCTAGTTACTAAATCATCTAAGTAATCGACATCAAATGTTATATTTTGGAGGTTTTGTATAGGGGTTTCCACCGGTAACCAATCCTCATTTATCCTTAATTGAATATTTGTGCAATCCAAATGATCAGTTGGTGTTTTAGTTAGAGGTATCATATAATTCTTACCACCACTTGTTTTGTTTCCTTTCTAATATTTCTATATTCTTCAAAATTTCTCCTTCTATGTTTTGTATAATCTAGTTTATTTTGTCCATACTAGAACCTAGTTGTGGAATCCTTTCTCTACATTCCCAAGTGGCACCCTCAATGGTGCACTCAACCTCTTTGTTTTATTTTTTTTCGCAAACTCTAAATCCTATTCTTTTGTCATTTTTTTTGCTTCTTCTATTCTTTTGTTGTATTTTTCCTGTCGTTCCTAAATTTATTTCAACCTCCTTTCTTTTGTGCACTCATTTCCATTCTGAACTTAATCCATTAATACTTATATATCCCATGGGTAGTATAAATTTTGAACAATTACATCTTTTCAAGAATCTTTTTAGATTCCTCCCTCTTTCCATTTTTCATCCCTTAAGTTCCTACCCCCCTCTCATAGAGGTAGAACCTAAGAGAGGTATCTAAAAAAAAATCTTGTATTTATTGTTATCTCTTTTCACCACTAATGTTTTATTCTTTTACTCTAGATTTCTTCACAGTCCTCTCTAGGGTCCTGAAATAGAACCAATGTTAGCAAGAGGAAATGAGAAATTACAACTTAGAGACCTATGCCCTTGTATCCCTTATGTAGTCAGTTTATACCCCATTGGGTATAATGATAGAAAAGAGTAAGTGTAGTAGGAAACTATATCTAACAAAAACTCATCTATAACTCAAACATCAATAGCAATCATCCATAACACATATATCCATTGAATCCTTATAACTCCATATATATTCAGATAATCATTACATCAACAAGTCTTAGTCTCTACTTTATATTACAATTGTTTGGACTCTATTCCTATATTCTCCCAATAATTCCTACTTTGTTATAGATATTACATACATATATCAATTCCTAGTCACTTATAGGGTGCCTCTTAATCTATCTTCCTAGATGGCTTGGTGCTTCACACGTGCTTTGCAGTGAGTTGTTATAACCTTTAATTTGTGCCATGTGCCCTACTAACAATATGCAATTCAGGTATCACAGTTATTACATTGTTATAGGTTATTTGGAGTCATGCTAATTTCAACAAAACACATAATCCACATTATTTTCCATCTACATTCTTAAGACTCATAACACATAATCCACATTCTCAAGACTCATCTATAAAAATCTGTATCTCAATGTTCCCCTTTAAATTCCTTTGTTCAACCTTGATTTTAGAAGCATAAATAATCTCCTTGAAAATTATGACTTATCTTTTTTTTCTTTTAACTTTTAAATAAAATATATTTTTCTTACATTACCAGAACTTGATTTAATTACTTGTGGATAATAAAGTATAAATTCTAATTTCATATGTAGATTCAAGGGCTCACCATTCATTATGCATCTTCATAATTAGACTAATATGCATAAGCAATTTACTTATTATTAGTTATTTCCATTTTAGAAATTATAAATAAGTTTTCTTAAGGCTTATAAACAATTTCACTAGATATGAACAATGAAATTTAAATATAAAATGACCCATATGAATTGATCGTTCTTGAGCAAAAACTATTCCCACGAATAAATTTTCAACAAGAACACTTCAGATAATGAAAGGCAATAATATTTAGTCTCCAAGTCAATTTAAAACAGAATGGACATAGAATGAAATTTATCCTATTCCATAATAAATAAAAACAATATATAGCTTATGACATTTGTGAGGAGATGCAACATCATTCCTTCAAAGAATATTGCACTAGAATTATTAGCTTGAACATGATAGAAGGATATATACTCATCAGATTGAATAATGGCTCAACACACAAACATAACCAATAGAAGCATGGATACATAAGACATTTATTTAAATGAAATATTCTAGTATCTATAAAGGAGCTCTTAACATTTATTTCTATGAATGTTTTACAAAAGTAAAGATTGAATACATTGATACTATTCAATTTCTATAAATGTGTTAAAATATGGTAAAGGAAAAAATAAAAATATTTGGATAGAAAACACCATAATAGTCTGAAAATCTTTGCAATCTGAGATTTTGGGCAGTTTGGGTAATCTCTTGATAGGTCTAATTACATATGCAGTGAGAATCAGAGTGTAAATTATGATGCTTTGTGTAGTCTAATAATCCCTTCAAAGGTCTAATTATATGCAGAGAGAATGCAAATGGCTTCATTGCATCGTATGTTATTTTCATAGCTTCTTTCCCTCTTGATGTTTGAAATTGTTTGATTCATGGCTTTCAAATCCTACATTCTTATTGGATAAGAGGTGGTGGCTAAGATTAAGAGAGGCAATTTTAAATTTTTTTGTAGTAATTGTTTGATTTGATCAAAATGGTGAGTCTCAGAGCTGCTTATTAATTTTGTAGGTACTTAATATTTGGTGGGTGAAGTCTTCAAATCTCAACATTTACTACTCAGAACTAATGAGAGATGGGATGAGTAATTGAAAATAGAGTTTTTTATTTATGTAAAGTGCTGAACTAGAAGTTGAACAGTTTAAAGTACTTATTAATTAGGAAACATGTACAAATTTGACCATTTTGTCTGTGTTTGGATAAACATCTTGTAAAATCATACAAATGAAAATGTAATATTTAATATTAGTTTTGTTATATTTATAGAAGTACTTTAAAGTTATTATAAATAACATTTTATTTTGTTTCATATTCAATATGTAGTGAATGAGAAATGTTCACTATTTTCATATTGATCATTGAGTAGCTCCACATAATTTTATATATCAATGATACATGTATAAATTGATTAATTATATTGTATTTATTAACATAAAAATATATAAATGTTGATATTTAAATATTCAATCAATAGTCTCTATATGTCCAATCAATAGATCAAAATATCACAAAAAGGATCACAACTATTGAAACATGTGTCCTCTCCATCATAGTTGAAGAAAGTAGATAAACATGCAAATCTCTTCTTTCTCACAAGACTCGCATGCTAACCTCGTTGCATCATATTCATGACGTGACTAAAACAAGCAAACGTGTGCACATGAAAAGCAAAAATATTTTCCCTTCATTTGCATAGTGAAAAGTTTGGTGTCAACTATTAACAATCGTTTATTCCGAGTCGGCACAATTCATTCCACGTTGGTGTTTGAAAAAAGTGCTGCCATTCACGTGGCATTTTTGACGTCACGTTGACATCACCATTATTCGTTTCTTCTGCTTACTCCTTTTAAACTCAGATCGGTGGGAGGATGGTGAAGACAAAATTTAGCGGTGTTACAGTGGATTTAGGGAGTTGGTAATGGCAATAATCTAGTCACCTTTAAGCACTCTACTACCTAGAGACATCTTTTTATTTGAATAGGGTTGATAGCATGTCCATTAACATTTATGAATGAATAAGGACCCTGGGGTGTTGATCGGTTGGTGGTGCTATTGGACGAACAGTCCATCAATCTAGGTTCAAGCCTTGTCTAATACTCAAGTCGGATTATCCTACCATGCACATGGTGGGTCCCATGTTGGTTATTGCGCGACTGAATGGGACTAGTCTTGCCTTGCTCGCCCCTTCCTGACCCCAACTTGGCAGCTTGTAAGGTAACGCAAGTTGGGCGTTGGGTTAGATCGCAGGGATACCCACTGAAATACCAAAAAAAAAAACAAAACATTTATTAATAAGATAAAAAAAAGATGGAAATGAAGCTTATATCTTTATATAAGCAAAGAATTTTAGAATTCCTATAAATTTTTATATACATTTGTTTTCAGAATGAGATTGTCACCTAGTAAACTTACCACATTATCCCTATCAAATACAAGAGAAATATAATCATGGATTTATATAGGCTATTTGTTGAGCCATGCCTATCAATATATATTGGGTAATAAGAATATATATCTTACATAAGTTTTTATATAAAGTTCGTGTAAAAAAAAATTCATGCTTTCAATTGTCTCTTTTTAATGTTCTACTTCTCACTTTTAGTCTATAATGTCTTATTCTCCAACTTTCCTAACAATAATTTGTTATCCTAACATTTACCCACTTACATTAATAAAAACTTAGTTTTCTTAACATGTTCTCTCAATAAGGGTTCTTCTGATGGAAAAACCACTTTATCTAACCTTCCTCAATCTAGTATAATTTTCTATAAAAGTGGTTTCAATGTGTTGAGTGTAGACCTCACACAATACATTGGATCCTTCAAATTTCTATACTAACCAATTTTTTTGTAAAAGAGGCTTTGGTTAATGATTTTTTTTCATATAATCCATTGTCTCATTTCTCATTAATCTAACTCATCCATATCTTTCTTGACCTTTTCCTTGTTGCCAAAAGTAATATATTTATTTATATTACATTTAAATCTTGGTAGCATACATTCTCTCAATATGTCAACCTCTAATTATTCTATTTCATCTTCGATATGTGTAACTCAAATATGTAGTCTTTGAGTGCTCTAGATCTCTCACTAGCACACATATACCAAATTTTAGCAATGTTACAACATTTTGGTGTTAACTTAGTAGAGTGGAATCTAACTAATATCTATTGGTCATTAAGCAACTAGGCATCCGTATTTAGGTAAGCTATCTAAGAATATTTTTTTCATTCAAACATAAGCAAAGTATACAAAACATTAATAGAAAAGAGATCAAATACTAAAAAATAGAATTGATTCAAATAGAGACGTCATTATCTTATTCATTGCATGGATCAAGCTATCTATGAAATTGGCATGCATCAATAACTAGATCATAATATACAAAGTTGAATAGGATTTTCTTTAAACTCAAAGAGCTCATTGTAGCTAAAGATGTATGTCTTCACTATATAAAGACAATATTTTATACTTATTTTATTCTACTAGATTTTCAATCTTTTTAGGTTGATGTCTTCTCAACCTTGTCCCCCAATTACAAGAAATTATTGTATCTTTCAAAAAAAAATTATGTGAAGTTGTTTGTAGCATTGTCAGCTTGGATTATTTGTCATAATGTTTTGTAAAACTCACTAGTATTTCAAATTACCATAAAATGTATATGATTGTGGACTTGATCTTCATATTATACTCGTACTAACATAGTAAAGATTATGTCTATCAATTTTTTTACCATATGAAGATTATATTGTTTAATGTTTTTTAATAGATTACTAACCAAAAAAGAATACATACCAATTAAGAAACTCCTCAAAAGTATTTACAAACACCACTAATCTATTATCATACAAACACTTACAAAAATAAATGCTATAAAAAAGCTTTAGTAGATACATTTGAAATGGCTGAAAAA
This sequence comes from Sequoia sempervirens, assembly GCA_007258455.2. Taxonomy (NCBI): domain Eukaryota; kingdom Viridiplantae; phylum Streptophyta; class Pinopsida; order Cupressales; family Cupressaceae; genus Sequoia; species Sequoia sempervirens. Next base: position 60,705,682 of record VDFB02373365.1, on the reverse strand, counting down.
ATGTTGCATCCACATTGTCGAATATAAGCGATAGAAGCTTCATTTGTGTTTTAGATCGACTTAATCTTGTTGTGCAAGTTGAATAAGTTGACTTATGGTGAAGAGTATCAGTAATCTTTGTACACAAGTAACAGATGATAGATAATGAACTTAGTTCCACATAATTGCATTTGCATAATGTTGACTATAGGCACATAATGCATTTAATGCAAATTGACAGTTGAATGAATGAATGTTTTTTATTACGTCCACAAGACTAGCCAGTCTATGGGACCCCCAAAATAAAACTGAATCCGCCTTTGCCAAAACAACAAAACAATCATTGACCCCACCAATTACTTCTTGTTGTTTTCAAACACTTTGCTGATTTTGTTTCTTTTGTTGTGTATTTTGATTAGGTAACTAGTTGTTTTAGCAATCCTCTCCTCTTCAAACAAGGTTGCTAACAATTGACTTTTAGCAAATTTGAGTAACTATGCTAAATGTCCTTGTAAGCCTTACACTGCATAATATAGGTCCACTCTATCCCCACTAAACCCGAAGAGCAAAAACAACAAATCCTATCTGTCCACACCTTTTTGGGTATTTTCCATCTTCCAAGTTCACATCTCAAACAATGTGAGATAGTTCTTAACTGGGCTATTAGAATTTTAGTCTTCCACTTTATATTTTTTCTCATGTAGTATTTTTGCTCGTGATCACAAGTGGGGTTAAAATGCAAAACATAGTGCTCTCTTTTTTGACCAAGTTGTTTCAACCACATGATATTCTTGACTTGTTCTTTTACATACCTTTTAATTTCTACATTTGTGTTTGGACACTCCTTCATGTTGATGCCCCATTTTCCCATCCACTTGACATTTTTTTCATCCATGTGCTCTTTCTTCTAGTTAATTTTTCTTCCACCATAATTTTGGGCCATCAGTGTTCCCCCACATTCTCAATTCTCTTCAAATAGCCTAATAGATGAATTAATGCTACCATTTATCATGGACATTAACCTAATAGCCTAATAGATTAATACGTATGTTGATGTGCTTTTACCGTATAAATGAGACAACTTCAAACTAGATAATGAATTTTATAAACACACTTTATATTAATAAAAAAATATTTATCAAATATTTTTTTATTAAAAAAATTATATAAATAATAAACTTTCTATGTTGGAGAGCAATTATATTAAAGCCAACAAAAATTTAAAAAGAATAAATAAAATTATTTTAGAAAAAAATACTTATCTAGATTAGATTTTACTCTTTTATTTCATTGAATTCTATTTAAGAGGAACTTTCTATCTAGTCCACTAAACTTCATAAAAGAATTTGAAGAGGCATTTAAATGTAGAAACCTAAGAAAGATAAAATAAAAAAACTAAGAGATTTGTATATTATCACAATCTGATTTTAAAACCTAAACTACACAAATAGAAGTTTCATCTTCTTCATCTTCTATTGTGCCCTTTATGTTACCTAGGTTGAGTAAAGATGCTCATAAACATATGTTGGTCTTGGACATGGACCACACTCTAGTGGAATCTTATTGTGTGGGAGGACCACTAATTTACTCTTGCAATCTGAAAAAAAAAAAAAGATTTGATGTAGAAATGTTTCACTATTATAATATGTGTAACACTATTTTATAAAAGGTAATATAGGAATTTATTCATCAAAAAAATATTTGTTATTGTATTTTTGCATTGATGGACGTGATGGATTACAAAAGTTCCAACTAGCCTCTTAATGGTCTCTTTTATAATTTATAGAACTATGACTTGTCATGGAATAAAAAATGGATAAGTCCATTTTTCTCATAATCGCATACAATCATTAAAAGCATGGTCTCAACAATCGTAATCATAGCCAAATACACATAAAATGGGCTTGTTAAAAAATGAATATTTTTATTCAAATACAAATGAGAGATATAAAAACTAGACTAGTCAAGATTTCCCATATTTACCACTCGGAATGACAACTCTAGAATTTTCAAGAATGCTCACAATATTTTCAATTGTGAACCAAACTTGCAACTTACCATGCTCATGGATTTCCTCAAAAAACAATAACATATTTAAAAAAATATGTTTGATGATACATTCATGTAACACCCCTCCATTTTGTGCTATGTTGATTAGACAATGTTTTCCCCATGTTACGCTTTGTTTCTAATAACTCTTGAATTAAAGTGTTTGTTTATTGTTTGATCGCTCTCTGTTAAGTGACGTGAATGTTATAATTTGATGTGATTGTATTTTATTATGAGGTTATCATTATGGCATGTTTTAGATTAGCATAGTATGTACTTGAACTAATGATGTCTTGTGTTTTGATTATGTTAATGATGTAAGCTTTGTCAGTTATTGATACTGTATTGGTGAAGAGAACAGTATTACATCACTCGCTTGTGAGTGCCCTGTGATTTCCGCGATTCTCTCTTCACAGTGTGAATAATTGATTATATGTATACATGTGCGACATTTGCTTGTTTGCAGGATTGCAGGTACCGGACATTAGTTTCACCTGGTTTCACAGGTCTGAGCGTGTCCACTACTCAACAGTAATATTGGGAGATAGTAACGGGTTACCTAGTCATACCTTTACCCTAGTACAGTGTGTCGTCAGTTTGAACTTGGTCTTAGTTTTATCATTGTTGTTCTGGGTATTTTATTCTTGTGCAAATTTAATTTAGATTAAATGTGTATTTAATTTTAAATATTTAATTAAATGAATTATTGTTGTGAGGGCTCTAAAATAAATAAATAAATAAATAAATAAATAAATTTTGGTTATGTTGATTGAGTAAATTTTATTATTAAAAATAAATGGTAATTAAATAAATAAAAATATTTAAATTGGTTGCAATTAGTAAATTGTATTATTATATTTAAATGCATGTGAATGGAAAATATCTAAATTGTTGAGGGAAAAGATATTTTAAATATTTTATTTAAGATAACTGAGAGTTAGAAATTTGTGATCTAATTGTTGAAAATTCATTCACGGAGAGGATTTTGGGAAAAGAAAAAGAAAGAAAAAGAAAGTTGTTTCAGGGGAAAAAAGTTGAGGATGGGTTGTGAAAAATTGGTGAGGAAATTGTGGATCTCTCAGAGGAAATTGTTTTAAAATTATTTTGTTGTAGAATTCTTGGCTGTGTTTTTTGTTGTGACTTTTGGAATGAGGCAATTGCATTGAAGAAAGCTTTGGCTACATTGAGAATTGAAATTATAGAGAAGCTCGGCAACATTTTTTAGAAGAAAAAATTATTTTGTTGTAGAATTCTTGGCTGTGTTTTTTGTTGTGACTTTTGGAATGAGGCAATTTCATTGAAGAAAGTTTTGGCTATATTGATAATTGAAATTATAGAGAAGCTCGGCAACATTTTTTTGAAGCAACATTCTTCTATAACAGGTTTTTTACTGTTTTTGTGAAATTTGAAATTAAAAAGTTATTTTATTACTGTAATGCAAATTGGAAATATTTTATGAAATGATTTTTCAATACTATAGAAGTTCTTGTTTCCTTCTTTTAAAAAGATTGCCATGAAAATGAAACCTCTGTAGAAAGTAATTAAATCCTCTGTGTAATTTGTTTATTCAAAATAGATTTATACAGGAAGAAATTATAGTGGAATTATTCAACCTCTGTTGAATTTAAATCAAAACTTAGAAACCTTTTCCTGTGAAAACATTATTTATTCTTCTGTAGAAAATGATAAATTACCGTTGAAGATTTAGATCTTTGTAGGGAAAGATTTTTAACACGATAGCAAATTTAAAAGGAAGTATTTGAGAAATTAGAAAACCTCTGTAGGGTTGAAAATGAAATCTTCTAAGAAAACTGAAATAATTGGAAACCTCTGGTAATTTCATGAAAATCAAAATAGCAGAGAGAGTGCGTCACTAAATTAATCATAACTCGAAATTTACAAACTGGGTAGGGCTGCATTTTTTATATGTTTTAGACAACTTGATTACGCACCTAGAAACCCAGATCCGAAAACAAAAGTTATTAAAGTCGCAATATACAAATTTATGATTAGGGTTTCTGAAAATTGTTAATTTATATTTATATATTTATTTATTTGTTTAAAAGTATATATTAGAAAAATTGCATATAATTTTATGATATTTAAATGTATTTTTAAATAGGTGCATGCACATGCACAATTTGATATTTTAAAATAAACGTTGGAAAATAATAATTAGATTATGTAATTAGAATACATATTTATTTATTTAAAAGAAATATTATATCGTTAATTAATGCATACCATACACAAGTAGGTGTTTTATAATAAGATGATTTTATTAGAAGGATTAAGATTTCTATTTATATTTGTTTGTGAAATTTGAGTTAACAATTAGTTTTAATTTTTTTATGATTTGTAAATGCATGGGTTAATAAAATGTTAAAATAAAACGACTTATGAGTGAAAGTTGATTTATATTTAAATAGATATTGATTCAATTTGGATTTAGGAAATCTGAATATTAGGTTATTTAAGTGCCTGAATTATTTTAAGTTGTATTATTTTCTGTTCACATTTGCGGGCAATTTGAATTGAATATTATGAGTAATTGTCAAACTCGAAATTAAGCAGTTGGTTTAAGTCGTTGTGGATTTATTGGATTTAGAAAATCCTAATGGTCATTTATTTAATTACTTGAGTGGCTTCTTATTGTTGTGTATTCTTTTGTAATTGTGTATTGGGCATTGGGGATATTTGTTGTCGAGAAAATTATAAGTCTTCCAGAGATTGTAAAATTGTGAGAGGGTTATTGTATCTTTTGTTCGCCCTTTTTGAGATTTTTCTTGGGTAGTGCACATTTTTTTGGGTTTCAATATTTAACATCCGTAGGGATGTGTGAATTAGTTTGAACACCCGATTACTATGAACGGGTTGTGTGATTGGATTTGAGCACCCGGTTATTACGAATGGGATGTGTTGTTCTTTGCAAAACAGTTGATATTTTTTATCGTATTTTGTGCACTGTCTACCCTTGGGTTGTGGAATATGTTATTGTGTTGTCGATAGGGGAGTGGCTTTTAACGGGGGCCGGGACACAAAGGGGTCCCAGAATAACTCGTGTGAAAGTCAGTTTAATCAGTGAAAATTAAATAACCTTTATTAGGGATGGAGTAGCTTAATATTTAATCAGATAATTTAGCCTCGCTCATTGGCTCAAGGGCTAGTATGAGACTTGAGATGAGTCGGGAAGGCCTGGAATGGCAAGATCGTTATCTTGTCTTCTCGAAAGATAATCGATTCCGCACTGGTGTGCATGTGGGGCCGGAATCGTGAGAGGTTACCAGGATAACCCTAGAGGGGGCCCGGGACCTAGGAAGATTTCCTTTGGATAACCAATGCAACCTTTGTGATGACACTCCTCCTATGACAACGGTCGATTTGTATTGTACAGTGGATGTATTTGATTCAGTGGTTCTGGAAGCAATGTAACCTTATGTTTTGTGTCTTTTTGGTGCAGTATTGTTTTGTATTTACTGGTACAGTGTGGTTTTGTATATTGTCTGTGTCTAGAGGTAATAGGTTTGCCTTGGTTACCTGTTACTATCTCCTAGCACGGGGGCTGGGCCTACGGGTACCAGATGGTTGGGTGGCGTGCATCTTACACTGTTGAGTTTCTCTTCCGTTCATGATGGCGAGATCTTCTTATTCGAGGAGCTCGTGTGGTTCTCTGGAGTTGTTCTTCTCCTTCTTCATTGTAACTATGGATCTATATGTATAATTGTAATACCTCATTTGTATCAAGGTGAACCTTTGTGATGTAATTGTAATAATGTTTATGATCTATTCATTATTGGATTTAATGGTGTTGTATATGTGGAAATATGTTCAATACATTTCTATGTGTTAGCTTTATCTTGTAATGGTTTAATGCTTTGTTGTAAGTTGTATCTTGAGTTTAAAATTTATATGCTATGGTTGGTTAAATTTTATAAGCAATTGTGTTCACATGTAGAAGCGTTACGTAGCCTAGAGGATGTATGTGGTTAGAGTAGGAAACTTTACTCGTCTTATTTTAAATTTTAAGAAAAATAAATTAGTTGTGCTTCCGCGGTATTGCATAGTCCTCTAGGTTGCGGGACGGGGTTTTACAATTCACAAGTGTTCTCTTCTTTGGATTGTCTTGTGGACAATCCCACAATAAAATAACTATAAGAAACTAAACCATTAGAGACTAAGCTTAGTAAGGGACAATTCAAGGCTTAAATTTTTTTAATATATGTTAATAGTCATATAACATTCACATGATAGGAGGGAGGCATAATTATCTTTCAATGAACCTTGTAGAGCTACAAAAGTGTCAAAAGACAAAAAAAATTAGAGGAAGAAGGAAAATTAAGATTTTTTACTAGAGGGGAGAGGTAGATTCAACACCTTTTGCATAATCCTTGCTAGCATATAGTTACATATTTCATTTAATAATGAAAATAGAAAATAGAAAAGAATCTTTAATAATAGAATTATATTTAATAAGATTGCATTAGTATATATTTAAATCCTCTTATAAAATTTACATCTCAATACTGTGATAACATTCTCTTGGTTATTACTATTTTCTTTTGTAATCCATGATAAGCATTAACTTAATCAACCAAGCATCTTCCATCTAATTTAGAATTGTTAACTTCATAATTTTTCTAACTACATTCGTGGTGGTGACACTATGCAACCACTCATACTTTCACTAGAATTTTGTAAGCTCCCAATGGGTCATCCCAAGACACAAATGTAAACCTTGAGGGATCATTCAAAATAACCTTTCCTAGTTTCCCATTTGAGAATCAATGATTTTATAGTTTGTACACTAGTAATAGATAAATTACATCCCCACATATGGGATGAGTTCTATGACCTCTCATTTAAACCACAACTATTCATTGATCTTATGCTTTTACTTGAATCCAATTATAATAGAATGATAACAAGCACATTTATATCATCTATTGGTTTCATGCCAACATTAGTGTATAAACACACAAACTACGCCACAATGATATCAAATTCTAACATCACATGATCTCACAATGATCAGCTCAAGCATACATCATCTATACATGACTTGGCTTACTTTTTCTTGCATCACACATACTTAGATTAAATTAGATATTACACACCCCATAAATACACATGGGGGTTAGCTTAGGACTTATCACATATACACAATGTGAGTAATTCACACTTACATCATATGTACATAATGTTATGGCTTATATGTGCATCACATATGCACAATGTGGCTAGCTGAAACACCTAATGCAAATACATAATGTGAATTACCTAAACATCACTTATTCACATAGATATCAACTAGTGAAAATAAAAGAGTTGCAACCTTATTTCAAGAAACTTCTCCTTTACCAAATTCGCTAATACATAAGCCCTTAAGTACATCCCACCCAAGAAGAGGAATATTGGTGCATCCCATTCTACACTAGTCACATCCATTTTTCTAATTTACCACCATCTATAAAGACAAGAAAGCATCTCATACTAGTTATTATTACCAGCAAGTGCATAATTATAGCAATGTATGCACAACACATGAGGTCATTTTTACACAAGTACACAATGAAATTAATTTACACATATATAGTGACCAACTAGAAAGAGGAAGTGGATGTGACCTTCTATGTGCATCTTCTCCTTTTTTATTCATTAACAATTATGCTTTAAGTGCATCTCAACTTTAAAAGGTCAATGTATCTTATACTATAACACATTTCCTATCCTTTTCTCAATTCTCTACACTAGATATGATGATGAGAAAGCATCCCCTGCTACTTGTGATCATCTCTAGCTAAAGCATAAGTGTAACAATGTGCATTACATAACACTATTAATTATACTTTTATATCCCATAGAACCCTTCAAGTCAATTCATCCTAACATCTATCCCCTATACAATATTGGTGAAAACTAAATAATCCATGCTTACACATATCATGGATATCCCTAGCATTCTTCTCCTTCATGCTACTAGTGAGAGTTGGGTAATCCTTAAGATACAATTGATAACACCTAGCATATATCACCTACATAGTACTAGTGATAATTTAGGCTATCTACACTTGTACAAGACTCAGTTCTAACTTGTCAATTCATCTTATAACCAAGTAAACATAAGATATCACAAGGACTCATAAGAAAAAAGTATGCTAACTTAGTTATATACCACAATAGTTGGTCCATAAACCTACTCACAAAGCCCTATAGGTCTTGGGGTCAAAATTACTAGTTAGCACACAAGTAACACATTGAATCCACATGAGCTAGTTTCTATCTAAATACTTATATGTAATCCAATAAAAACTCATAAATTAATTTCAAATTTTATCCACTTCATTTAGTTGTTTTTCAAAAATACATTAATTATTAGATAAAAATTAAACCCATAATAGTAATATTAAACAATGCCCTTCTTATGCTTATGTAACATATTTGTATATTACCAATCATAATGCTTACCATACATTTTTCACCAAATAGATATAAATGAAAAATACCCAACCATATTTAGTAAATTACTTAGTAGTAATTTCCCTCCATTGGAAAATGTGGTCATAAAAAACTCTGTCATAAACTCAACACAAAATCGAGTATGTATTTAGAATAACAGACAATCCATTTTTGAATAAGAATTTCTCACACCATGAAATCATAATGGCTTAAATTTGTATCATCCTTCAATAAAAATTAGTAGGTTTCCATAACTCATTCATACCATGTCATAGTTGAGTTTATCATACCCTATTTTCTTGGAAGAATAGACCTCATTAGTATTCTGAGGCTAATTTATATCTTCCTATACTTATTCCTAATCAAAGACACAAGTCCATAGTGTTCAAGATATAAAATCTAATTATTTTAGTTCAAGTATGATTAGATGCATTCACATACATTCACATCAAGGCAATCCATGATAATAGAGGCATCAAATTTTATCCAATGTTGGAGTAGATTTTGGAAATCTAAACACCATAAAACCTTTAAGTAGATAATTTTGATGGACATATTACCTTTTATTAGTTTAAACCTATATATTGGGTATATATTAATTGAAAGGATGATTTTATAATCATTAAATATAAATTTTGGCTTTTGTATGAATCCTACTAAAGAGAGAATGATGATCATGTTTAGGAACAATCCCAAATCTTGGAGCTATTGCCTAGACCATCCCCTGCTGACTTGTGTCCAAGCGTATCCTTCAAATAAGGATTACCTACAAACCTCATAGAATTAAAGCAAAAAGAATATTATAAAAGGGGAACAATAGAAAGGATTAAAACTCAACAATGTGAGAATCACCACATACCAATACCCATTCCAAAACAAGGCCATAACTCAATAAATATTCATTGATTACTATTGCATATCCCAACAAGGTTCCATTTAATGATTTATAACCATTAATAATACCTAACAGTGAGTGGTTAAAACCCAATTAAGTTCACCCATTAGAAAGCATGTACTAAGTAACTTCAAAGGACACCAAGGTCTCAATTTTATTCTTCTAGACCATTATGCTGTGTGTTTTAGCATAGTTATCCTAGAAGCCTTGCAAATTCATCTCATTATGGCATAGGCTAGGTCGGTTACTTATCAACATGAAATAGTCATATCATGGGAATTTCATAAAACCCACTATTTAACAAAGTTATATAATACTAAATTTATCTTTTAAATATTTATTTATTCATTAAGACTAATAATGGTATACCATGATTGTAAATTTAATCAAGTTCCATCATAACAAGTCTTTACTTATAACCCCAATAGAATTCATATAAATATTATTCATACAACCAAGGTCAATTGATGTTAGCCTAATAATGTCACCCATATATAATTGTAACCTATCTATTATCTAAAGCATGAAGATCATATATCATAAACAACATGCTTGACCCAATCTAATAAAAAAATTATCCTATATGCAAGGATGTCTAGTAGATATACTAACTTACAAGGAGTGTTAATATGAATTCATACCACCATATGATATGAGGCAATTTCATCTAGTCCAAGATATCATACTGGTGAAATATTTTACCAACATCAAGAAACACAAAATTTACATTTACATTATATTTTTCATGTCTTTTCTCCCTTCAATGTTTGTAGCATTTGTATTGTATCTTGGATTTGTCTTCAAGATTTGATGTAGAAATGTTTCACTATTATAATATGTGTAACACTATTTTATAAAAGGTAATATAGGAATTTATTCATCAAAAAAATATTCATTATTGTGTTTTTTCATCGATGGGTTTGATGTATTACAAAACTTCCAACTAGCCTCTTAATGGTCCCTTTTATAATTTATAGAATATGACTTATCATGGAATAAAAAAAATGGATAAGTTCATTTTTCTCATAATCGCATACAATCATTAAAAGTATGGTCTCAACAATTGTAATCATAACCAAATATACATAAAATGGGCTTGTTAAAAAATAAATATTTTTATTCAAATACAAATGAGAGATATAAAAGCTAGACTAGTCAAGATTTTCCATATTTACCACTCAGAATGACAACTCTAGAATTTTCAAGAATGCTCACAGTATTTTCAATTGTATTAGTGAACCAAACATGCAACTTACCATGCTCATGGATTTCCTAAAAAACAATAACATATTTGAAAAAATATGTTTGATGATACATTCACAAGTGCTCTCTTCTTTGGATTATCCTGTGGGCAAACCCACTATAAAATAACTATAAGAAACTAAACCATTAGAGACTAAGCCTAGTAAGGGACAATTCAAGGCTTAAAACTTTTTAACATATGTTAATATTCATCTAACATTCACATGATAGGAGGGAGGCATAATTATCTTTCAATGAACCTCAAGTAGAGCTACAAAAGTTTCAAAAGACATAAAAAATTTAGAGAAGGAAGAAGGAAAATATAAGATTTTTTACTAGAGGGGAGAGGTAGATTTAACAACTTTTGCATATTCCTTGCTAGCATAGTTACATATTCCATTTAATAATGAAAATAGAAAATAGAAAAAATATTTAGTAATATAATTATATTTAATAAGATTGTATTGGCATATATTTAAATCCTTTTATAAAATTTACATCTCGATACTATGATAACATTCTCTTGGTTATTACTATTTTCTTTTTTGATCCACGATAAGTATTAACTTAATCAACCAAGAATCTTCCATCTAATTTAGAAGTGTTGACTTCATATTTTTTCTAACTACATTTGTGGTGGTGACACTATATAACCACTCATACTTAAACACTAGAATTTTGTAAGCTCCCAATAGGTCATCCCTAGACCCAGATCTAAACCTTGAAGGATCATTCATAATAGGCATTCCTAGTTTCCCATTTGGGAATCAAAGACTCTATAGTTTGTACATTGGTAATAGAGAAATTACATCCTCACATATGGGATGAGGTCTATGACCTCTCACTTAAACCACAACTATTCATTGATCTTATGCTTTTACTTTAGTCCAATTATAATAGAATTCTAACAAGGACATTGTGGACACGAAAAAAGTATCCCCTTTTGCTTGCTTGATTTGGGAATAATTAATGATGAATTGGACTTAATGAGGCCTTGATTTAGTGTTGTGAGGTGTTTTATGCATCCACACTAGGTCTTGGACCCTTGTAAATAGAATAAAATGCATTTAATGATGTCTTGTAAAGGTGTTGTAAAAGACTTTCACACTTCTATAGACTGAATGAACCTATCTTTCCCCTAATTCAATGATATAAAATGTCTTTAATTGCATTCTCACATTAATCTAGAAGGCTTGTGAATTAAACTTAATTCCAATCTAGTGTTGTAATATGTTTTACATATTCACATTGGATGTTGTGCCTTTCTAGGCTTTGTGGACCTCATTTCAATGATGTAAAGTGTGTTTAATCACACTTTCACATTGAACTTTGTGTCCCTAGCTCTAATTTCTCTTTACATCATCATTAATAGGCCCCTATGGCCCCATTTTGTGTATCCCAAGGCATAATTTGATCAAATACCCGATGAAATCAACATAAGAACTAAAATTCTTCATTCCCCCAACAATCTAGTTGGCAAAAGGGGCCCTCTAGGACTAAGTCACCCATCTGGGTGAATGAGTCCCTACCAGGTAGGACTAAGTCACCCAGAGTGGTGAATTGGTCCTATTTCGGTTATTTTTGAGTTTTGAGCTGGAAAAGTTGGATTTTAAGTTTTATTTTCCTCCATGTCGGCCTTGGGGATCAAATTAACAAGAAAATTAGGAGAATTTCCTATAAAAACAAGCCTCTAAACCCTAATTTATAATCAATTCATTATTCATTCATCATTCATCATATTCTTAAGTGAAGCAAGCTAGGGTTTTATCACTTCAAGTCATCAAGATAGCTTTCTAAGGCATTCAAGGAAAAAATCTTCATTCATTGATGTAGAAATTCGAGATCAATCATCATGGAAAGTATCTAACTCCATTGTTTCTTGCTTCATTACATTATTTCTTCATTTTGGTTTAATTACCTAAAAAGGGGTTTGACCAAGGCAAACCTCCATGCCCTAACAATCAATATTTTCTCCATATCTCCTTATGTGTTTGTAGATTTAAGTATCTTGAAGACTCAAAAATCATTAAAGATAAAGTTGAAAAGTTATTGAAGACATTTCCTTGTTAATTAAGTTAAAATATCAATAAAAGGTCACCTACAATGCCGAAAATTAGAGTTTTAGAGGCTAACGCCTGTCAAGAACTGAAGTTCAGACTAAGGGCTTCCATTTCTACTTTCAAATTTTCAAAAATAAAAAAATAGACTAAGTCATCACTAGTTGTGAATTAGTCCCACTGAACATGCCATTTAGTGATTTCTACAGATTTAGACACCCATTTGGCTGAAATGGGCTCCAAAACAGTTTTACCAGATCTGGGACTAAGTCACCTAGATTGGCACAAGTGTCCCAGTTGACTTATGCATTAGGTTTTTTAGGATTCCAAACGTTCATTCTGTCCTTTTTCATCTTCTAGGTCCACACATTTAGTTTTACAATTTTTTGTTTTGTTTCATGGTCCTTTCTAAGTCATTTAGTTCATGTTTGCATGCAACACTATGTTTTCAAACAACTTTCATTTCTTAGGTATTGCATTAATAATCATCTTTCTTTTTTAGTTTATTACATTTAGACATCACATCTAGGAATATTTCATCCATCTTTGCATTAGTTTTGAGTGTTTACATTGCATTTTGGCCCATCTTTCTCCTTTTAGGTGAAAAACCCTAGAAGTGCAAGAAATCCATAAGGTGCCAAAATCTTTGTTTACACATATTTATATCATTTATTGGTTTCATGCCAGCATTAGTATATAAACACACATATCACACCATGACCATATCAAATTCTAACATCACATGATCTCACAATGATTGGATCATGCATACATCATCTATACATGACTTGGCTTACTTTTTCTTGTGTCACACATACATGGATTAAATTAGATATTACACACCTCATAAATACACATGGGGTTTAGCATAGGATTGTGTCACATATACGCAATGTGAGTAATTCACACTTACATCAAAAATACATAATGTGATAGCTTATATGTCCATCACATATGCATAATGTGGCTAGCTCAAACACCTAAACATCACTTATTCACATAGATATCAACTAGCGAAAATAAAAGAGTTGCAAGCTTATTTCAAAAACCTTACCCTTTACCAAATTCGCTAATACATAAGCCCTTAAGTACATCCCACCCAAGAAGAGGAATATTGATGCATCTCATACTACACCACTAGTCACATCCATTTCTCTAATCTACCACCATCTATAAAGACAAGAAAGAATCCCATACTACTTATTATTATTACTAGCAGTTCATAATTATAGCAACATGCACAACACATGAGGTGATTTTTACACAAGTACATAATGAAATTAACTCACGCATGTATAGTGACCAACTAGAAAGAAAAATTAAATGTGACCTAATATGTGCATCTTCTCCTTTTTTATTCACGAACACTTATTCTTTAAGTGCATCTCAACTATAAAAGGTCAGTGTATCTTATACTATAACACATGTCCTATCCTCTTCTCAATTCTCTACACTATCTATGATGATGAGAAAGCATCTGATACTACTTGTGATCATCTCTAGCTAAAGCATAAGTGTAACAACATGCATTACATAACACTATTAATTATACTTTTATATCCCTTAGAACCCTTCAAGTCAATTCATCCTAACATCTATCCCCTATACAATATTGGTGACAACTAAATAATCCATGCTTACACATATCATGGATATCTCTAGAATCCTTCACCTTCATGCTCCTAGTGAGAGTTGGATAATCCTTATGATACAATTGATAACACCTGGCATCTCTCACCTACATAGTACTAGTGATAATTTAGGTTATCTACACTTGCACAAGACTTAGCTCTAACTTGTCAATTCATCTTATAACCAAGTAAACATAATCAAGATATCACAAGGACTCATAAACACAAAGTATGTTGACTTATTTATATATCATAATAGTTGATCCATAAACCTACTCACAAAGTCCTATAGGTCTTGGGGTCAAAATTACTAGTTAGCACACAAGTAACACATTGCACCCACATGAGCTAGTTTCTATTAAAATACTTATATGTAATCTAATAAAAACTCATAAAGTAATCAAATTCTATTCACTTCATTTAGTTGTTATTCAAAAATGCATTATTTATTAGACAAAAATTAAACCCATAATAGTAACATTAAACAATGTCCTACTTATGCTTATGTAACATATTTGTATATTACCAATCATAATGCTTACCATAATTTTTTCACCAAATAGATATAAAGAAAAAATACCGAACCATATTTAGTAATTTACTTAGTATTAATTGCCCTCCATTGGAAAATATGGTCATAAAAACCTCTATCATAAACTCAACACAAAATCAAGTATGTATTTAGAATAATAGACAATTCATACTTGAATAATAATTTCTCACACGATGAAATCATAATGGCTTAAATTGGTATCACCCTTAAATTTAAATTTGTAGGTTTTCATAACCCATTCATATACATGTCATAGTTGAGTTTATCATACCCTATTTTCTTGGAAGAATATACCTTATTAATGTCTTGAGGCTAGTCTATATCTTCCTATACTTATCCCTAATCAAATACACAAGTCCATAGTATATATCTTCCTATACTATTGTCCACAAATCGTATAGCTCAATTTTACTTATAATTATGTGATTATAGACTTCCTTACCTTGATTCAAAGCTCTTAAATTGCCATAAGCTTTTAATAGAATATCAAAGCCTCCACAAAACACATATTCCAAACATAGTATATAATTATTGCGTTATAGCTTGTTATACCCAACACTTTAAGCTTTTATAACTTAGTCTTTTGCAGCCCTCTTGGCTCTTGCAGCTATCTTGCTCTCCCTCTTTGGATTCCTTAAGCCTTGCAACTGATATCTTTCTTACCTTGTGCTTGTGAGCATCCTAGGATTTCTCACATCCCCTATCTATTGCATCTCTACTTTTAATGATCTGAGGTTCTCCTTCTCGGCGAGTTTCTTTTATCACTCCTTTGTTCATTTCTCTCCATCTATCTGGCTATTCGTGGAGGTGAGAACACCAAAACGGGGGTTTGACTTAGGAAAACCCCTATACAACCCAACATTTTCTCCAGATATTTACATATGCAGGTATTGAAGATATTCATGTGCTAGAGGTTTCATTACTTAGGTTGTTGTGAGAAGTTTCTATCTCTTATCCTCTTTAACTTTATCATTTACTTTACTTTATTTCAGTGCTATTGTATTATGCTATTTTCCTGTACTTTGGAAGTTCTCAATAATTAGACTACTAGTAGTCACTTTGTTGTTTTCTGTGATATTCTCGTTCTCTAGTCTGTACGAGATGCTAGTACGTCTCTGGGATGCCAGTGCACCACACTATCACCCTTATTTTTTGCTATCATCCTTTGGTCGAGAGCCCGTCAGTCTGTCCAGAAAACCTTTGTGGCCTGCTCTTTTTGATTCTGAAACTCTCGCGTTGTTCCTTGAGTTAGTTTATGGAAATTCGCCCCTTGGGAATCTCTTGAGAATAAAGAGACTCATGAGTAGCGAATCCCCCTTCTCTACATTTTGGTGAACCCGACGTGAATCACAATATTTTTCAAAAACTAAAATTTATTTACCCCAACTTGGGTAGGAGTCATAACTGACTTGAATTGCTTTCGGAATTTAGAACCGTTTACCTTTGTTAGAAGAAGTTCTCCGAGAGAACTAATTCAATCCCTAAAATATTGTGCCTTTGCCAATAAAATTTTAGGTACTGACGCAAGTTTCAATCCCAAATTATGCTCCGAAGACCTTCGAAAATGCAAATACTAGAACTTAGAAAATTTTAAAAAAATTCAAAAAATTTGGATTTTTGATTTTTCTTAGTTTTGTTACCCCTAGACTGTTCTGGATTAGCCAACTTGTTTAGTCATTGTTTATTATATTTAGCTTACTATTTTCAAAATGAATTTAATATCTTCTTTTATGAGTTCAATATCTAATTATATTCAAAATGTTAATGATGATCCATTTCATGCATGTGATAGTGACTTGGCTTTGCCCATGTCACTTTGTATCTTTGATCGTTCTCTTGAGATTCCTCTTGCTTTGAAGGATATCTTGTTGCAAGAAGATGAAATCATTAATACCTTTCTTAATACCACTCTACCTTCTCTTCATTCCCATGCACTCTCCTCTAGAGATGATGCATTAGCAAATGATGAATCTCAGGTTCCACATTTGATCCTCCCCGGATTGATGTTGAGAATGTCTTCAAATAATCATTTCACTAGTTGTAATTAGTCTATAAATATAATCTATGTCTCTGTTGCTCCTCAAAGGCCTAAGTGACTTGTTATTTATGTGACTCCAGCTAGTCCTTCTCCTAAAAGGATTTGTTCTATTGACAGTGTCCCATTTGATAGCGATTCTCTTGATCTTTCTATGGCTCCCTCTTACAAAGTGGTAGCCCATACTTATAATACTAGAAAGAATAAAAAAAATGTTGATCAACCTACTTCTTTACCACCTTCTCAACCAGACCTTCCTCAAGCACCTAAACCTATAACTAAAGCACCCGATGATTATGATCTTGTCGAGCAACTTCACGTTACTCTCGCTAAAATCTCACTGTGGGACTTGCTTCAGTCTGCTCCGATTTATCAAGGAATGCTTCAGGAAGCCTTGCAAAAGATCCTTTTGCCTGATTTTGCTACGTCAACAAATGTTAATGTGTTGATAGCTCATATTCATGCAGATTCACCAAATATTACGTTCTATCTGCAGGAACTCCCGCCTCCGGAAGTACAGAAGCAAGTAGACCCTCTAATGATCATAGTTAACATTAACGACATTGGCATTAGATGGTCTCTCATTAATGCCGATTTGGTGCTCAATGTATGTAGCATTGATCTATTTCCTAAGATTAATTTTGATTCATCTTCTCTTAATGCTTTTTCTATTGTCATTCATGGGTTCGATATGTTAGTTGACAAGCCGTATGCACGATAGTCTTTCCTTTGCGGTTAGGACCCGTTACCATACCTACCCTTGTATATGCTATGTTAGAAAAGTTACCATATAATCTTCTTCTTGGTAGACCTAGGATTCATGCTATGGGTGCAATCCCATCTACCTTACATTAATCTAGTTCATTTGTAATAATCGAGTAGTCATAGTCAAGGTTGACCCCGAGGCTATGCACTTATGTGAGATGGTAGCTGCCAGTTAGGCTTTGGTTGTGCCTACTCTTATCCCTCTAATATCTTCCAATGTGTTGACATCTACTCTAGTAGTACCTATTACACATGATACTCTTGAGACAAATGTCCCTGAAGAATATCCTTTTGAAGCAAGAAATATTAAGTTTGCTCCTTCTACCTCTTCTTAAGAGAATGCATGTCTTGGTGATGATTGGGGTTCTTTAGACTTTACGGAATCCTTCATTGGAGGATATAAAGTCGACCCAATCCACTTGGTCCTTTCGATAACATCATCCAAACTAGCTATCAAAGATGATTATTCTTCTGCATCGTGGGGTAATGTGAACAATAGTTGTAATATCCTCAATGCCGATCCTCCTCCTAAGGAAGATGATTGCACCTCTATTAAAGAGGTTAATGTTGGAAGTCCTATCAAGAAGGCTGATGGCGATCCCGTAGAGGAGTATAATCCCCATTGCCAGAATAATGGTCTCTATGAAGATCCTCCTCCTTCCCAAGATTTGCAAACACGTTATGGCCCTAGCTTTAAGCTTGTCTCTAAATATGGCTATGGGCGTAAAGGTTGTGGGCATAAAGAAGAAGGCATTCATGTCCCTATAGAATGTGCGCCTCATAAGCATAATTTGGGGCTTGGTTGCTCGAATGAACAATCTAAATGGAAGCCATAGTTGAATGGTGATGTGATTTCCGCTCAACCTCGTTCTCTTGGATTGATTCATCTGCCGTTGTTGTCTATCTTTGTATCTTCTTCTTGTGAGCAGTCAAGATTTTCTTCTTAATAGAAAGGGTTGCTTCCTTCTCCTCATTCTTTGTTTGAGCAAGAGCGTATTTTGTTGAGGTTTCTAAAAGCTTGCTTGATTACTCTTCCTCTTAAGAAATCTCATAAGCATGATAGAGAAAAACATTCTTTCTCTGCATACCATCGAGTGCCTGCCCATTCCACTAGTGAATGTAAGGCCTTGAATGATAAAATACAACTTTGTGATTTTGGTGCCATCAAACTCCTATTTGATTGACACACCTGCCTTTTCTTTGCATGACAAGTGATATTGAGGTTTGCCTCTATCCTGTATGCTCTAAGTATCTTGCATGGTTCTCCTCCCTTGTATGTTGGGGGCAATAATAACTTGTTTTGGAGATGTGCATCCTTCTTAAGGACCCCCTCTCTTCTCTATTTTTTTCAATTGGAGCGTCCCCTTGAGTGGGCCCCTTGCTATCTTGATGGGTTCCCGGGGGACCCCCTTTGAAAGTTTTTATCTCAAATGAATCCATTGGTGTTTAGCTTGGGGGCAACCCGACTAGACTTGTATTTTCTGTGACTATCCTGCAATGCAACTTGCAATAGCCACATGCTTCTCTGATTAGTCTTTGGATGGTATCACTTCAACATTAAGATTACTCTTTTTTTTGGATGGTATCACTTCAACATCCACATGAGAGTTTAATTTTATTTAAATCATTAAATACAATTTATCAAAAGAAAAAAAAAACAAAAACATTGAAAAAATGAAAAAAAGAGAATAAATAAAAATTCTAGCAATGACAACCTTTAGGTGTTAGACAACTAAAAATTGAAAACTAGTTTGTGGCGGATTGTATTGATTCTTTTTAGTCATGAAAATTGTTTTATAGCACCACTAATCGGTAAGTGATTGAAAATTGGCTTGCGATTGGTCACTTGTCATTATCAAAATAAAAATAAAATAAAATAATTATGTATTATTTCTCTGAGCTAATTATTTTTTAGGCACACTCAAATGCTTCCATGGTTGCTTCAGTCTATATAAGTGCCTCTTGCACTTCTTGTAGTTGAGTTGTGTAGCTACACTCTAGTTTGTAGTGGTCAAAATGACTTTGATCATCTATCTAAAGCACAAACTATTACACATTTAGTTGAGATGTTACCAAAAGTGAAGAAGGAATCAACTACCATCAATATGATCCATGATGCTTCAGTGAGACATAGATATTTCACGTGTTGCAACTCTTACTTCCTTGGTGGATATTCACACTTAGTGAATTAATTTGGCTACAAGAACTTTGCATAAATGGACATGCAAATTGGTAAAATAATATTATTTTATCTTTTAATTCTAATAATATTTCTTATTTTATTTTAATTATATAAAACAACAATCCCATTGATCCCCTCTTTGTTTCCAAATGATTAATATTTTAAGTCGGGGGGGGGGGGGGTAGATACACCATACAATCTACTTATTTCCTTTGTTTCTCATTATCTTGAATTATTCCCTCATAGTGCTCATTATCCATTTAAATTGACCATCATTCATAATTATTCATTTTTGGTATTTTTCTACCCATTTTAAAATTTCCAAAGATTGCATTTACTTAGGTATGGAGTGGACTAATGAGGCTGGTGTGGCTTCAAGTTCATCCAACAAATTTATTTCATATGGTCTTACAACATTTACTAAAATTTAATTTAGAGATAATTAGACATTAATATTAGGGAATTGAGATTTTTTTTTCAAAATTTAAAATCATTGTGAAAATTATCACCAAACAAAACATTCCATCAAGCTTGACTACCAATTCACAATCACCCAATTGAAGCTCACAATGACAAGCTTTTTTGAACTACCTAAATTACATGGTGACTTAACCCATATCAAATTCATTTCATAAACATGAATCCAATGTCAATGATGGATATACAATAAAAGGAATAAAATGATAAGAAATGACAAGGCATTAAATTGGAAGAAAAGAATGAAAAGTCAAGGACTACAAAAACATCCCAAACCAATAGATGAATATGATAAAATGGATAGAAAAAATTACGCAACATGGATGAATCATTAAGTACCACAAACAATCA
>VDFB02373365.1:60630258-60684910 GCA_007258455.2 Sequoia sempervirens | reverse complement strand
TGAAAAGAGAAATTGAAAGGAAAACATAGGAAATCCAGGAAATGAAAAAGAAAATGGATGAAATGATGAAAATAACTGGGAAAATTATGGAATGTAGACCTCCACCTAGGGTTTATGCTATGTGCCTAAAAGAGCAATTTATTTGGTTTCAATTAATGAGAATTTCAAGGAATTTAGATCCTGTTATTCATACAGCCAAAGAATTTTATGATGCATACCAAGTAGCCCCTAGTTGGCTGAAGAATTCTTTGTGTGAGTTTTATTTGCATGGTTTGATAATTCCCTCTGAAACAAAGTGGAATCCACTTTTTTATATTGGTGATATTCATTTGAGGTCACTCATTTCTTGGGAGGCCAATGAAACTAATTATGGTAGACAATTGGAGGCCTATGAAGAGGCTGAAAGGGATGAGCCTATCCCATTGCGACCTGAACGCTCAGCTCCCTACACAATGTTGAAAACTTGGCTTACTATTACGTATGGGTTCAATGATCAAACAAAAAGGATAAAAATATTTGATATCAGGAAGCAAGTGTATGAAGAATTCAAAGGCCAACCATATCTGTTTTGGAAGCTTTCCTCTTCTAGAATTGAAAAGAGATGGGAAAAACTAACTGTTGGTCTGAGGAAATCTAAGCCTCATAGCCCCCTGAATTTTAAAGTAGCCCTTAAAAGGACAGAGAAGTACATGCAGCTTGGTCTTTAGAAGAGGTTCGAGTTATGGTTGCCAATAACATTTCAACCTCCATTTTTAATGTGGCCACTTTATCCTTATCGAGCTACAGATGTTAATAAAGATACAGAAACCCGCAGATATGAAAGATGGCAACATTTCAGAGGTTTCTACTATAAATTTGAAACTTCACCACAAAGCCATACTGCTCCTACGGATTTTAGAGAAACAAGCAGGAAGCTTAATGTTGGCGAACCATCATTAGGTTAAGTAGGGGGCAGATGATGAGCTCAAAATATGCTCATAATTTGAGTATTATGATGTATTTTTAATATCCCTACTCTTATTGCTAATGGATGTTTTAACTCTTTGATTAAATACTTTTTATCTAAAATTGGGTAGTATCCTGTAGCAATACATTCCTATATTCCTGCAGCTTAACATCTCTATGTGTCTTATTAATTACCCTGTTTGACCTCTCGAATGACTAATATAATGCATGTTGTTTTTGAATAATGAAATAGATTTAATATGTTGTTAATGAATGTATCGTGTTGTTTTCCACGCGTGCTTTCTTTCGCCTCTGTCACCTTGTGCATCGCAGGTTGTTGAAGGGAGCATGAACTAGTCAAGCGCAACAAATCTCAGCCTTGCAGTAAAGTCCATTTCCTGCATGACATCGAGGAAGTTGTTCCAGCGAAGACTCTCTGACCGGGTCATTGGGAAGAAATCTAAATGATCATTAATCTAGGAAGAGTGGAATGCTAAATTATCTCTGGATCGTGTTGAACAGATATGCTTTCATTTATGAGAAGTTTGTTCCTCGGTTTCAGGATACATTTATGTCCACATCTTTCTCTGTTAGAGTTAGTTAGTTAGTTGCTTTTCTGGTTTAAATAAGTGTTCCTCATGTGCGAGTGAGCAAGCAGAGCATGTAAAAGTTAGTATTATAATGAGAGATAGTGTTTTGTGTTAGTTTGTGAGCAGAACAATCAATGTATATGGTTTCAAGTTTATGAATAAAAGCTGATGAATTTTTGAGTTCAATTCTTGCATAACTGGTTGATGCTTGCTAAGGGGGCCCACTTAGTGATTATTTGTAGTTAGTTAGTTGTTTATTTCCTGTTGATCATAAGTTATATTTCATTTATGAAGTTTCAGTGCAAACTCAGTCTTATATTGTTCCTGCAGCATCGGGAATCCATCCCTATGTTTGTTCCTACAGCATAAGGCTAGTTCATAGTTTGTTTCTTAGTCATAGTTGTCATGATTTCTGCTTTGATTAAGTTTAGAAAGCTTCGCATTACATTCCTGTAGCATAAGTAGAATTCATTCCACGCATTTATTTCTGGTAAATCGTGACTGAAACTGGTTCTTATTGCACATATAGTGCCGCTCCATTTCAAGTATACGTTCCCTAGTTTGACAATGTAAATGAATGACCATAAGAAGATGTTAGTCGCCTGCTGGAATGTCCAATTCCTAGGTTAGGATTTGTCGTGACGTTTATATCCTTTTGTGAACGTGACCAAATATTTTACACCATAGGCATGATTTTTACATTTGTGCAACATTCTCTTACAACTCTTACAATTGTCATAACATGCAAAACCTCTCTCTCCAAGCTTGGGTGCCTAGTTCATGCTTATAGTGTGTTATGACAAATTCCTTACAAATGTCATATAACATGTGCCATAAAAGCTTGTCACACTTACAACACATTTAGCAAACAAAGAATAAATCAAACATGTCTATCACACTTTTTTCATACCCCACTAAGGCAGCACACTTTCTCCATTCAAAATATACCTTATGACACCACTTGTCCTAGGTTCATGATTCCAAGATGGGATGCCTACCTCCACATGTAATGAATATGTGTCATATAGTCACCTCCAATCGGGATGCCACCTAGCCAGTGGGTCCCACTTAATGACATGACATTGTAGGCAATTAATTAAAATGAATAAATAAAATAATGGGTGAAACCACAACAGTGGTTTACAATTGAATTAAAGAAGGAAATTCTTTTTTTTTGAGATTTCAATAAGGAAGGGGGTTTGGTCGAACTTCCATGTTCGAACGAACCAATAAAGGGGTTCGTACGAACCCACGGTTCATGTGAACCCACAGAAAGTCAACAAAAAAACATTATTTTAAGGGGTTCGGTCGAACCCCTGTTCGACCGAACCCTTTGAATTAGGGATTTTTAAAAATCCAAACCATCATTGTCAAATGAACGGTGAACATTCCAGGTTTGAGCACGACAAACAAACGTGAATAGAGAAGAAAACGTAGCGAACCAAGTGCGTGGACCACCATTTCAACGTGCACCTCTTCAACCTCCAAAGCTTGAACCAGGTTGGTTTTTTTTGCCCACAATCTATCGATTTAAAATTGCATTTGTTTGAACATGGAATGATAGATTGAATGGATTCCATGAGACCAAATTTAGGCAAATTCCATGAAACAAAAATTCTAAACAATAAGCAAAGACCAAAATTTATTGTTTAAAATGAATATATCCTTTTCAAAGCTCCCATTTTGGCTCACAACTCAAGTGAAGGATGTGGAAGTTGGCTTTACAGCTGTGAATTGCATTTGCTTGAAATTTTCTTAAACCTTTTAAACAATACCTAATTTGAAAATTTAGATTTATAGATGCCAATTGAATTTGTTTGAAAGTTTCTAAAGCCTTTTAAATAAACCCATTTTGGAACAAAATTGGATTTACAGCTGCCAATTGCTTTTCTTGAAAGTTCTAAAACCTTTTAAACAAACCCATTTTGTAAAATTTGGCCTTACAGATGCCAATTGCAAGTTTCTAAAGCCTTTTAAACAATACCCATTTTGCAAAATTTGGGTTTACAGTTGCCTTTTAAACTTCCCTCTTCTCAAGATAAGGTAAGTATATCAAAATATCCAACCTATATTTCATCATCGATTTCAACGGATATTTGCTTCAACTTCCAAATCATCCACACAATCCTCCCTGAAATATTCAATATGTGAAACATAATTATGAGGAAGATACAATCAATAATCTATTTAATCGAGCAATAATCGTAATTTAAGGAAAACATAAATTACTTGAATCTTTTAAAGGTCTCTCATTAGATTCTACTTTTACTCTAACTTAAATTTAAAAAACAACATTAAAATCCATTTTTCTTATTCTTTCTTTCATTGTTTCATTTAAAGTTTGAACCATTTAAGGATGCTATGTTATAGATTATAGTTGTCTTCCAAGTCTTTAAAAATTGTTCAACCCTCTCATGGTCTAAATAATTTTACATTCAACAACCATGTCTAAAGTACATTATATACCCAACCTCTTCCCCTATTTAACACACTCATAAACCTTGTTACTAATCTCATTCGAAGAGGTGGAACAACCAATCTTAGAGGGATCCTCATCCATTGGTTTTTTATATTTTTTCTTGATATTGAGATCCACCACATGTTTAGGTGGTTATCAATAGAATTAATCATTTTAAAGAAAACATAGGAGAGACAAGGGATCCATCAATCTAGGCTCTAGTACTATTCTAGAAATAGTAGGACTAGAAGCTAGAATCCTAATAATGATAGCCTTTGGATAATACAAAATTTTTCCTTTTGAAGGGATTGGGGAACACTTATTGGATGGGTTTTATTTCCCCTTCACCACATTTTGATTACGATTAAGAATTGAAATAATAAAATTCTCAAATTGGTATAAGGAAAAAATAAGCCCTTGGTGGAGGGGAGCTCATTTTTTCC
Organism: Sequoia sempervirens; assembly: GCA_007258455.2. Taxonomy (NCBI): domain Eukaryota; kingdom Viridiplantae; phylum Streptophyta; class Pinopsida; order Cupressales; family Cupressaceae; genus Sequoia; species Sequoia sempervirens. Next base: position 60,680,474 of record VDFB02373365.1, on the reverse strand, counting down.
CCATGTACAACTCTAATAATAGATATCTTAAATTACACATGAGTAAATGAAAAGGGAAGCTAACAAGTCACATGCATCTAAGGTTATTTATAAGATAAAAGTGATAGGGTAAACAACATTTATAGTTTCCTTCTAGGATGAAATAAATAATCAAGTAAAATATTTATATACTTGTGAGGAAATCATCTATATGTTCCTTCCTCTTGTATTTACTTTCTTTGTGAGACTTCACGCCCTTCATGGATAAACCACTTGTAGCAGCAATACCTTCCTCAATGGCTTTAAAGGTTAACCTTCTTACTTTTTAACCAAAATATTAATAACATTCAATTTTGTGTAATTTATGGAGCACTATTATCATTTTAATTCAAAATAATGTAAGAAATTATATAAATTTTAAAATTAAAAATTCCTAAAATAATAGTTTCAAATTAATTGAAAACATGGTTGGACCCCTCTAATTTTGTGGAACTATTTCTTAAAAGCTATTTTAGAGAGAGAGGGATCAATAGAAAACAGATGGATGGGGTTGGAGCACTCTAAAGATCGTGGGTGTTCCTTGGGGCTGGCCTAGGGTTTCTTACACAGTTTCAGTGGGGGAGGCTTGGCCCTCCCCCACTTAGGTCTATTTTTCTTTGTTCCTCCTTTAAATGTACATAGTTTCTACCCTCCAAGTGATTCTAGTTTTGCGTGCTCTCTATGTTCTTTTTAATCTTTGCTTATGCCTTTATGCCCATGACCTCTGAAGTGATTTTGTGTAAGTTCCCTTTTAATGGAGGGGGGTACAGACCCCCCCTTGCCTTCTGGTGCCATCCTAGACAACAATGGTGGCAATTTCACTACCCTCAAAACTTTTAGAGACGCTGTTGTGGATGACCCTACACCTTGCTCGGTGGGTGCCAAGTTTTTTATCATGTCGGATGACAGCGACCAAGATCTTGGGGCCAATGGAGGGAGGTCTGGTGAGTGTTCTCTCAATCAATCTGATTATGTTATCATTTACCCCAACAATGAAATGATAAATGCAATTTATAAAGAAAGGTGACCCTGGGAACCTTCCCGCTAGGAAGTTCTTAGATAACTAGTTAAGAAATGTGTGGCTTAAAAAATTGAATGTGCAAGTTTCATTCTGTAGAATGGTTTAGCGTGGTTTGTTTCTTGTTTTCTTTAAAAACCATGAAATGCAAGAAAAAATCTTGAAAAAACCCTACTGGAGTGTAGGGAAAAGAATTTTTAGGGCCATTCCTTGGACCCTTGGAGCCAATGGGGATGAAATCCTGGCCTTATCATGCCCTCGATGGATGCTAGTGAAAAATGTCCCCCACGACCTCTGGTCATTTGTCCCCCAATTGCTTAGACCCTTTGGAAATGTCCTAAAGATGGACAAGCTGAATGTTACTTAGCCTGGCATGGATGCTTGCATGCTTATTTTGCTTAGCCATGGTGTGGAACTGCCTAGTAATTTGGGCATCTCCTTTGAGGGCTCCCTGCATTTCTGCCTACCTGAGATTCTTGGGGGGTTGATCGCATGTTATCTCTGTAGGTGTGAGGGGCATATTAGGAAACATTGGCCCATTATTAAGATTAACATCATCTCAGTTGCTAATCTGTTGGGCAATGTTGCTTCTTGTTTGGCCATACCAGCGCACTCTGATAAAACCCGCTCAGACCCTCGAAGTTTTGAGGTCCTTGTCAGCTGCTCGGCCATGGGTGTTGCCTGTGCCTCTCCTGGCCATCCCTCGTCCCCCCACTCGCCCTCCTTTTATTTTGTTCCCAATCCCTCCCCCCAACCCTCTGCCCTGCGCCCCTACCCCTCGTCAATCCTCCTTTTGCTTTGTCAACCCCTTCATTTCCCTTCAGGCTAAGGATCCTCCCCCCTCCATTGTCTCTCCTGTTTCTCCTCCTTCTCCTGCCCTTGATGTGGTCCCCTATGCTCCAGTTCACATTCTTGACTCTTTTGTTGCCTCTTTGGGCCCTTGCAAACTTAATGCACAACAACTTGTTATGAAAGATATTAGAAAGAAAATTGAAGAAAATAATGATAAGAATAAAAAGGACAATGAACCTAAAACTGAGGTCTTTCAAAATGGAATTAAAACTAGTGGCAATTGCAATGTGATTATGACTAATGAAAATAGAGGAAATAATAACAGAGCAATAAATCCTTCTAATGTTAAAAATATGATTTCTAATTTTGAAGGAAAACACCATGCCACCTTGGATGTGCAAGATAATACTACCTCCTTAGTCCCCTACTCCAACCAAGGTAAGAAAAATGAAGAAAACTCGGTGCTTGGCACCCCCCCTAGTGGTAGTATTATGTTGCAGACCCAATCTGACATGGTTGTTTACCCTAGTGACATTGACTACTCTAAATTGAATTTGCTTTCCCATACCAAGTCTTACAGTAACCCTTTGAGCAACACCAAGAAGGGTAGGGAGTTGGTGGGTTTTTCCTCACCAGAAGTTTTGGAAACTTCTTCAGAATGTGGTGATAAGATACCTAAACCATTAAAAGAAATCTTGGAAGTCCTAGTTGAGTTAGTCAAGAACTGGACTATTGACAAGACTAACATCTCTAAAGAGCTTCACAGTTCTTTTAACCCCACCTCTATCCCTACAGACACTTGTAGGCAGTTTGGTAATAAAGAAATCACTGATGGATTGTTAGATCCTCATGAGCCTGTTGGCACAATTGTGAGTACAAAAGGCATGCAAGGGTCTATTGAGATACCCAAAAACTTGAAGACCCCAAAAGGAAATGAGCCTAATACTACCCTTGAGAAAGAGTAGATGGATCCTCCCAAAGAACCCAAAAGGGGAAGAAAAAAGAAGTCTACGGCCCTTAGTAAAGGGAGCATTGGCATAGGAAAAGGTAAGAGAAAGAAAACAAGTATTGTCCTCCCAACGCCCTCTTCTAAAAGGCTGGAGAACAAGGAGCTTGGGCTGAAACTGCTTGAGATTTTTAAGAATGCTAAAGAGCCCCTCAATGAAGTAGTGAATAATGATGCTTAACTACACCTCCTAGAACATCAGGGGATTGTAATCCCCTAACAGAAAATACATTTTGAGAAGATTCCTTAATTTGGAAAAAAAACAAAGACTTTGTCTTCCTCTAGGAGCTTAAGGTAGTGGGCTTCACCTTGGAAACAAACCTGAAATTTGTTTGGGGCAACTCCACCTAGGTTACCACTAAGCATGATAAAGGAAGTGGGGTGCAACCATTTTGATCTCTTACAATTGGACCCAACACCTCTCTGGGGTTGGGGCCTCCCCGTGCAACATGGTTGTATGGGCCACCTTTTTGAAAGGAGATACAAGGTTTGGTGTATGTTTAGTGTATGCTCCCAATGACTACAAAGAACATATTGTTTTGTGGAAATGGCTCTTAGACCTCCCTGAAATCCCTTGGGTTGTTGGGGGGGACTTTAACATGGTTGAAAATGATGAATACAAGAAAGGTGGCTTGAACCTGGAGTGGAAGGGCCACGAGAAACACTTTTGGATGAGGCTGAAGAACAAACTCAACCTTTTTGACCCCTTGGAAGGGTTGAAAAAGGAAATAAAATCCATCTGGTACACATGGTGCAATGCCCAGAAAGGAGGTAAGAGAATCTACTACAGACTGAATAGGTTCTATGTAAACAGGGACTATTTCACCTTTGAGCCCCTTCAAGATGGCAACAAAGTCATGGTCCACCCCTATACACTTTCAGACCATCATTCCATCAAAGCTAGCATTATTCTCAATAGTTATGGGAGGAGAGTGCCTAAAGGAAAAGGTAACTTCATCCTCAACACCAAGTTGTTGAAGGATGAGGATTGTAGAGTTGCCATTACCACCTTACGAGTTATCAACAAATATATGCTTAAGGGACTTAACCCTATCAAAAAATGAAATCAAAATGTGGAGGGTTGGAAGCTCTTGTTCCAGACCATTGGTAAGAAAAGAGAAATGGACTTTAGAAAGCAAGAAAACCACCTTCAAGAACAACTGCTTGAGGCTGAAACTAAAATCCAAGAGGGTCTGCACAACAAGTCCCTATATGATAAGTGCAATGGAGTCAAAAGCTCCTTGAGAAGCTTTCAGACTAAAAAAATTCAAGGCCTTAAAGTCAGAGCCAAACTGAATTGGCTTAACTATGATGATAAGGGTTCGAAGTTCTTCTTTAGGTACATTAGGGAAAAAAGAAATAAGGGACAAATTGGCCAAATCTGCCACAATGGATCTATTGTATCCAATCAAGATGAAATCATGGAACAATTCCTCCTCTTATACAAAGAGCTTTTCCAATATGAAGGAAATAGGGGTGAGTGCTTTAATGCTAGGGAGACGATAAAAAGGATAATTCCCGCTAAGATCTCAAAGGAAGACGTTGTTGACCTTACAAAGCCTATATCCATAGAGGAAATTAAGATGGATTTAACAACATGAGAAATGAAAAATCTCCTGAACCAGATGGTCTCTCTGTTGAGTTCTACAAGGAGTTTATTGATTGGACTAGTGATAATCTACATTTGGTTTACACGAAAGCCATAAAAAAGGGGTTCACTTGGTAAGAACATAAATAAGGGGATTATCAAACTCCTTCCCAAAGAGGGTGATAAAACATTGATAAAGAAATGGAGACCAATCACTCTCTTGAATGTCTCCTCTAAGATCTTGGCCAAATTAATGGCCAACAGGCTTTCTAGTATTCTGCCCAAATTCATTAACACCACACAAATGGGGTTCATCAAAGGTAGATACATTTTGTAAATTTTGATTACTAGCTGGGAGGAAATGGAATGAGCCAGGCACAGTAACCAGAACCCAGCCATGTTGTTGTTAGACTTTGAAAAAGCCTATGATAGAGTGGAATGGTCATTTCTCAGAATGATTCTAGAAGCCTTTGGTTTTCCACAGATCTTCTACTGAATAGTTGAAATGCTTTTGAAGGATGCTTTTTCCAAAATTGATATAAATGGCTCACAGATTGAAACACTTTACCTTGAAAGGTCCATTAGGAAAGGGTGTCCCTTGGCCCCTACCCTCTTTTTCATTGCTTTTGATGCTTTGAATTACATCCTAAGAGGCATTTCCTACTCACCTAGGGTCAAGGGCCTAACTTTACCTGATTAGAATGAACTCCTCAATATCCAATTTGCTGATGATACTGCCCTATTTATTGAACTGGAGGAAGAGAACCTAGACAACTTAATGATCAAGCTCAACTTATTATGTCTGGCCTTAGGTGCAAAAATTTTTAATTTGAAATCTACAATGCTCGGCTGGTCTAAGGCCCCTCCTATTTGGCTTAAGAAGCTTGATTTTCAATGGTGTGGACCCCATAAAAAATTAAGGTACCTCAGGATTCCATTCTTAGTCTGCCCCAATCTTAAGGAAATGTGGCTTTGGGTCAAAGGAAAAATAGATAAGAAACTTGATAGCTAGAATAGACATTACCTCTCCCTAGCTGGAAAGCTTCAAGTGTGCCAAAAAATAATGTCCTCCTACACTGTCTACTTTGCTTCTATCTGGTTCTTTAGTAGCTATCAGGTGATGGAGGTGCAGAAAAAAATCAGGCATTTCCTTTGGTTTGATGGGAAAGGGAAATGAAAAACTTCACTCTGTTAAGTGGGACTGGTGCTGCTTGGATAAGGTGCATGGAGGTCTAGGATTGAAAGACCTAAATAAGCATGGTGCAACACTCACTACAAAATGGATACTGAATGCTCTAAATGGAAATGAGCCTTGGAAAGTGTTGATAAGGAACAACATTGAGCAAGTTGTGCCCAAGTTGGAAAAATCTTGTAAATTTCTACCCTTCAGTGATCTCCTTATTACCAAACACCAAATTGTGCTTGCAGGATCAGTTGTCTTCAAAAGCATATGGAAAGCATGGGAAATCATTAAATCTAATGTTCGGTGCCCTTTCTTCATTGAGCTCAACTCTAACTTCTTTCACCCCAATAGGTCCATCTAGTGGAATCTTGAGCACAACGAGAAACCACTAGCCCTCCTTCAGGGGTACTTTGCCAAAAAGTGGGCCCAAGTCGGCATTAATACTTTCAACAATATTCTAAGGGATGGGATTTTGATGGATTGGATCCAACTTAAAGAGGACTTCAACTTGCCCCATTCCAACTTCAGAACCTACTCAGTGCTCAAAGAGGCTTGTAAAGACCTTCCCCTTAATCCAATGAGCAAAGGCATTTGCTATAGCCAAATTGAGTTCAATTGGTAGGGTAATACCCCCCTACATGATGTCAAAACCAGAAATATTTATAAAGAGCTTGTTAATTCTAAGCCCCCCATGGATTACCTAAATCATATCTAGCATGTCACTAAAGAAGATAAGTTTTGGCTCAAAATATTTACCTCTCTTTGGCATGATAATGTGGATGCAAAGAAATCATGTTTTAGATGGTCATTACTGCTTCAAAAGCTCCCTTTTAAATTGAACCATGGTGATATTGACATCTGCAATATTTTCAGAGTGCCTGGAATTGTTTTTCACATATTTTTTTACTATATTTTTGCAAATGAAGTTTGGAATATGTTTTGTAACAATCACTTCTTTGATATGAATGGTAAAGTCAACTGGATGCTAATCTTATTTGCGAATGAAATTCAACTTAACAAAGAGTTGCATTTATTCTAGTATATTTTATCTATTGAAATTTTATGGTTCATTTGGAGGGAAAGAAACAATGACAGGTTTAATGGAGACCGTAGAATACTCATCGAGTTTTCCAAAAGACTCACACTCTTTAACATTGTGTTGCAGGTAACTGCCACGATGGTGATTCCAGAGAAGAAGTTTGTGAAGATCCTCAAGGATGGTGTGGTGCTACCTAACTAAAATGGACAACCCAATTTAGTTGTGTTTGAGAAGGCTCTGGATGCATTCCAGAAGGAGCTCAATGCGAAAGAACACAAGACCCAACAGGAGCCCAGAAACCCCAGAGTTTGGTGATGGAATTAGAAACTTCCAATTTGATTTCTAAGTTGTTGCTTCTGAAGATTTTTGTATAGAAAATGGGCACAGCTAATGTTTAAATAATTTTTTTTCTGTATAAGTTGTTCTTAGTGACTGTACCTTTTCTCGCCCATAGTCTGGGGGTTGTTTTGAGTCATTTTTCTCTAAAAATCTGAATTGTTTCTAGGTACAGTAGTACCCAACACCTGTATAAGTTGTGTTTATGAAAGTTTAAACTATTATTAATACAAAAAAAAGCTATTTTGGTTGAATTCTATATAATAGGAAAAGGAAGCCACATATGGCATTAAGACCTTCTTTGATGGTCTTTACTAGGAAATTTTTAATTTCATTCATAGGTCTTGAGGTATTTTAAACAAAAGTTGTGTTTGGAAAAAGGTATTTGGTACAAACTCTCAAAAAAATTAATTGTGTTATATGTTTATGCTATTAACACATGAAATTTTGGGCCTTAAAATAGCCACATCATCCCCATATTTTAATACAAATGAGACATTGAGGCTTTATGTCACTTAATTAATATCTACAATTATTTGATATAGCCCCACTTAGATCAATCCATATATCCTAATTTAGATATCAAATCATAGGGTGTCAATTTCAATAATTACACAATGAAGCACATACAATTTTTCATTTGCTAGTAGAGGGTTATCTTATTATGCCATTAAAATAAAATATAGGTCCTCAATACTTTTCATCTTTCTTTTCCATCATTACATTGAACCTTATAAGGGACATCTTCATTGGGAATCATCTAATGCATAAAGATAAATAATGTCAAACTTAAGCCCTTAATTTTATAAATAACTTAAATTAATTTATAAATGTTGGGTAAACACTAGAGTCAATCACATAATCTATCATATACTTATCAATCAAATTTCATATCATGTCTATCATTCTAGATCTTTGTTTATTTTTATTGTGGCTAATGAATTTGAGCACCTCTACATTCCATTGATAGATGTGATTCACCCATTTTATTATTTTCTTTGGTGGAGTAGAATTTTGAGTGATGGAAAAAACTTAAATTTCATAAGGATATTATAGAATAGAATAAATATTATCATGTATGGATTCTCTAAAAATGTTATAATTCAGAACATTCAACCTTTTAAATCTCCTTCCATGATTCTTCATCATAGTTTTAGTATCATTGTTAGACCAAGATTTTAAAAAATACATATCAGAGTTGCTTTATTATGATAGATTATTGTATCTATAAAGGAAGATTTACATTCTTATTTATAGGCAATGAAGAACAATTTAACTACCACATATAAGAAAACTAGATCTGAATTGAAAACTAAATGGGATAAATTGATATTACTAATATTAAGGTATATATTTTGAACATATATCTGTAATATGATACTTGTTCACAAATGTTTGTTTCATATGCACATTCAATGAGACATGAAACATGTATTCCTAAGCTTTGTGCAATAGTGAGCATCATATATTGTTTGGAATCTTTGTATGCCATGTTTTTGACCTAGCTTTCTTCGAGAACATCAAAAAGCTAACACAAATGATCTCTATTATGTATGAGCTAACATGAGCCATTTGGTGGGTATCAATTAGATTTCTAGACCAATGCCTATGTCATTAAAAAATGATGAAATAATTACACTTCTTATGAAACAATTGGAGATACCATATATTTTGTATTAAATCTTGTATGAAAATCTTATGCAATTTAATACCAATGTTGGAAGCCATCTAATAAATATTTTCACTAATTAAATTTTTTGAAGAATTAGCCTATATGACATCCTTAGAGAGAGAAAGAGAGGTGTTCCATGGATAATGAAAAAATATGGTTACTATTTTCATGTATCATGTGCCTTAACGAGTGTCAATTCTTCTACATTTGTCTTTAAATAAAATATCACATCATTCTAAGATATGTTTCAAAAATCCTAGAGGTGATATATTTTTTATTCAATTGGTCTCATCATGTATTGCTAATATAATCAAGTTTGTCCATTTCTTATGTGGAGTATGTTTAGTGAGGTCTCTTTTCTATGTATGTGCACTATTTTTAATTTTAATTTTTCATAAATTCAATTTCTTTATGTTCTGTCAACAACATATTTAGTTTGGTAAGGTTGACTTTGTAAATGATTGGAATGATCATGCTACATCATTTGATCATCTCTCATTTTTGAGATGCTATATATTTTTATTGTTCTTTGAAGGTTCAATTTTTTTTATATGATTTAATCATTAACTATTTAATTTTTCTATATTAAATATCATTGGAGTATTTGACCTATACTTGGTGATTATCGTGTTGCTTGTTGGATATTTATTTTCAAAGTGACAACTTTGTAGACTAAGGTCATCTTATGCCCTTTTATTTATGATCTTGGTAGTTTATATGTTGATATTTTATAGATAATGACTAGCTTCCAAATAAAAGCATCCTACTAAATAAATTAAAGTGCTCAATTATGGTTACATGTTACCAATTTTACTTCTTGTAAATTAATATAATCAATAGACTCATAAGATCTTCTAAACATACAATCAATAGCTCTCTTGCTACTTGAGATTCTTTACCTTTTACATTTAAACTATTAAAATTCATAATTAGCCATGGTAACACTTAATATAGTCTATTAATAAAAATATAAAGCCTTCATTTCGTTCCTCTTTTGGGATACTTGGATCTACAACCAATTATGTGAATCATTCCATATTTCATCAATGATTTGGAACATCAAGGATTGATCACTGTGCATCATTATACAAAGCTAGTCCATTATATCTAGTTGTGGAATTTGTGTAGGAAACTTTTAAATTTTAAAAATGTAAGAGTTGATTTATGTTTATAAAAATAATAGTAAAATAATTATTAAATATTATCTAAATGAGTAAATATAACCATATTTTCATATGGAGGATTTTATATTATCTATAAGATTTGAGATAATGGAAAAAATATGTACAAAGATTAAATCAAGTCATTTTCTCATATTCTTTCATTATTTCTTTCTTTTTGTACTAGGCTTAAATCTTCATCTATGTTTGTTGTGTACTTATAAGAAACCTTTGTTCCTTAGTATCATGTTCTTGTACATTGTATGGCAACTTTCATGATAAATATTATGTGCATGTGTCCCTTCCTCCTATCAAATTTTCTTTATGGATACGAGGAAGTTTATTTCTAATTTTTTGGTTTCCTCCTTATCATAATATTTCTTCAATAATTTAGAAATCATATTTACAAGCTTATATCATCTCTCTCATTTTCTTCTCTTATTTGTACCTTCAATAATGACTAAATTGATTTTACATGACCACCAATGTTAAGTAATGATGCTTTCCCTTTATTTATTTATTTTTGATCGAAAGTGGTAAGCCACTTATAATTTTATTTATAATATTTTTTATTTACATATTGTTGGTTCAAGCGGACATACTAGCGGGAAAGAGCCAGCAAGAAAACCTCCAGTCGTAGTCCGAGTAACACTTTTTACAATTCAAAATATAGACTAGAATGGTCATTTAGAATTTTACAATACATTAACCTTCCCGATACAACTGAAATAGATAAATGACTATGAAAATATATTTGATCATTCCCCTTTGATGCCCAAAATACCCTAGCAGAATATACAAACTATGTATATATCACTATCCCTTAACACAAAATTTAGCCCATTACACATATAATTCTTTAACATAAACTCTGCTAAAAAGATGCATATTTGATTCCAGCTCTTTGAAAGCCATTAACCAAACTTTCTTCTATATCCACATGCTTTCCTGTATGCTGACGATCATAAGATGGGATTGTTTTGTTAATGTCAGGTACATAACAGTAACAGAACTTCCTCTCCAATCTCTCTAGAATGATAAGAACTAAAAAATAGAATTGTATGAAGCAAATGAACAAAGCAAACAGTTTATAGCCAATTTTCATGTCCGCACGATGTAAGCATTGGAAAATACACCTAGTAAGGATAGCACGGGTGAAGGATATTTGAGGATACATTACAACTTCCAGCTTTCCATATTATAATGCCAACATTGTACTATCAATGCTGCCAATAAAATGGCTTTAAATCCTTCAATAGTGAAGTACCATTGTAAAAAACCAAAAATTTTAACAATGCTTCAAACCACGATATCCTTACTAGATGTCCAATGCTCCACCACATTTGTACATTCTGGCTTAGTTTGCATAGTGCTTTAGAAAGCCACGACAACTGAGGCCACACATGCCATCGTATGGCTTGAATAACTGAATCAACACAAAATCTTGTAAGCTTATCACAACAATCATTAGAAGTACCAATCTGACAATATAAGTACAACAAGTGTCTTAGAAATCCATGACAGCTGAGGCCACACATGCCATTGTATGGCTTGAATAAATGAATCAACACAAAATCCTGCAAGCTTATCACATAAATCATCAGAAGTACCAATTTGACAAAATTTTGCATAGAAATTCGACATAGATGCCCTACCCAAATGCAAACTTTCTTGTCAAATATGTATATAAAAACAATAATTTCCTTAGAATGCCACGACATCTAATACTACACATGCCATCGTATAAAAATCCTGTAAGTTGTAGGAAATAAATCTTAGATGCAACCTTTATCAATATTTTTTAAGTCTTTAATGGCAAATTTTGTACTAGAGTGCACACTTGTAAATTTAAAATTAAATAGAACTATTTTAGATTATGTTTTGTGTGCAATCTAGTAATTTGAATGTTTTGATTATTAAAAACTAGATAGATGTTGAATTTTTTTTTGTTAATGGTATGAAAATATTATTGATGAGTAGATGAATTATTACAACTATTTTAGATTTCTATTCCCTATATCTACATATATTATTTACCAAGGTTTCATTGCTCCTTTAGATGTACATACATATATATAACATGGAAAATGCAGATGTTCCACCTGAGCCAGAAGATTTGTTTGCAAATACCACTAATGAGATAAAGAAATTGAGAGACTCATTAGCACAGGGTGCAAACCCAGGGGTATATACTGAACCATGCATGTCAATATTACATAGTCTAGAAAAACTAAAAGATGAACTTGAGAGGACTAGTGCATATTCCCTAGATAGAGAAGTTGTTATTATTTCCTACATGTGAGAAGTACATGGTGACATTCCCCTTAAACAAATACAGGATAGTGTGACCAAAGAAATGATAAAAACCACTTGTTTTCCATTCTATCAAAATGTGTGTAAGGTTAGGTGATACTAGGTCACTAGATGTGTCGATCATGTTATGGCCTCATTGATCTACCCACGATTTCTCACAACACATGGTCAATACCCAAACAATCACCAGATTCCATTGTATTTTGTTCAACAGTTGTATGTTGAGGTCCATTTGGGCCTCAAAGTCAACTACCTAGACATTCCACCATATGTTGGTCAGGGGCGTTGTAGGATTTCTAATAGGCCCACCTATCATCGAGCAGATAAACCAACCCCAATGTTTAGGGTATTGGTTGGTGAGAGGTCTCCTGCTCTCACCCCAGCTCTAGCCCCCATAGTAGATGAGGTTGTCATTGCTTCCCAAAAGGAAGCAATTGACACTATAGGTGACATTGTAGATGCCACAAGTAGGATATCTACTGATCATGTAGGTTAGTATTTGATGTCTAGAGGAACTTCTTGATCCATGCCATTTTCATCACAGTGGACTACCATGGATCCTTATATAGTAGTGGACATCCCTACTCCCACACAGCTTGACACACTTACAAGAGATATGGCACACATGACTCTGCATTGTTTAGCTGAGGACCTCTTGGATGCATATGCCTTCATTGCATCAGACTATGGAGTTGGTATAGAGCATGTTAGAGATCATTTGGGATGTAGAGGTCGTTCATTTCCAAGATCCCATCACTCTCAGCTCAGCACTAGTGCACATCAAGATCCACCTACAGATCATTCGACAACTACACGGACTATGGGTTTTACTGAGATGTTGATTGGTTTTGGTTCATCATCGCCGATGCCATCTCACCTCCATAGTCCTCTTCACTCATCATTTATGGCATGACATGGGATAGATCAGATGGATGCAAATGTTGTTTTTTCGCTTGACCGTATAGTTGATATGGTGGAGGTGGCCATTTCAGAGGACTTAGGTCATCTGATATCAAATGATGTGCATGCATGTGTGCATGTGCATGTTTCAATTCCTTTTTAATTATTTTTAAATTTTAGTTTTAACTAGATATTCATGTACTAATATATATGTATATATATTGTAGGTGGACATACCTCATGTCACTCCTAGCCTCGTTCCTCTAGATCATGTACATCGACATGACTCTGGGGATGAATTTGCTGCTAGTGGACATGTGAGTTTTAAATTTTTATATATACACATGTATATGTACATGTATATGTACATGCATATATATGCACATAGATCTAGATAGATATTTAAAAATATACAAGTACATTCTTAAATTTATAACTTTCATAAAATTTATTTAATATAAATTATATGTATTTAACACATTTTTATTTGTAGGGCACAACACATCCATCAGAGCAGGACTATTCTCATTCAGATGGTCGTTCAACTAGGAGTCAACATTCATATTAGGCCCTGCACTAGATCTATGATCTTTACTACATGTATTTGCTTATATGACGATCTTTAGTATTCAACATTTGATGATCTTTGCTTATATACATACATTTGTCTCTTTTCTTATATACATACATTTGGCTATTTGCTTATATACATAAATTTGGCTCTTTGCTTATAACATGTTACATGTTTATACATTAAATCTATTTACATGTATGTATGTGTTTGCTTATGTTTACATGTTTATATGATATATGTATACATTTTCTATATATTCAATATACATACATTTTCTTATTTGATGATCTATTAGAACTTGCATTTCCTTATATGATATACATTTGATCTCTAGTAGAACTATGGGAAATGAACATGCCACTTTATAATTTAGTTCATTCATGTTGACCACAATAAATAATTTGCACGCACACCCATTGAATTTTATAGTAAGAAGTAAAAAATTATAAAATAAATGACTCTCAAGCTCAAGTAAACTAATGATATTTTGTAAACGAGTTATAAAATATAATTATAAAGAAGAGGTAGGAACATTCCTTTTATAATTATATACCATTCTTCAAACACTTTCCCTCTCAGTTATAAATTTTTTATGTTAAATTATGTCATAAATAATCCCTTAATCTACACCATTATTAAATTATATGAAAATTTTATTCATTGAAACATTAAGAAAATTGAATTCAAATATACCCCTATTGTCTTTTTGACAAGTAACAAAATTCTAAAATTACTCTAAGATATATGTTGCATATCTATACATTAAAAAACAACAAACTCCACAATGAAATAACTTGTTTGATTACCACTTGATTCATTTAATGATCTAGGATGTAGTTATTCCATACACTAGAATAATTTTTTTCCCATATGCATATAGATACAAGCTTATTTTTCATTATTCCATATCAAATTGTAAGATTCATTCACATTTATATCACTTGGAGCTCGCAGATTTTGGAGAAAAGGTTTTTGCACATTTATCAAGGAGGAAAATATTGGAGAAGACAACTTTTCATTTTTATTAATCAAGGCAAAATTTGGAGGATAATTTAACTAAGTTGCTAGAGGATTTATTTTGAGACATCTTTAACTTGAAGAAAATGGGACAACAAAGAAAAAGAAATAATGTGTCTCAACGAAAATTGTCAAAAGAAGAAGAACAAAAGAGGCATGAACAAAACTTGGAAAATTATCATAGAAAGAAACAAGGTACATGCTTGTTTCTTCTCTCTCTCTCTCTCTCTCTCTCTCTCTCTCTCTCTCTCTCTCTCTCTCTCTCAAGTGTGTGTTTAGGACTTTTATTAACACCTCAAATTTTTTTACTTATAAATATGCATGCCTTTTATGAAAACCATGTTAGATTTAACTTGGAAACTTTAATACTAAAAAATAGTCATCTTGCATAGACATTACCTAAATTGCTTATCATCTATTTCCAATTGCTTTTGTTCCATGGAATTCATAAGTTTAAGAATATTTGACTTTATTTGTTTCAACTTCACTTAAATAACTCATAGTCTCTCACTTTCTTTGCTTGCATGTAAATTCAAAGAAGTAGGAAATTCTCAAGCGGAAGTCAAGCCAAATCTAGATATTGGATCAAAAAAATCCGTTGAAGAACATATGGACCTTGAAGTTAGGGAGGAGACCCAAGTTCAAACAATGCTTGTTGGAGAGGGGTCAGGATCACTTCCTTCTATTGGTATGGATGAGCATATAAAACTAGTTGTTCAAAACTTCTATCACTTATAGCATCATGTCTTATCAGTTTTTTTGCTTGCATACATAAGCTTCACTTATATAGAATCATCTCTCACTTTTCTTTGAAAAATATTTTGTGACATGTATAAAGGGCTGAACAAGTAGGAAGTTCTCATGTTGAAGTCGAGCCAAATCTAGATATTGGATCAATTGAATCGTTGAAGAACACATGGACCTTGAAGATAGGGAGGAGGCCCAAGTTCAAACAATGCATGTTGGAGAGGGGTCAGGATCACTTCCTTCTACTGCTATGCATGAGCATATAAAACTAGCTGAAAAGGTGATGAAACAAATTTCTTATAGAAATTTAGATCATTTACTTGAAATGGATATGCAGAAGCTGAAATGTTATGCTAACCAGTCTTATAATAAGAGAAAGAGGTCAATGACTAAATCTGTAAATGGAATAATCAATCATCATTTCAATCATCTTGATACACTTGAAAAAACCCAATTGTTATCACATTTACTTCTTCGTAATGAGCTGAAAGAGTCATTACAATTGTTGGGTGTACATTCGGCATCAAATAAGAAGAAACACATGGGATTACAAAAGGATATTGCTCAAAATGTTAAAAAGGGTTTAGATTCCATTGGGAAAGGATCTCAATCAGTGGATAAGGCCACTACAAGAAGGGTGATGTTGACATCTATTGTACATCAAGATATAGCAAGAAAAAGAAAAATGTTTGTACTTTCAGCTGAAATTGGTTATAGTAGAACCACATTAATAAAATATGAGAAAAAAAGAAAGTTTTTGGATGAGAGTTCAGAAGGAAATTGGGAAATTATGTGTAGAGCTCCCCGTTCTGACAAGATTGAAGATGTTGTTAGGAACTTGATCTCAATTTTTTGGTATGATTAGACTCGTCCATCATCAAATACTAGAGATGTTATGAGACACGATTGGTCCTGGTATTTATGAAAATCATATCAAACATTGGCTAGACATAACACAATTTGAGATGTATATGAAATTTTGTAATACATATCCTCATATAAAGATTGGGAAAACAATATTTGAAAGGTTAAAGCCATATTATGTGAAGATAAACAAGTTTTTTGAAACTTGTTGTTGCCTTTATCACATTGAATTTTATCTCTACTATTAGGTGTTTCGAAAGATGAGAGAAGAAAGTTGTGGGTTTCAAAATGCACCTCCTAAACAGGCAAGTTTGTTCATAAAGGATATTTTATGTGATCATGAAAATGGACCTCAAATAAATTGCATAAAAGGAATTTGTGAGATGTGGAAATTTGACTAAATTTCCTTCAAGAAATGAGGATAATGACCTAACAAAGATAGTAAATTGCAAGAGGTAAGTACTATTTTTAAAGATTTTACTTGTTTTAATTTGATTAGATTGTTATTTGAATTCTCTAATGTAATGTTTCATTCATTGTGTGGTTTATTACTTATTCACATATTTTACTCACACAGGTACAAGTATGTAAAGTTGCAAACAAATTTTGTGAAAGAATCCACAAGGTTGAACTATGTAGAAGAGGAGATTCGTATTGGAAAAATTATTGAAGATTTTTGAAAATTGATACAACCATACATACAACATTCCTTTTTTGCTAAGTGGAAAGCACAACAATTCCAAACATTGAGAGATACTTTTCCACTTAGAACAGTTCTATCAGTAGTTGACTTTGCAAAAAATTACTCCTTCGTACATCAAAAAAAGATTCAATCAGAGTATTACTTTTTAAAGCATATCACTATTATGGTTCATGTGTGTTATCAACATGCACAATTGGAATTGGATGGTGTTGAGAGTATAGATGAAGAACGAGCCATAAAGAAATAATATCACTTTTATATTAGTGATGATAAAGAGCATGACACACTTTTTGTCCAACATTGCTTTACAATTTTTTTGAGAATTTGAGAAGCAGGGGTGTAAAATTTGAAAAGAATTTTGTATGGTCAGATGGATGTATGACACAATTCAAAACTTCACGACCATTCTATGCACTTTTTAGATATCATAAAATCTACAAAATACCACATGTTTGGAGTTTTTTTTAGAGTGGGCATGGAAAGGGTGAGCATGATGGAGCAGGAGCTTGCATCAAACAAGCTTTAAGAAAACATCAAATGAGTTATCCAAAAGATCGTATAGACAATGCACATGATGTTGTTGAATGGTGCAAGAAACACTTTGCATCAAATGTGGTCGGCACATCTTCGAGAACAAACCGACACATTCCACATAGACTGTTTTGGGAGATATCGGGTATGTATAAATTACATTTTCAAAAATTTGAATTTATTTAAGTTTAAAATTTGTTTATATATATATATACATTTTTGTTCACATAAGTTTGTTGTTGTACATGTATCTAGGTGTGGACAGAAGATCAATGCATGGATGCAAGAGGGTAGAAAAAACAAGATCTTTGCATTGTGTTGGGAGTTTAGATAGTCACCATGGATGGACATTACACAAAAGGGATTACTCTTGTTTTTACACTGAGTGCATTGCAGGAAACTTTGATCATGCATGCAACAACAAGGAAGTTGGATATGTTGGTAAATGGGATACAGTGCCACTAGTTGTTTCAAAAACATATGATGAAAATGAGAAAGAAAGACTTGAAGACATTCCTTTGATTTCAATTGATTATGACCATATATCAGGATTGGTTAGAAAAGGTACATGTGTAAGTTTTCAATAATTTTTATATTATATATATCTAGTTAATGATCTTTAAAGTCTAGAGACATTTCTAATTTTTTTAGAAATTTTGTGTGTAAATTTGGTGTACAGGAGATGTTTTTGTAGTCATAGCAGAGCCTAGAAACATCAAAGGTGTTAGCTATTATTTATTGTGTTGCATAGAAGAGAGGAATAAGCTAACACAACCTAAAACAAGTGATGGAATGTCATTTCCCACAGGTGAGTTTGAATTTAAAATTGTATATACATTGTGTTCACATGTGAGTGCATTACATTATAAACATTAAATATATATTGTACAAACCTTGAGCACAAAAATGTTGTACACATTCATATGTCTTACCAAGTAGGTTCATGTTTACCATGCAGGTTCTGTTGTAGTGCAAGGGACATATCTAAAACAAGTCAAAGTTGTTCAGCATGGGATTCATTTTGTTGACTATCAACTTGATAACAAGGTATATCAATATAGTCACTTGATAATTGCTACCATCCTACATCTTCATGCAGTTCCACATGCATGTGGCCGAAGAAAATGGAGACTAGATAGTGAAGATCATCAAAAAATTCTACATGTTATTGAAGAGCGGGCTGAACCAGAATCTGACTTAGATTATATCCATGTTTTTCAAGTTCACTTGTAACCCTATACATGTCCAAATGAGAACTTATAGTAACTTGTACATAGTTGTAAATCATTTTGCGTAAATTACAATTATATGTACATATTTTTTCCATGGAATTCTTAAGATCAAGAATCTTTGATAGCATCATCTCTCACATTTAATTATATACAACTTATATTTGTTCCATCGAATTGTTCCATGGGAAATTATGTAAATTTTAAAATTAAGTATTATCTAATTATAAAATTATTGCACACATATTTAAAACATAAATCAATGTACCCTCGAGCTCCCTCTCTCCCCTCTACCCTTAACCCTTAAACCCTAAACCATTGTACCCCCTACCCTTTATCTCTCTCCCACTCCCCCCTCTCTCTCTTAAGTCTCTCCCTCCTACCCCCTCTCCCTCTCTCCCCTCTACCCTGCAGGTTAAACCCTAAACCCTACCCTCTATCTCTCTCTCCCTCCCACCTCTCTCTCTCTCTCTCAAGTCTCTCTCTGCCCACTCTCCCTCTCTCCCCTCTACCCTTAACCCTTAAACCCTAAACCCTTGTACCCTCTACCCTTTATCTCTCTCCCACTCCCCCCTCTCTCTCTAGTCTCTCCCTCCTAGAACCACTCTTTGTCTCTCTCTCTCACTCACTCCTTCTATCTCTAGATCTGCTCTACCCTCTACCTTTAAGCCTTAAACCCTTAAACCCTCTCTCTCTTACTCACTCACTAATTATATCTCGAGCTCCCCTCTACCCTTAACCCTTGACCCTTAAACCCTAAACCTTCTACCCTCTACCCTTTATCTCTCTCCCACTCCCCTCTCTCTCTCCAAGTCTCTCCCTCCTACCCCTTCTCCCTCTCCCTCTACCCTTAACCCTTAAACCCTTGTACCCCCTACCCTTTATCTCTCTCCTCCCCTCTCTCTCTCAAGTCTCTCCCTCCTACCCCCTCTCCCTCTCCTCTCTACCCTTAACCTTTAAACCCTAAACCCTTGTACCCTCTACCCTCTATCTCTCTCCCAAGTTCTCATGCTCACTCTTTCTCAAGTCTCTCCCTCCTACCCACTCTACCTCTCTCAATTATCTCTCTCTCTCTCTCTCTCACTCCTTCTATCTCTAGATCCCCTCTACCCTCTACCCAAGTAAGCAAGTTAAAACCTTAAACCCTCTCTCTCTCACTCACTCAATCCTTCTGTTTTGAGCTCCCCTCTAGCCTTAAACCCTTAAACCCTCTTTCTCTCACTCACTCACTCCTTCTATCTCGAGCTCCCCTCTAGCCTTAAACCATTAAACCCTCTCTCTCTCACTCATTCACTCCTTCTATCTCGAGCTCCCCTCTAGCCTTAAACCCTCTACTCTCTATCTCTCTCCCACTCCCTCCATATCTCTCTCTCAAGTCTCTCCCTCCTACCCCTGTGCTCCCTCTCTCTCCCACTCCAGGTACATATCTCTCTCTCAAGTCAATGATATGGGCCTTCCGTAAAATTTTCTAGTCATAGTTGCCATTCTTTCTAGCTGAAAAAATCCATGTAGGCATTAAAAAAACATAAGAATAGTTAAAGAAAACCCATAAGCACAAAGCTAACGAATCTTCAACTTCACTGCTCAGGTGGTTTAAAGCATGAGAAAAAAATCACCTTTTGGGTCTCTAAATTTTATACAATATATGATACGAAGAAATTTCATCATGGTGGGAAAATCATTGCACTAAAAAGATTTATAGAGAGAATAAAATCTAGGAGGTTCGTAGGGTTGTAAATACATTAGAATTAGAATAGGTACAACTAAAAAAGGAGTGAATCATAATCATTTTAACCACAATTTGCATTTGAGAATACAAAAATATGGAATATGCATCATTAAATTAGTTAGGCTATGCAAACAGACCTCATCTCTCAACTGAATATTCTCAATACGCAGTTGCTACTATTGAACACTAACTTCTACAATAACAAGTCCTCCGCAGTTGGTGCATATGGGATTTTTGAATTTGCTGAGGAGTATGCATGTGATATCACTTCTTTTTGGGATGGTTATCTTCCTGCTCATCACCAAATCCATTCCCTTCCATGTTGTCATTGCCAAACCTTCTCTCATACTCTTCATCTCTCTGTACATCCCAAGCTGAGACTCTGCACCGCTGCTACCAAACATGTCTCCTTTTCCTTCCAAGCTACTTGGTTGTCTAACAATTCCCATCATAAATATATACTTACTTATATCTATAAACAAACAAAATGCCCCTAAGAAAATCAAATTAATACGCATTTCCACATGAATACCCATGTTTTTATGATTTCTGGTTGAAGAGAACACCTACCAGCGTCAAGGAGAGCTTGAGTTCGGAGTTGTATATATTCATGTTCATATTAGACCTTGGCTGAGGGGCAACGAAATAAGGTTGTGCCATTCCAATATTGTTAGATGAGATCTCAAAGAAAAACCTTTTTTTTTAATCGTTCCTGCCCTCAACTAAACTACCCAATCCAAAATTCATCCCAAAATGCTTTTCAACCATTTCTAATATATATACTTTTTAATTATATACTTTTAATATTATAATAATAACAATTATATATTATAATAATAATATATAATTAATAATTATTATATATTATTATTATTATTATTATATATTGTAATAATAAGTATATTATATATTATAATATAAAATAATATAATTTAGATTTATATTAATATTATATATTATAAAATACAACTATTTAAAAATGGGTAAACAAATGGTGAAATGGATCCATGTCAAGGGGTTTGGCCGAACCCATTTTTCTAGTTCGACCGAACCCCTTTAAAGTACATTTTTTTATTATATTTCAAAGTGGTTCGACCGAACATATGTTCATTCGAACATACTTTTTTGGTTCGACCGAACAGTGATTCGACCGAACCACCTTTTTTTCATCTTCACCCTCCCAGAGACCAAAATTGTCCAAAATTTTGCACTTCGAAGCTTGATTTGAAAATGAGAATAGAGGAGACTTCAAAAACCCAACTGGTATCAGGAATCCCTCAGAATGAGCTATCCAACGAATATAATTTTAATATGTTTTGGATTTATTATCTTTTTTTTTAAAAGTTTTATTAAGTATATGTTTCTCACCGAAAATGAAGTTCTCTATTCTGCACATGTGGAAAAATAGAAAATTATCAATTTTTTTTTTTAAAATATGAGTACACCAGATATTGGAGTCATTCATCCAACAAAAATAAAAAATAAAAAAAATTGATGCATACAATAAAAGTTATGCGTTATACGGTCACAATATGTCTGAATTGTAATTGGTTTGACTTTGAAACTTGATTAAAGAAAAAATATTCAATAAAAAAATATCTAACCAAGTGGAAGCACTAGATATCAGAGTTACAAACTAAATTTGAAAGAATTAGAATTTTATCCTTCAAGGAAAAAAATTTATGCGTTATACGGTGTGTGTCACTTTTTAAAAATGTTGTTTTCTAAAAAAAACCAGTTTTTGTGGGAGATGGAAAAAAAAGTATAATATGATTCCAAAAAAATTGAAAAAAATATTTTTAGAATCTACAGAAAAAATGCGAAGAGACTCTAGTTTGCATCATCTTCAAATTCCTCACGGTTTATCCGCTATAGGTGCCCCAATGTGAAGATTTAGTTAAAAATAATAATTTCAATGTCCAGTTTAGCCAAAAATTGTAAACCACTATTGTGAGATCACCCTAATACATTAAATAATTCAATGTTAGGACTCTAAGGTTGAAACACCTTATTCCCAACATTCTCCCATTTGTTGAAGACCTGCCAAGAGTCAAATTACATCAATGGCTCAGGGCCCCAAGGC
The DNA here is from genome assembly GCA_007258455.2 of Sequoia sempervirens. Taxonomy (NCBI): domain Eukaryota; kingdom Viridiplantae; phylum Streptophyta; class Pinopsida; order Cupressales; family Cupressaceae; genus Sequoia; species Sequoia sempervirens. Next base: position 60,657,972 of record VDFB02373365.1, on the reverse strand, counting down.
CCATAGATTCAAAACATAATTTTGAAGACAAAGAATCCTCCAAAGAACAAGATAAACCATCAACTAGACCAATAACCAAACTAGGTTGCCCTCATCTAACTGATAAACCCACGAGATCAGAAATAACACCTACAACAAATGATGATCCTTCCAATCTACCATACCTCAAAGGTATCCAAAATAATAGTAGAACTTATGCCAACAACATATCCAACCCATAGACTGCAATCAAAGGCTTCATGTGTCAAAACCGTCACTAAGAACACACACATCCAGGAACTCCCACTGCATGGGTAATGTCAATTTTGAAAAAGATCAAGGCATACCAAGTCTACCAATAATATCATATAGAAAGTGTAAACAACATCATGTAGTACCAAGAAACATCCACAATGATATGCAAAACCTGTAAGAGTAACTCTCACCACAAGTCTCCAAAGCTCTCCCATGTTCTCCACACTCAACAAAGGAAATATATAAAGAAACCTCCATGTCATCACCCAAGAACATAAGTGAAAACACATTATTGAAGTAAAGGTACCAATTTTTAATGCTTAACCTTTCCAATAGTTTCCATCCAAACCTCAAAACCAATGTAATGTGAAACCAAACATCGAAGAGGATAACCAAGACCAAAGAGAGAAACACTGCACATCATATACCTATGGAAAATCCTTCTACATACACCTCTAAATGTCAACTGTGTCAAGTATGATCTCCTCCACAACACCCCAAAATAAAATACATAACAACACCCAACCGTTCAATCACCAAGATAAAACATAACATATGTATCATGTAATCAACATGGATGTAAGCTTCTCAAGCCAAAAAAGATCAAACTAAATATCCATTCCCATATCAGGAAATAAGCCCAATACATCTCCTAAACTTAACATCAATGAATTTTCTCATAATGAGTAAGGAGATAAACATGCCAACACTCCTCAAATGAATCCTCCAAAACCATATATTCTTAGCTTAAGATCCATATGCATGAGAGGACAAAGAATAACATAATACACATGAAAGGAACAATGGGCAATACCTCTCAAGTAGACTGCCAAGTAGACCAAGAGTGGGGAATGAGAATGCTTCTCCAAGATATCTAAGTCATCATGACTCATCTAAGAACACTCTCCTCATAGGTTCATATTGAAATCATGTCCAACCAAGGTGTAGGCTCCTTGGACTTCCTGCTGAAATATCATCAAGAGTGACCATCTCAAAACATGTCTCTAACTGCAAGCCTCACCTAAGTTTCCAAGTATCCATGAGTACCTATAACCAACAAATCCATGCCAAACCCCATATGAAAAATAGCACCATCATGAAGTAATCAATAAAATGATCAATGTACCCAATACAAAGAGAACCACCAAGATCAATATCAAAGCTCCCATCATGAAATAAGAACATAAACATGACAACAAGATCTAACCATCTCCTCCTAGGAGATCACATACAACAATGTACACATCATGGTCTCAAGAGAACAAGTACCATGCCAAAAATCTAAATGCGTATCAAGAGTAAGCCATGACATAATACCAAAACACTCGAAACCAAGAAACATATCCAAACACATGAAGATAACCATCTCCAAATAATGTTCATGCAAATGCCAAAGAACTCTTCTACAACAACAGGATCTAAGAGCTCCTCCTAGTAACATCTTGCAACACTAAAAAAGATCATCCATCACCAACTGATGAATCCGCAGTCACTGCTAAAGCTCCCACTGAACAGTGATACCAAGCTATCCAAGAATCATGACAACCATCTCCTTAATGAAGATTCTTTATGGTTCTAACACAATAAAATGCAATATCAACAACACCAAATAAATAGAACCAAAATCCCCAAGCCAAGAAGATAAACATGTTGACTATCCAAGCACTCAATATCATCCATCATCTCATCTCAAAATAAAATACCAATGCATTAATGACCACCGAAAAGGCCAACTAATGAAATTTGCATCAACACTAAATCAATTTTGTGGATATAGAAAATCCACATCTGAGTCATCCCACTACAGCCAATGAGTAGCTAATCCACAAACTACATAACTCGTAGATCCCAAACATTGAAGCATACGAACTCATCATCACATTGGTAACATGAAAAATTGAGATATCAAAGAAGATAACATGTATATTTCAAGAATCAAACACAAGATCACCAACATACCCGATTTTCCAAACAAATCCACTACTAAGTACCATAGTCAAGGAACTAAAAAAGAATTCCTGCAAATCTGCAGTTGTTTTCATCTAGAAAACTCCAAGAGTCTGAACACAATATTTTCCACAGATCTGCAAACCACATATTTTTGTTAACATGTAAAAAACCTGTAAAAAATCATCTCCATGTAAATCTAAGACCACTTAAACATCCAGAATAATAGATCACACATATTTCATTTGAACAAGTGAATACTCCAGATCGACACAAACCCACAGTTTTTAGAACAGAGGGAAACTGCAAAACCTTCAGAGGAAATAGGTTGTCCAAAAGCTTATAAAATATAAATTATCCCAACCTCTCAACCCACAAATCACCAATGGTACAAAAATATTCCAACATTTCCTTAATGAGAAAGCTGCAAACCTCCTCAAAACATGCACAAAGTATACACACAAACCTATAACTATCTTACATCCAGAAATACCACAAGGGAAAGATAATCTAAAAAAATAGTTCATCTACAAATTTGCAAAACCGCAAGTTTTGATTCACTGTGTAAACCTGCAAACCCACCATGTTTTATAACACATGCCAATCAATATCCACTTACCATCTGGAAGACCCTCAAGTCTGTATACAACCATAATAGTTAAACCGGAACAATAGAATATCATGAATATGCTTAATAATAGATTTTTAAACGAAAAATCCATAAAACCCTCAAATCCAAGGAACATGAATCTGAGCCATGCAAGTACAAACATCCATTAGGAAAGAGAGGTCCAAGAACTTCTAGGCCCATTTGTAAGCCAACTCCACCACCAACATGTGCATGCATCTAAGAGAGAACTAGGCTATTCCATAAGCTTCTAGATCATCCAATGATCAACTACATAGCCTACATGCATTCAAGGTTATTAAAGCAATTCCTTCCAATGTCAGGAATTAAAAAAAAACACCAAACATAGGCACACCAAACTGAAGTAATAACAACATGAGTCTCTTCATATGACCAGAGATTCCATCTCAGACATCTAATATGAAAACTCTAATGCACATAACCACAGAATGAAAAATAACCACCATGCATGAGGGTTATTCAAATATCAAATCAAGAGCTCCAAATCAATAACTTATCAAATGTAACCACATGACCAACTCCATAAAAGCTCTATCTTTTCCATTCTTCACAATGCCTATTTTTTCCAGAAAACAAGATCAACTACAAAACTTTCACTCAATCAAGGATTAATAATCAACCAATTCCTTCAAAACGAATTCCCTCAAGCTTTCCAAGCTAAGAAATCACAACAAAATAAATATTCAAAATCTCAAACACCACATGCATCACCATGCGAGCATATGCAAGTTCATGCAAGTACATGCAACACACATGCAAGTACATGCAACTTACATACATACACATGCAAACACATGCAAGTATAGAATTGGCTCTGATACCAAATGAAAGGGAATGATGAAATCATAAAGCCTTCCAAGATCCAGTATGCACCTTCAGTATCTTATGCTTCTTAAAATAAATCAGATTTTAGTCATCTTGAGACAAGCACATACTACTATGCCTTAAAGCGGAAACAAACATAATTTAATTTCCCATGCATTAACCCTTCTAGAAAATTTGATGTAGTTTCAGATCTAAGAAAATTTCAACAGCATAACGACATGTAAATTAACATTTTGAGAATGAGAAACACAAAGAATAGAAGAGAGATAGATAGAAGAGAAGAAAACATGATATACTTGGGGAAAACCCTTTCATGTTGGTATGTGATGACTGATCATGCTATACTGTATAGCCCATGGTATACTGTACACCCCGGCCCCCTGTTCTCACCGGGGTCTGGGGCCGGGCAGGGCCTTGGGCAGGGGTTCGGGAGCGTAGCCCCCGAGAAAAAAAAAATTGCCTTATTTTTTGCATTGTCAGCTTAAAAGGAAAAATCTCTGAAAAAGAAAGAAAACTGACTTTGTAAAACCCTAATTCTGGAAGCTTCTAAAAGCTTGTTAAAGGGGTTGGGATGGGGATTACAGTATGATGAAAAACGCAATTATTCGCAAGATTGTAATAGGTTTTGCACTGGATAATAAAAGTATTGGATGGCTGCGGTTTGGTGGATGTAGCCCAGATTGGGTGAACCACGTTAAATTCTCTGTGTTATGATTTATTTTGTGTGTGTTTTAGTTTCTTTGTTTATTAATTAAATCTACATTTAATTGTTAGATATTTTCCATCTCTAACCCTAACAAGTGGTATCAGAGCAAGTTGTGTTTCGATTATCATCTGTGTGAAGGTCTGCTAAGTGGGGAGTCTCACGGTTGAGTGGGAGCAATGGCAGACATGGGTAAGAAGGTTGAGAAGTTTAATGGGTAGAACTATCAGTTATGGAGGATGCAGATGGAGGACCATCTCTATCAGAAGGATTTATGGTGGCCATTGGAAGGGAAATCCAAGAAACCCACACAATGTCAGATGAGGACTGGGAGATCTTGGATAGAAAGGCTCTTCGGTATTCATCTATGCAACAATCGGTGGCATTCAATATTACAACAGCAAATACAACTCAAGAGTTGATGGAAACCCTGGTGAAGTTATATGAAAAGCCTTCCACTTCAAATAAGGTATTTCTTATGAAGCGTTTATTTAATATGAAAATGGTAGAAGGTGGGTCAGTTACTGATCATTTGAATGAGTTTAATACGGTCACCAGTCAATTAACTTCTTTAAAAGTAAACTTTGATGAAGAAGTTAGGGCTCTTTTGATTCTGTGTTCTTTGCCTGAAAGCTGGAATAGCTTGGTAATGGCTGTTAGCAATTCTATTTCTGGTTCAAATACATTGAAGTTTGATGATGTTGTTGGTGTTATTTTGAGTGAGGAAATTGTAGGAAAAGCTCAGCTGGAACATCCACATAGGCAGTGTTTTGAATGCGAAAGCAGGGGCGAACAAAGGAGAGAGGAAAATTTTTTGGAAATCGTGGGAATTCATGAGGAAAATCAAAGGACAAAAGATCCCAATCTAGAGACAAGAGGGATTGTTGGTACTGTGGTAAGCTAGGTCATTTGAAGAAAGATTGTTGGTCTCAGGAAAAATAAAGATGGAGACAACAAGGAAGGAAGCAAAGAGGCAAATGTGGTAAGTAATAAATCTGATGAGGATGCTTTGATTCTTTCCCTTGATAATGTGATGATTCTTGGGTATTAGATTCAGGGGCTTCATTTCATGCTACCCCCCATAGAAGTTATTTTCTTGATTATGTCCAAGGGGATTTTGGGCTGGTTTATTTAGGAGATAACGAACCCTGTCAAATTGTTGGAAAGGGAAGAATCAAGATTAAGTTGTAGAATGAGAATCATTGGCTACTACATGAGGTAAGGCATGTTCCAAAGTTAAGCAGAATTTCAACAGGGCAACTAGATGATGAACATTGTGTTGTTACATTTAGTGATAAAATGGAAGGTCACAAAGGGTTTTAGTAGCAAAAGGTGTAGTAGGCATATATCTTTGTACAGTCATACTATTCCTTCTACTTTAATTATTACGAGAAAAGGGTCAATCTTAGGAATAGTTGCTGCGGTTTAGTAGGTAAAGATCATACAGGATGTGGACTCTAAATCAGCTTTGGCATAATAGACTTGGGCATATGAGTGCAAAAGGTATGAAAGTACTTCATTCAAATAATGTTTTACAGGTCTAAAATGTGTTAATATGGATTTCTGTGAAAGTTGTGTCTATGGAAATAAAAGAGAGTTTTCTCAAGGATGGGAAGCAAAAGAAGATGAGAAATTGGAGCTTGTGCATACTGGATGTATGGGGACCAACTTAGGTATCTTCTCTCGGTGGCTCTCTGTATTATGTTACATTCATTGATGATGCAACTAGGAAGGTATGGATTTATTTTCTTAGGCAGAAATCTGATGTATTTGAAACTTTTAAAAAATGGAGAAGCTTGGTTGAGAATGAGACGGGTAAAAAGATAAAATGTCTCGATCTGATAATGGTGGTGAGTATTGCAGTAAAGAGTTTGAAGATTATTGTTCCTCTAAGGGTATTCGTAGGCGAAAATGGTTCCAAGGACTCCACAAGAAAATGGAGTGGCTGAGCACATGAACAGAACAATAATGGAGCGTGCACAGACTATGAGATTGCATGCTGGGTTGCCTTTAAAAATGTGGGCAGAGGCTGTAAACACTGTTGTTTATTTAATCAATAAAGGTCCCTCTAATCCTTTGCATTGTGGTATTCCAGAGGAAGCATGGAAGGGTAAGAAGGTGAGTTATTCTTTTCTCAAAACCTTCGGTTGTGAAGTATTTGCACATGTAGATTCTGAAAATAGAACCAAGCTTGATGCAAAATCAAAGAAATGTGTATTTGTTGGATATGGCATTGATGAATTTGGTTATAGGCTTTGGGATTTTGAAAATCAAAAAATTGTGAGAAGCAAGGATGTCATATTCAATGAAAAAGTGTTGTACAAAGATCTGTTGCTGCAGCATGAGAAGAAAGAAAATGATTATGTAGTGTTGGATGATATTCCCAACAATAATGTTTCAGTGGTTCCTCATGCTGGGCAACAACAGCAGCAACAAATACCACAAACTCCCCGTTAGATGATCTTCAAGGATAAGTAGACCTCCGTAGATCGATTCTCTCCCTCTTTGTATACTATTTTGTTAACTAATGCTGGTGAACCAGAATATTATGATGAAGCTATGCAGGTGGATACCAAGGTTCAGTGGGAGTATGGAATGAAAGAAGAAATGGACTCCTTGCTGGAAAATCAGACTTGGGAATTATGCAAGTTGCCTGCAGGTAAAAAGGGTTTACCAAACAAATGGATTTATAGGCTAAAAGAGAGGAGGATGGAGGTAAGAAAGATTTAAAGCCACATTTGTTGTAAAGGTATTTGCACAGAAAAAGGTATTGATTTTGATGAGATTTTTCTTCTGTTGTTAAATGACTTCTATTCGTATTGTTTTAAGTATTGTGGTTGTTGAAGATTTGCATTTAGAATAGTTTGATGTTAAAACAACCTTTCTCCATGGTGATTTGGAAGAGGAAATATATATGGAACAACCACAAGGATTTGAGGTCAAAGGTAAGGAGAAACTAGTGTGCAGATTGAAGAAAAGTTTATATGGCTTGAAGCAAGCACCTCGACAATGGTATTTGAAATTTGACAGTTTTATGGTGAGCAAGGCTACTGTGGTGTCATTCCACCATTGTGTTTATTTTAAGAGGTTGGATAATGATAGCTACATTATTTTATGTTTATATGTTGATGACATACTTGTAGCTGGGTCTAACATGGATCACATAAGTGAGCTAAAACCAGTTAGCAAAATCTTTTTGCTATGAAGGATTGGGTGCAAAAAGCAAATCCTTGGTATGAAAAATTTAGAGATAGGAAAAACAAAAAATTGTTTTATCTCAGGCTAATTATGTTGAAAAGGTGTTGCAGAGATTTCATATGGAGAATGCAAAAGTTGTCAACACACCTTTGCCTAGTCATGTTAAATTGACTAAGGATATGTGTCCAAAGACACAAGAGGAGGAAGAAAAAATGTCCAAGGTACCATATGCTTCAGCTGTAGGCAGTTTAATGTACGCCATGGTATGTACTAGACCAGATATTGCACATGCCGTAGGAGTTGTTAGCAGGTATTTGAGTCATCTTGGAGTTGAGCATTGGAATGCAGTAAAATGGATTCTCAGGTATTTGAGAGGTACATCCAATAAGTGTTTATGTTTTGGGGGCTCTAATACTGATTTAAAAGGCTATGTTGACTCAGATTTGGCAGGGGATATAGATACCAAGCGAAGTACTACAGGTTATGTATTTACAGTTGGTGGGACAGCAGTGAGTTGGATTTCTCAATTGCAAAAGGTGGTTGCTTTATCCACCACAGAGGTAGAGTATGTTGCTGCAACAGAGGCAGCAAAGGAGATGATATGGATGCAACTTTTCATGGATGAGTTGGAAAAACAACAGGATGAAAATTACTTATTTATAGATAGTCAGAGTGCTATAGATCTTGCAAAGAATTCTGCCTTGCATTCTAAAACAAAACACATACAATTGAGATATCATTTCATTCAATCGCTGTTGGAAGATGGACAGGTCAAGCTGGACAAGATACATACAAATGTCAATCCAGCGGATATGTTTACGAAGGTGGTGCCAAGGGAGAAGTTGAGCTCCTCTTCAGCTTTAGTTGGCCTTCAAGGTTGAATTCAAGTATAACAAAGCAGTAGGGTCCAAGGTCCTTATTTCTAGTGGGAGCTGTAAGTGCAGCAGTGTTGTCCAGGATCAGTCTCCAAGTGGGAGGTTGTGATGGTGTGGAGCCTAATCAGTCTCCAAGTGGGAGATTGTTGGTATGTGGCAACTAATCATGCTATACTATATATCCCATGGTATACTGTACACCCCAACCCCCTGTCCTCGCCATTTTTTTCACGTTGTCAGCGAAAAAGGAAAAATCTCCGAAAAAGAAAGAAAACTGACTTTGTAAAACCCTAATTCTGGAAGCTTCTAAAAGCTTGTTAAAAGGGGTTGGGATGGGGGTTACAGTATGATGAAAAATGTGATTATTTGCAAGATTGTAATAGGTTTTGCACTAGATAATAAAAGTATTGGATGGCTGCGGTTTGGAGGATGTAGCCTAGATTGGGTGAACCATGTTAAATTCTCTGTGTTATGATTTATTCTGTGTGTTTTAGTTTCTCTGTTTATTAATTAAATCTACATTTAATTGTTAGATATCTACCATCTCTAACCCTAACATTTCGGGTAGAAAACCCCACACTCCAAAGCATCGAACCAATGTATTAATCTGCAACAATAAGGTTACAATACATTTGCAAGCTCGCAACCTTAACATGGAGACTACATCTTGCTCTTATGCAGGAAATCCAACAACACTTAAATACCCGCAATCAAACTATCCATTATAAAATGCAAGGCATCCTATTTATAGGAGATACAAGCTTTGAGAGGCTTCTAGAAGAGTTTAGGTATCCAAACCCCTGTGGCAATAATATCTCACACCATAGGCATGATTTGTAAATTTGTACAACATTCTCTTACAACTCTTACAGTTGTCATAACATGCAAAACCTCTCTCTCCAAGCTTGGGCACCTAGTTCATGCTTATAGTGTGTTATGAAAAATTCCTTACAAATGTCATATAACATGTGCCATAAAAATTTTTCACACTTACAACACATTCAATAAACAAAGAATAAGTCAAACATGACTACCACACTTATTCTTTTACACTTTTGTCATACCCCACTAAGGCACCACACTTTCTCCATTCAAAATATACCTTATGACGCATCATAGAATATGTCATAAGATGATACCACTTGTCCTAGGTCCATAATTCCAAGATGGGACAACTACCTCCACATGTAGTGAATATGTGTCATACAGTCACCTCCAATGGGGATACCACCTAGCCAGTGGGTCCCACTTAATGACATGACATTGTAGGCAATTAATTAAAACAAATAAATACAATAATACATTAAATAATTCAATGTTAGGACTCTAAGGGTGAAACACCTTATTCCCAACAAAAATAATTACCACTTTCCTTGTGTTGCTTCCATTTATGTACTTTCTCAAGTGAATGCCCCTTAATTAAGACTTCTTGAAACTCCTCCTCACATAGTGTAGAATATGCCAACTTCTTGCTCTCAAATTGAACATAGCCCAACATTTGCATTAAGGAATCCCAATAGACATTTGATGTAATATGAATGGTATGTTGAAATCCAATAATACTATTTGGTAAGACACCCTTTTCATGTGCATGTTTTTCAATAAGTTCATCACATAACTCCTCCTCATAGACACATAATGCAACAATAGATAAGAAAAAATACTCAATGTAACCCATGTAGACTTTACAACCCATGGACATTAACTCCGAGGCATACTAAATTTCTCTGTCATAGATGGAAAATCCATTTCCTAGACCTTTCAACTTATTATTCACACTCTGAATAGAATTCAACCTTTGCATTAATGGAGCACAATCACCTCCTCCTATGAGACCATACTGTTTCACAAATGCATGTGAGAAATATGAAATAAAAAATGCATAACATGAGCACAAATTACCTCACTTGTAGAGAACTTGGGTGTTGCATTCCCTTGCATATCTGAAGTCTTGACATTATGACCCAAGTATGATAGCTTTGTCATATTAAATTCATATGAAAATTCCTTGGTAGTTAGAGCCTTTTTTATGCTAGGAATACTATAACAATCTTCTAAAATATCCCCCTTAAAAACTCCTCGATTCATCCAATGATAGAAAACCTAAATGTAACTTGGTCCCAAAAACACCATGCCATGATTTATCATAAAATATAGAATATCAAAATGACATATTTTTTTCTTTCCACATTTCTGCAATAAACATTTCATTATCCTTATCTCCATTTGGCCATCAACTAAAATCCCATAGGATGGATCCATGCATCGTGAGCATATATCTTTCACACTATGCACAAGTTTCCTTTTGACTTTATCAACAAGGTAACTTTTCTCATTGTCCTACAAGACTTTTGAATAGTCTTCATTTGTAGGAGTTGCATAAATTTCAAAATCACAACCACTCTAATGCCTTTGATGCAATCCTCTTGAAAAGATGGCATGATATAATTATGCTCAAAAAATGAATCATCAAGAAACTCCATTGCTTGGTTCACTATGATATTTTGTATTGGGTAATCCCAATAATTACCTGGATCCAAAACTCTTGTGTATGGTCCATTTTTAATTCCTTCACCCTCATGATGTCTAGAGCCATGCAATGATAATGGACCTTTGTTAGAGATAATACAAAAATTAGAATTGTCTTCTAGGACATACCTTTTAGTAAGATCATTCTGGGATTCATTTTGAAAGATTTCTTGAAAATTCCCTTTTTAAAAAAAAAAAATAGCTTCATCAAAGAAATTTATGTAATCATCACTAATTTCTACTCTAACAATTTCCAAATGCTCAACATTAGCATTCTCTTCCAGAATTTGTGTCTCAGATTTTGCTATCACTATCTCCAGTTCTTCATGCACCACATTATCCACAATAATTTCATGCATGTCCAAAGAATCATCTTGAGAATTTATAACATATTCATCTTTCTTCAAATCACTCACTGCATTAGACTCCTTTGATATGAACTCCTCAACAACTATCTTCTTCTTTTCAACCTTTTGTTCAAATCTATCAATCAAAATTTGACAAAATTCTTCAAAAGAATCTACTTGAATGTGGACTTGGGTATTCATATCTTGGTACCACCAATCAAGAGCAGCTCCTTTAAGGTGTAGGATTGCATGATGAATGACAACTTTCTCCTCCATGGAACTAGAGTAGTAATAGTCGTGCATCTCAAAAAACCATTCTCTGACTGAGATCTTGTCTGATCCATCAAAAGTGGGAGCTAAAGATTTAATAACTTTGCTCCTTAGATATTTTCCACCCAAATTTGAATGTTTTTTGTAACCCTTGATAACCATCATGTCCTGCATATGAATGATATAGTCACTATATGGGATATCTTTTTTAAATCCTTCATCTTGTTTAATATTTGTTTCTTGAGCATGCTTGCAACATCTTTTGCCAAATCTTTCATGTGATTAGCCATCTTTTAAACTCCTCTTTCCTTTTTGCAAGAAAATGATCAAACCCTCAAGCTAGAAATATCATGGCTATGATACCACTTTAATATCCTTGGTAAATATTTAAATCAGATTTTAAAATTCATTTAACATCCTTTATCTTAAATTTTACAAACCATAAAAAATAGTGAAATTGTCTATGCAAAAATTGGCACCAAAATAACCATAAACACTCCAGAATTTATTTGCAGCATTAAAATATTGCTTCTATAGAAATTTTTATAGAATAACGACCTGTAAAAAGGTGCTTTTAGATCTACTAAAATAGATTACAAAACTGCTCCAAAACAGGAGCTCAAACTCTACAACCCACTTCTAGAAAATTCCTAAATGACTACACCAACATAGCACCATTACTAGGAATGAAAGAAAAAAAATTTAACTTATGTAAAACTAGAAAAATTATAGATCCATTGCTTCCATAGAAGCTACAAAAAATAAATAAAACACTCTCCAAACTCTTCACACCAAACCCTTGCACACCACTCCTGGAGCACACTAAAAACTAAAATAAACTATTCCATTCAGCACAATGGTAATCTCTGCATAAGATTACACCATAGTGAACCTCTGACTCCCATCCTTAGTCCACCTAGAAACCCTCAAAAATCTCATTCTTGAGCCTCCTTCTCCATAGGTTTGATAGCCTCTAAAGAACAACAAAATGCATTAGAAAATACCATCAATGAATGAAAATCACTTAAAAATAAGATTTTTCCCTTTAAGTATTCCATATGCAAAAATCAAATTTGGGCACCAAGATTTCATGAAAAAATGAGGGAAATAATTATGTAACTCCTCTTTCCTAAAGGGTTTCCAAAAATTATCCATTTCTTATAATTATTTCTTATGACAATTATTGCCATAACTAATAATTTCCTACTTTTTTAACCAAAAAGTGCTCCATCAAAACCCATGCCCAAATATGGTGATAAATCAAATATGATATTTATTTGGTGATTAAATAATGTTTATTTAATCAAATCACCAAATAAAAATATTAATCACTCGGTCAATCCAATGGTCTTGATTTACTATTTTTGGGTAACTCGACTTATTAAAAATAGAAATTGCTATTTTTAGAAAAAAAAAAAGGCTATTTTTGATAAAAAGGGGACATGACATCTTGGGTGTAAGAGAAATCACTCCATATTATCTTTTCTTTTGTACAAGGGCCTACCAATTGAGAAACACCCTAACAGAGAACTCATTGATGACCCAAAGCGGTTTTTCCCTCGGGTCGATATATAAAAGGATAAGATAAAAGTCAAGTTCAAACTATCGTTATCCTTCGTCATACAGTGCCAGCCCGAAAGGGGAAGCTACCCACACACATGTGAGGTATTTTCTTATAGTACCCTAGTAAGGTTGGTTAAATCCTTAAGTGGCTTGTTGGATGCTCTTGAGGTTGGAAGTCCCCAAGTTGTGACTAGACACCTTCTTAGTAGCCACCCTTTTGATTGAGATTATTTGGTGTCGCTTTCATTTTAGGGGATGCACATTGCACCCCGAAGTTACTCACCATGAGGCTCCCTTGAGATGAGGAAAAAATCTCGGCTTAGTATAAGATACTTGTTTACTTGTAGCTTTCTGGGGAGAGGGTGATTGGGTCATCCTTCCAGTCCTAGAGACCCCTTGTTTTCCTCTCTTGCAAAGAAAAGAGTGAATACACCCCCTAAAGGTGTCCCTACAAAAGTGCATCAAAGGAGATTCCAAATTGTAGGCTTGAAAGTGCCACCATTGGCCATTGAACTTGGGGATAAGAAGTGTTTGATGTGTTTTTGATTGTGCTATACTAGTAGAAATTGGGGTGAATAACCCTCAAACATACACATATTCGCATAGGGATTTGACAAGTCAAAAACCATTTTTTTTTTAGAGTGTTTTCTATGTTTGCAATCACATTTCAAAAATTTCCCAAAATGAAAACCATTCAAAACATCAGATTTTAGGAAAACAAACTGTGAACTATAATTGTCAGTCAGTGAAACACAACTATTAAAACAGTAAACTACAACTGTGAAATTTACATTGCATCTGTGAGATAGTGAGCTACAACTATTGGATTATAAAATTTTAGAAAAATCTTTGCCCAACTTAGTATATTTTGACAATGATCTTACATTCTGATTACATACTTGCTTAGTTTAACCAGTCTATTTCATCACATTCATCTAGGTTTTCTTAGCTAGATTGCATTGCCTACCTTGCATTACTTATTTGGTTTTAGATTGTTCTTATCTTTAGGCACCCTTCAAATTTCAGATTAGGAGGCCTTTCATATCTCTAACCAGTCCATGGTTTTTCTTCTATATTGTTATTAACCTTACCTTTCTATCAATCAATTGTCAATCATCATTGGGTCTCAAACTTATGTCTTAGTTTAGACTCACCCTTGTCAAAATCAATCATCCTTTCAACATTCATCTTCTAAGGTCTTGACATTCTAGCTTGTTATCTTGGTCTACCATAGATTGGTTGGCATCCTTTTTCCTAGGTCCAAAGGTGCATCCCCTTAGTTTCATTTGGAATACCTTTTAATCTTAGTTGCATATCATAAATCTTATTCATAATCTCATTTGGTCTCATTACATATCATATCCTTTGGTCATAAGGTCATTATCATCGTTGCATTTCAAACCTTATTCTTAGGTGCATTAACATTTGACATCCTCATACCTTCAATGTTGGAAACACAAGGGAAAACAACTGAGAGGGGGGGGGGTGAATCAGTTGTCATGAAAATTTAAACTTATTCAACTTATTAACCTTACTCTTAGATTTGATAAATAAGCATGAAAGCATAAATCAACACCACATCAGAAATACACATAACACCAATATTTTTACGTGGAAACCCTGTTAGGAGAAAAAGCACGATGGAGATCAGTCCACAAGATTATACCATGTTAAAAGTATAGGAGAATAAATGGGAATGCACATGAATTCAAGAAAACTTCCTAGAGCTTACTACTCAATTACAACAAGGGTTACTGCCCAAGGAAGACACACTGTCTTACAAAAAGATTCAGATTAAATCCGCAAGATTGAACTAAGAAAATAACATCTACTCATGCCTGATTATAGTTTCGGTTAAGAACAGAAAATCTGCTCACTCTTCACACTTTACTTCTGCCTTCGAATGATTAGAACATTATTCACACACATGACTCACACACTTGCACACTTTCAAATGATAGAAAAATCACTCATAAATATCTGCAACCAAGAATAAGATCATCTACATGTCGGCTCCAATATAAAATATAAAATGAATACATTAACTGTCAACTCAATTCAATAAACAATTATCAATGTGAATCAACCAAAGTCGGCCACAACATAGTGAAGACCCAAAACAACATCCTTGAATTTGAAACACCTTCAATAATTATTCCTTGAAGACCCACAACACGCTACAATCACCATGTCGGCCAAGAACATGAAAAACATGAACACGCAAGAGAAAATCACCAATCATGACCACTCCGATCAATGTGGACCAACAAAAAAGATAGAGAACAATCTAGAAAAATCAACAAGAATCATGAAACACCAGAGAAGCATCTGAAACAACTAAGATTACTAGAATCACATTATCTTCTTTCAGGAACACCAACTGAAGCAACAAAAAAATTGTCATAACACCGATACTCATAACTCGATCAAATATTCATGCGAATCTCTCAAACTTAACGTGGATAAACTAGATAGACTCGAAAACAAACACTTTAATCCACAACCTTTGATCATCAACAAACTGGGTTGGCCAACATAATGAACTTCACTTCACCATTGGCAACCTGCAACTTACTTTATTACAATTTTCTCAATATCCTTGACATATACAACCTCTAATACATTAATGCTAATAGTGTTGACATCAATGAAAACCACATATAAAAAACATCCAACAATCTCCCCCTTTGGCATTGATGGCAACACATGATGTGAAAAGCACCATCGACACAACTTCTTCTTCTTTGCACTTTTCTCCCCCTTAGGTTTTGAATTTTCTCCTCAAATCTTCTCCCCCTTTGACATCAATGGAAAAGATACATATACAAAAGCTCCAAAAACACATATTTGAACATCTGACTACTCCCCCTAAGTAGCAGCCACCACAACATCAATCTGAATCAAGATATGACTGTGAAATGCATAGACTGATGCAAATCAATGCATCTTAGTTTTGATTAGGAGGGGTAATCACCCCTAGCTTCCCTTTGAGATACTCAAAATTATCCTTAGGAAAAGGCGTAGTAAAGATATCTGCAATATGTTCCTTAGTAGGCACATACTCCAATCTGACTTCCTTTTCACTCACCTTCTCTCTCAAAAAGTGAAACTTGATAGATATATGCTTGGTTTTTGAATGCAACACCAGATTCTTAAAAATATTAATTGCACTTGAATTATCACAGAATATAGCAATAGGCTCATCATACACAAATCAGATATCTTTCAACATCTGTTTCATCCACAATACTTGATTACAATTTCTAGTAGCAACAATGTATTCTTCCTCTATAGTAGATAAGGAAATGACATTTTTCTTCTTACTTAACCATGAAATCAGCTTCTTTCCCAAGAAAAATGCACCACCACTGGTACTCTTTATGTCATCCACATCTCCTGCCCAATCAGTGTTAGTAAAAGCACTCAAAGTAAATTCATCTTCTTTAGGATACTATAGGCCAAAATCAACTATCCCCTTCAAGTATCTGAAAATCCTCTTCACAGCTGTCACATGAGATTCCTTAGGATCAACTTGAAATCTAGCAACAATGCATATGGCATTCATGATATCAGGTCTAGTTTGAGTCAAATAAAGAAATCCACCAATCAATATGGATTTGTATCTAGTCTAATTTTCTTTTGGAGAATCATCATCTTGAGTCAACTTACATCCAGTCACCATAGGTGTACCAAATGGCTTTGAATCTTCCATACCAAATTTCTTTAGCAATTCTTTCACATACTTGGACTGAGATATAAAGATCCCTTTGTCTAACTGAGTAATTTGCAATACCAAAAATAATTTCATCTCTCCAATCATAGACATCTCAAACTCACTCTGCATCTCATTAGCAAACTTCATGCACAAACTATCATCGCCTCCAAAAATGATATCATCAACAAAGACTTCAAAAATCAAATCTTTATCATGATCAATCTTGAAATATAGATTACTATCAACAATACCTTTATTAAATCTGAGCTTCAACAAATATTTTTCCAATCTGGCATACCATGCTCTTGGGGCTTGCTTAAGTCCATACAATGCTTTCTTAAACTGACAAACCATATCTCCCTGATCAATTAATTGAAATCCATCAGGTTGTTCAATATACACTTCTTATTCCAGTTTGCCATTTAGAAATGCTGACTTGACATCCATCTAATAAACCTTGAAGTTTTTGTAAGCAACATAAGCAAGAAATAATCTCACAGCTTCAATCCTAGCAACAAGGGCAAAACTTTCTTCAAAGTCAATTCCTTCCATCTGTGAATATCCTTTACATACTAGTATTGCTTTGTTTCTGACAACTTCACCTTGCTCGTTCAATTTATTTCGAAAGACCCATTTAGTTCCAATTACATTTTTCTCCTTAGGTCTAGGAACAAGAATCCATGTATCATTCTTCTTAATTTGTTGTAGTTCTTTTTTCATTGCTTCCATCCAATGTTCTTCTTTCATTGCCATTATTGGGATTAGTCTTTGAAATCAAACAATATTCTTCTGCAATTCTTCTCCTAGTTTGAACACCTTTGTTCTTATCACCTATAATTTGATCTTCTGAATGATTTAATCTTACATACCTTGGAGTCTTAGGATGTTCTTGAATTTTAGGCTCTTGCGATCTCACTTCAGCACTTTCACTTGTTCTTTCCTCTTGGTTTTGTTGATTCACCAGAATGATTTGCACTTGATTTTGATTATGGACTATACTAACATTCTGATCATCTAAATCATATCCACAAGTTCTGGATGGTATAACTGTATCTTCATCAACCTTAACATTAGAACTTTCAACTACTTTCCTCAATCTCTTATTGAAGCATCGGTAGGCTTTACTTTTAGTAGAATAACCAAGAAAGATACGTTCATCACTCCTAGCATCAAACTTTCCTAAATCTTCATCTCTTTTGATATAGCATTTACTGCCAAATATTTTGAAGTATCTAACAGTAGGCTTATGACCAAACCATAACTCATAAGGGGTCTTACCAGTATCACTTTTGATATTTACCTGATTGAGAGTGTACACAACAGTACTCACAGCTTCTCTCCAATAGATATGAGGGACATTTCCTTCCAGCATCATAGTCCTAGCAACATCTAGAACTACCATGTTCTTCCTTTCCACAACTCCATTTTGTTGAGGGGTCCGCAGTGCAAATAATTGTCTCTTTATCCCATGTTCTTCACAAAAAGAATTAAACTCACCATAAATGAATTCACCACCTCTATCTTATCTTAGACATTTAATCTTCAAACCTATCTTTGTCTCAACTTTAGCCTTAAAAATCTTGAATTTCTCAAGAGCTTCAGATTTTTCCCTTAAGAAAGCAACCCACATCAACCTAGAATAATCATCAATGAGTAACATGAAATACCTATCTCCTTGTAAACTTATGACTCTAGAAGGACCACACAGATCAGTATGCACAAGCTCCAATACTTCATTTGAACAATTTTGTTTGCTCTTAAATGAAATTCTAGTTTGCTTCCCCAAATGACATTCCTTGCATATGGTATTAGTAAGCTTTACCAACTTAGGAAGATCTCTCACAGTATGAGTAGAACTTATTTTGATAATATTGTCAAAGTTTGCATGACACAATCTCCTATGCCACAACCAACTTTCATCAACTTGAGCAATCATACAAATTTTACTAGCAGCATTCAGGTGAAAGATATTACCTTTTGTTTTTGTACCAAATGAAATCATATTTCTAGAATTCCTCAATATTCTACACTTTCCATCCTTGAATTGAAGATTATATTCCTTGTCAACCATCTGTCCAAAACTTAAAATATTATGCTTCAAACCTTCCACATATAGGACATCATCATTATTATTCTTACCATCAAGAGAAATGGATCCTCTACCATGGATCACACCAGCTTTGTCGTCACCAAATCTTAACACCACCATCATACTTTTCCAGGGTCACAAATTTACTTTTATCACCTGTCATGTGATGCGAGCAACCATTTTCAATCACCCATTCATCCTTTTCTTCAATTTTGGTTGCAAGATATTTCTCCTCATTCATGCAACTAGCAAATTCAGTAGGTACTAGATCATTTTCACTGATAGCAATAAATATTCATTCATCTTCACTTGCATTCCCTTTATCAGATTCATCATCTGTCACACCTTCATCAACAACATAATAACATTTTCTTTGGAATCTAGGCTTGTTAGGTCTTGGCTTAGTAACTCTTTCAAGAAACCTTGAGGAAAAATGACCTATCTTATTGCAAGAAAAAAAATTAAGAGGCAATTTCCCTTTATACTTACCTTCTCCTCTGGGTACTCTCTTGACAAGAAGTGCTTCAAGCTCATCTAGCTTCCTCTCTTCTTCTTCAATCTCTCTCATTTCTTCCTCATACTTGAACACCTTTCTAGAACTTTCACCTGGGTCATATCTCTGCTTATCTCTTTCAAAGGTAGTAGCTTTGAATGCAGATTCTATCTTAGGAAGAGCATCACCAAACTCACTCAGCTCAAAAACAAGCTTACCAATCAACATGTTGTTGGTTACATTTGTCACAGTTTGGATTTCCTCAATAGCAGCAACTTTATGTTTGTATGGAGTAGGAAAGGATCTAAGCACTTTAGCAACAATCTTTGATTCTTCCAGTGTTCCACCAACACATCTGATATTACACACAAGTTCATTCACTCTCTGCATAAAAGCAGTGATGTTCTCATCTTCACCCATTTTCAATGTTTCATATTTCCCTTTCACACTTTGCAACTTAGCAATCTTCACATGTGCATCACCTTCATACAAAGTTTCCAAAATTTTCCACATCGCATAAGCAGTTTTCAAATCCATTACATTTTTCATCTTGAAATCAATCAAAGAACTCAACAATGCTTCTTTAGCCCTAATATTGTAATCAACATCTTTAATCTCCATAGAAGTTGAAGGACCATTATGAGGGATAACATACCTATTCTTTGTAATGTTCCAAAAAGGTTCATCAATGCATCTTAGATGACACTCCATTCGAGTCTTCCACAAGGAATAATTTGTTCCATCAAATCTCAGACTATCCTTCTTATATGCCACCATCCCAGATCACGTCAAGCTATTAAACTTCTTCCAAGGAACCTGCTCTGATACCAATTGTTGGAAACACAAGGGTGGACAAATGAGAGGGGGGGTGAATTAGTTGTCACAAAAATTTAAACTTATTTAACTTATTAACCATATTCTCAGATCTAATAAATAAGCATGAAAGCATAAATCAACACCACATCAGAAATACACATAACACCAATATTTTTACGTGGAAACCCTATTAGGGGAAAAACCATAGTGGAGATTAGTCCACAAGATTATACCCTGTTAAAAGTATAGGAGAATAAATGGGAATGCGCATGCATTCAGGCACACTGCCTAGAGCTCACTACTCAATTACAATAGGGCTTGATACCCAAGGAAGACACACTATCTTACAGAAAGATTCAGATTAAATCCACAAGATTGAACTGAGAAAATAGCATATGGTCATGCCTAATTACAGTTCCGGTTAAGCACATAAAATTTTCTCAATCTTCACACTTTACTTCCGCCTTTGAATGATTAGAACATTATTCACACATAGGACTCGCACACTTCGCTTCACAACTTACTCACACAATTGCACACTTTCAAATGATAATACAATCGCTCATATATATCAGCAACCAAGAATAACATCATCTACATGTCAACTCCAATATAAAATATAAAATGAATACAAACTGTCGGCTCAATTCAATAAACAATTTTCAATGCAAATCAACCAAAGTTAGCCACAACATAGTGAAGACCCAAAAAAAATCCTTGAATTCAAAACACCTTCAATAATTATTCCTCAAAGATCCACAACATGCTACAATCACCCTGTCGGCCAAGAACATGAAAAACATGAACACGCAAGAGAAAATCACCAATCGCGATCACTTTGATCAATGTGGACCAACAACAAAGATAGAGCATGATCTAGAAACATCCACAAGCATCATGAAATACTAGAGAACCATCCACAACAACTCAAATTACTAGAATCACGTTATCTTCTTTCACGAACACCAATTGAAGCAACAAAAAACTGTCAGAACACCAATACTCACAACTCGATCAAATCTTCATGTGCATCTCTAAAACTTAATGTGGATAAACTAGATAGACTCGACAACAAAGCTTTAATCCACAACCTTTGATCATCAACATACTAGGCTGGCCAACATAATGAACTTCACTTCACCACTGACAACTTGCAACTTACTTTATTACAATTTTCTCAATATCCTTGACATATACAACCTCTATGACATTAATTCTAATAGTGTTAACATCAATGACAACCACATATCAGCAATATCCAACATTAAAAAATTAAAAAATTCCAAAAATATATATTAGTCTCATATCTCACCTTATCACCTTTGCATTTTCAATCCTTATGTTGGAAGTCTTATATGGTTCAAACAAGGTCGCGGGAAAAAATAAAGGACATGGATTCTTCAAGTGATCCCCTTTTTAATCCCACAAGTGAAATTAAGTCTTTTTAAAGCTCTTTCTTTCTCCCTAGATGTATCCTTCTTTCTCTCTAAGGTCATCTCTCTCTTGAATTAAGTATTTTTCAAGCTCTCTCTCTCTCTCTCAACTTAATTCTTTTTAAATCTCTTTCTTTCTCTCTATCTTTCTCTCTAATATAGGTCCTCTCTCTCTCTCTCTTTACTTAAAAGAATTTTGTGTGTAGAATGGGGTCAACAAGCAGGAAGTTCTCAAGTAGCAGTCGATCCAAATTTAGATATTGGATCAAATGAGGTTGAAGAACATATAGTTGAAGTTATGGAGGAGGCCCAAGTTCAAACAATGCATGTTGGAGAGGGGTCAAGATCACTTCCCTCTATTAGTATGGCTAAGCATATAAATCTATCTAAAGAGGTGAAGAGACAAATTTCTTATATAAATTTAGATCATTTACTTGAAATGGATATGGAGAAATTGAAATGTTATGTTGGACAACCTAGAAATAAGTTAGTAGGAGGTTAATGAATAAATCTATAAAGGAAATAATCAATTCTCGTTTGAATCATCTTGAACACTTGAAAAAGCCCAACTCTTAAATCACTTTTACTTCTTCATAATGAGTTGAATGAGCCACTACAATTGTTGGGTGTAGATTCAACATTGAATAAGAGGAAACACGTTCTAGAAAAAGATATTGTTGAAAATGTTAAAAAAGGTTTAGATTCCATTGGGAAAGGATCTCGATAAGTGGATAAGGCCATTTCAAGAAGAGTGATGTTGAAATCTATTTTAAATAAATATATATCAAGAAAAAAAAATCTTCACTTTCAACTGAAATTGGTTTTAGTAGAAAGAAACTAGCAAAATATGTGAAAAGGAGAAAGGTTTTGGATGATATTTCAAAAGGAAATTGGAAATTATGTTTAGAGCTCTCCATTCGCACAAGATTGAAGATGTTGATAGGAACTTGATCTCAACTTTTTGGAATGATCATACTCATCCATCATCAAATAGTAGAGATGTTATTAGACAAAGGATTGGGTGCAATAATTATGTAAATCATACAAAAAAATTTCTAGACATAACACAACATGAGATGTATGTGAAATTTTGTAATAAGAATCCTCATATAAAGATTGAGCAAACAATGTTTGAAAGGTTAAAGCCATATAATGTGAAGATTTAAACAAGGTTTTTGAAACTTCTTGTTGTCGTTATGATATTGAATTTGATCTCTACTATCAGGTGTTTCGAAAGATGAGAGAAGAAAGTGATGGTTTTCATAATGCAACTCCTAAATGGATAAGTTTATTCATAGAATCCAACTTATGTGATAATGCAATTGGTCAAATATGTTAGAAATCTGAAATAGATTGAATAACCCAAGAACTTTATAAGAGAAAATCAAAGCTACATAAACTGGAAAAGCATAAATAATGCACACCAAAACTCCGAGAGATTATGCAATGTCAATATGAAAAAATGCATTAAGATCTTCCAAGCTGAAAAGATACAATGAAAATATGCATGAATGGATGAAAATACAAGCTAAGTAGTGAGTTTATATAGAACTTAGGAGAGGAGGTATTTGGAAAATACAACCAATAGGGATCAACCACAAAAAGTGGAGATGGACCACCAAAAGTGGAAAGTGGTTCCACCCTTTACGAAAGGGGACACCTCATCACTTATCTCCTAGTTATTAAATAATAAACTCACTTTATTATCCTAAGCAAGCTTAATTAAGTGTAGAAAAAACCTAGGACTAAGGGAAAATAAATTAACCCTCTAGGAAAATAAAAACCTGCACCAACACCCCCCTTAAGCACAACTTAAGAGGATGTAAAAGATGATGGGTCCCAACAAATGAGGCCATATTAGGTACCCATTTACAAACGCAATGCAAAAAAATCTCTCACAACTAGAGAAAAGGAGAAAACCTAATGGGACAAAAATCCTCCCCAAAAGAGAGATGAAAAGAAGAAAAAGGACTAAGTAGCCCCTCCCCATGGATGACACCAACCGTAGCCCAAGCATAGCCCACAAATGAAGGAAATTTCTCTCAATGAAGTGTTTGGTGAATATTTCTGTAGTCTGATGTCATGTTAGATAGTACTTGAGAACAATGATCTCACTATGAATCAACTCCTGAATGTAGTGCATGTTGATCTCGATGTGCTTGGTCCACTAATGATGGACCAAATTGTGAGAGATCTGAATCACACTCTAGTTGTCACAATGGATTACTATGGGCTTCCATAAGGGAATGCCAAACTCAGTGAGAATGTTCTAAAGCCAGATGGCCTCAGTAGCAGCATTAACTACTCCTCGATACTCAACCTTTGTAGATGAAAGAGAAATAGCAAACTGCTTCTTGCTCGACCAACAAACTAGACCAAAACTAAGGGAGAAGCAATATCCTAAAGTAGACTTGTGATCTTGAGAATCGCCTGCCTAAGCTGAATTTGTGTGTTCCACCAAGTCACCCATTGCATAATGAATCCCATAACTGTGAGTACCCTTGATGTAGTGGAGAATCCACTTAGCTGCTTTCTAATGCAACTCATGTGGCTCCTACATGAATCAAGAGACCATGTGTATAGTATATGAAATGTCAAGCTTTGAAAGAGTCAGATAGATGAGACTACCAACAAGTTGTCGATACAAAGTGCCATCAACCAAGGGTGAAGAAAACTTAGCCTCAAGTTTGACCCCTGACAAAAATGGAATTGGTGCAGGCTTACAATTAGCCATGTGAAACATCTGGAGCATGTCAAGTGCATACTTAGACTGTGCAAGAGTGATATCTGAGGAATACTGAGTAATCTCAATCCCCAAAAAGTAGTGCAACAAGCCCAAGTATGACATCGAAAACTTATCATGAAGGGAAATTTTCACTACCTGAAATGGTGGATGAGTGACTCCCTGTGACCAACAAGCCATCAACGTAGAGAACCAAGAAGGTGTGAGTATCATCCTGCTGTAATATGTAGACATTAGGATTATAATGACATTGAGTGAACCCCACTGTCATAAGGAAGGAGTCCATCTTGGCGTACCAATCCCAATGGGCCTATTTGAGGGCATAAAGGGACTTTCGAAGATGACACACAAGTGAAGAATCCTAAATGAACCCATGTGGCTACTCCATGTATATCTCCTCCTGAAGATCACCATGAAGAAAAGCACTCTTCACATCCATCTAATGAACATCCCATCTATGTGTTGCAACTATGGCAAGAACAAGTCAGATGGAATTCATTTTGGCGACTGGTACAAAAGTCTCAGAGTAGTCAATCCTTGGAACTTGGGAGAATCCTTTTGAAACCAAGTGAGCCTTATGCTTGTCAACTGACCCATTTGCTACATATTTTGTTTGATAGACCCACTTGCATTGAACAATTTTTATTCCCTTAGGAAGTGGGAAAAGATCCTAGGTGTGGTTCCTCTCCAAGGAACTGAACTCTTCTTGCATGGATGCATCCCACTTGGGGACACAAGAAGCTTCCAATAATTCTATGGATCGGAAGTTGAAGCAATGAAGGTATGTGGAGCATCCTCTGAAGATGAACTGTGTGCATCCTCATGATCACTATAATCATCTAAAGTGAAGGAAGAAGACTCCTCATCATGATCTAAGGTATTATGAACCTCTAAAGAACTATCATAATGATACAAGGACTCCAAGTTGATGGTGGTAGGAGAATTTTTGAGAGAAGGACTGAAAGTACTCTCTTCAAAGTGAACACTCCTCTGAATGAACAACTCATGTGTGGTAGAATGAAGAATCTTGTAGCCTTTGAAATCATCTGGGTAACTAACAAATATGCAAGGCTTTCTCTATGGATCCATAGCCTTGTGTTTCTCTACTAGAATGTGAGCCCATGCATTAGAGCCAAACACTTGAAAGTTCTTAATTGACAGTTTCTGACCGGTCCAAGCTTGAAAAGGAGTTACCTCCTTCACATATTTTTGGGGAATGTGGTTCTAGATATAACACACATAGTTAATGGCTTCTGCCTATAGTTAATGGCTTCTGCCTAGAAAGGTGGTGCCAAAGTGTAATGCCCCATCTTATAACCTAAGGAATGTTGCAATTATGTATAAAAGTGAAATATTTTTTTTTTTAAAGTAATAATATTAACTTAATTAGTTGCATACATTCATTAAGTTACGCGAGGTCACACTACTTGAGATTCCATAGACGACTTTAGTATTTCGCATTGCATATATTTAATTAATCATAAACTTAAAAGTAAACATTGTACAACATTTGAATTCCATTCATGAAAGTATAAAGTATAAATATGATTCTTACATTGCATTTGAAATAATATTACAATACTCATTCATCCGATGAGGTAAATCAATAAAAGTTACAATTACATTTTACAAATGTTCACCTCATAAACAATTGAGGGATGTTTCAAATACAATATTTCCAATAATGCAATAAAGAAAGTACATATAAATCCAAGTATGAGCTCTCCATCCATGAAGCTCTCATTGCCATGATCATAAACTGGGGACCCAACAGAGTAAGGTGCACGTTCCACCCAACCATGTGGTACTTGTAGGTCCACCCCCCATGCTAGGAGATAGTAATATGGTTACCTAGACATAACCTATTCACCCTAGACACAAGTACATAACTAACTGATGGTTACATTACTTCTAGAGTTAAGACAAATTAAATGTGCTAAGTACACAAGGTAAACTATTATTTTAGGTGGAGTGTCATCACAACATTGCAAAGGTTACCCTAGTGTTTCTTCCTAGGTTCCGGCCCCCAACTTGGGTTACCTTGGTAACCTCTTACGAAACCCGGCCCCATTTGCAAACTATTGTGGAATCGAATATCTTTTAAAGTAACAAGATATCAATTTTCCATTCCAAGCCTTCTCAACTTATACTCAAGACTGAACTAGCTCTAGAGTCTATAAGCGAGGCATAATAATCTTATTAAAGATTTTAATCTAACTACTGTGTTGTTTAGTTATCACTGACTTACTAACTCTTTGTAAGTTACCCTGACACCACTTTGTGTGTTGGCCCTCACACAGAGCCACTCCCCTAAACATAACAAAGGAATCTAAGTTTTCCTAACTAAGGTAGGCAAGGTGCACATATATCCAAAATCAACATATAAGACCAAACGTATCATAACGGTCATCAAATCTTTGTTCATAAAAATAGGTGTCTAATCACCACACATAGTCATGTGCAC
Source organism: Sequoia sempervirens (assembly GCA_007258455.2). Lineage (NCBI taxonomy): Eukaryota > Viridiplantae > Streptophyta > Pinopsida > Cupressales > Cupressaceae > Sequoia > Sequoia sempervirens. The sequence continues at coordinate 60,631,079 of VDFB02373365.1, read as the reverse complement.
TAGCCTAGTATACTCAAAAATATGAAATCATTAAGAAAACAACTCCTTCAAAGTAACTATGTCTGGAAGACTTACTATCACAGTTATCCCAATCTTTTACAACTGACGTAATAGGGGTATACATAACTCAAAAATCATTACAGACAAACAAACAAACTATCGTTTGGATTTCCTAAATCCATTTATTACAATCACTCATCTTATGCAACTACTCGAAATAAATAAGATTCAATTTGCAATAATAAAGTAGAACTAATTATTTCATTCCAATTTCGACAATCATGCTTATTAATAAAATTCAACTACAATAAATCAATATAATATCCTCTTCTTATTCACTTAAATGTTTTATTTCCTCAAAACCTAGTTAATTATAAATTAACTTTAACAAATACAAAATTACCAAAATCAACCAATATAAATAGTATATATATATATATATATATATTATATATATTATATATTATTAATAATATATAATATATATAACACATATAATATATATTATATATATTTGATTTGTTTTTACTAAATCAAAATTAAATTGAAACCATACGAATTTTTGTTTTAAACAAAAGAAACGAAATTTTAAAACAATACTCGGCCGCACCAGGCAGCCTCCACTGTGGAGGGCACGCTGCCTGTGGGACAACGTCTCCTCCACAGATTTGTGGAGGATGCTGCCTCATGGCAGCTGCTCCCCACAAAATTGTGGTGGGTGCTGCCTCACAGCGGCCGCACCCCACAGTGGGAGCGACGAGGTTGGGGATAACCGTAGCCCCTCCCTGCTTAATAATATATTCAAATAGATAAATCTAATC